>JAOVVA010000029.1:17212437-17227665 GCA_028565275.1 Leiocassis micropogon | reverse complement strand
TTCATTTTGATGAACGAGATTCAAAGAACCGAGTCACTAAAATGATTCAAACTTCCCAGCACTACTGCCCAACCTCTTTAAGTAGTTTAATATTTTAAACTGGTATTTTTTGTAACATGCAGCAGATGCTTTGTGGGGTGTTTTCAGATGCATATAGGATGCTTATTTAGTAAAGATCTGACAACTCGTGTACAAACACAGCTTCATTATTACCTAATGGAAAACTCCCTTCAGCCAGATGTTCTGTATACAGAGGTGGTCCTGAAGCTAGGTCTGGTGACTTTGTGAGCCTGCAGAGATGAGACTAAATACTAAAGAAAACCTAAAGGCGGACAAAATTCCAAAGCAGATCTCTTCCTTAGTACTCTTCTTGTACTGTAAGGCAGAGCCGGTATAGCCTGCACATGTAATCTGAATGGAGGAGAGGAGCTTTTTTTCGGTCCGACTCTTCCATCATCAATACAAGATCTTGGAGAGAAATTAATGCAACTCTGGACAGAAATAACAATCCCCTCCAGTTGCGTTTCCATAGAAATGTCCAGGAGATATCCACCAGCGACCTCCCTCCCCATCTCCTACTTCTAAATCAGAAACATTCCAAGTGCCAACATTATGAATTAACCTGCACAATTAAAAAATGCAACATGCAAACGAGCAGTAGAAAAGTGATCTCGCAAATGTTATCAATCTGAATTTGTTTTTTCATGCCTTGTGCAGCAAGATGCAGCCTCTGTTTATTACTACTGCAGGCAGTTAAGACCATCACTAACATTGTTAGGAGTAACTCCTAGAAGGATGCCTTGTGCTCAGAGACATGCATGCGCTGTGTATGTGTGTGTGTATATGTAGAGGAAAGGAGAAGGGGAGGGGCACAGTATCTAATGACACACACACACACACACAAACAGTGCAGGCTGAAAGAAAGAGAGAAAGTGGATCTTTAACCTCTCTAACACACATACACAGCACATGTGTAGCAATATTTCATAAAAAATATTTAAAACATTGACCTGTCCTATGATTTTATTAATTACAACCTTTAATTAATAACAATCTCCCTTTAGAGTGCAATTAGGAGACATAAAAGATACCAATGGCCAAATAAACTATGAATTACCCGATTTTCTTGTAGCCATTGTCTGACTTATGAAGGTCGACACACATCTGCCTTACTTGAATGGGGTGTCCTCTTGCCTTTCCCATGTTGAGGAGTGGATAAGAGAAATAGGCCTCTGTGTCACATCATATACATACTGTATATAGGCCTCTGTGTCATACATCATATATATTTAATTATACTGTATATACAGTATAATTAATGGTTAGATTTTTCTACAATTTCCAGTCTGAGATTTTGCTTCTGCAATAAAAAAAAATATACATTTATTAGAAGCTTAAGAACACATCCAATAATAGTGACCAGCACTATATATATATATATATATATATATATATATATATTACAGTTTGTTTATTACAGGTCTGTCCAATTATAGGAAAGGGTGAAAGCTAATAAATGCTCTCAAACTTTTACAGTCGGAATGAAACGCGTACAGTACTCTCTGGAACGCTCAGCCATCCCAAAGGCCCGCCCTTTCACTGCTTGGTTGTGTTTTCAATTCCGAAGTGTACTTCACAGGGTGCTCCCTACTCTGTTTACAGGAAGTGTCCTTTTTTGAGCTCAATTTCTTTCATGCTCCAGCAAGACACAACGATTTGTGGGAAAATCTTTATTCCCCTTTCCCGGTGAAGTGATGACCTGTTCTTCACTCCTTCCCTACACCCGTTCGCAGTACCCTGATCATTTTCGCCCTGCGATTTGGAATCACACTTAACATGGCTGAACACTATGTGAAGTCCACTTCGCAGGGTACATCAGGCCGTTTGGGACACGGACGGTGTGTGTGGTTTAGACACCTGCGTAAGGAGATTGGTGGATGTCAGCGCACCTTCTGTAAAAGCGTGGAAGATGAAGTTGCTTTTATTTCTGTGCTTGATTTCTGCTTCTCTGTCATTGGCAGGTGAGTTTGTGGCTACAGTGCAGTTTAAGCGAAGTCTAGAAAATGGAGAAAATGAGAAAATGAAAAGCAGCAGAAGTCCGTTTTATTCCCTGCATTTAGTGAGAGATGTCTAGGAGAAGTTGCTCATCAGAGAAGAGACTCGATTACATAGCAAGCTGGTTAAGGTTCTAATTGCACATTTTTAGAGGCACCAATTATATTTATTCCTAAATGACGGTATTATGTGAACAAATTGGAATTCGGTATGTACTGTTTTGTAAATCAGGATCTGTGACAAGTTGTTTTATCTTTTAAGCGCAGTTTATCCGTTTGAAAAAGCACATTCTTACTCAGAAAAGTGATATAATTTGAATCGCTACTAGTTACAATACAATACAACACAATATTCACATGTGATTCTCAAGGAAGGAATGAATTGGGAGTTAAAGGGCTCGAGTACGAGTCGGAGTTACCGTTCTACGGGTTGCCAGGTCAGTAGGAATTCCACCCAAATACACTATATGGCCAAGAGACATGTGGTGCAATGAAGAGGCGACGTAGTCGATCAAATCGTTGAACATATTCATTGTGGATTAATTTATTAATCGTTTAGTTGGTGGAGAAAACTTTAAAACTTCTGACATGTAGACAAGACTGTTTCCTAGACGGAAGTAAATAACATCGCGATGGCAACCGTCATAAATTGGGAAGGATGCACTGTGCGCATGAGGCAAATGTCTAGTAAGTGTGTGTGTGTGTGTGTGTGTGTGTGTGTGCTGTGAGCCGACCTTCAGGTTATCCTCACACGACACACACACATGCTCCCCCTCACTGCACTAAAACTGACAGTGCAGTGTGTCCATGAAAGAGTGATCCTCCTCCAAACTGCCAGTAATTACTGGAACTTCAGTGCATTTGTGGTGAGGTGAAAAGGAGAGAAAATAAAAGAATACATTAAGAAAGTTCATCTGTTTTTCTGTTAACAATAGGGACAGCATTTTACAGCTGTATTTTACTGGTTCATCAACTCAATCAGAAACCAATATTTCTTGAAACTTAAAAAGACTTAAAGCTGAAAAATCCTAAAGTCCAATTATTCTCTAAGGGAAAACAAAATCATAATCAGGCATAATTAGGTAACAAAAAATCCTATACAGTGTAATCCTTTTGGACAACCATGTACATCAGTGTAAACAGCTTATTTTTACTGCCCTAGGCTCATAAATGTCTGACAATATGGAAAGAATCCTACATAGATTGGCCAGTGTTTGTTTAACTTAATATCTATAAAGGAAATGTAGAAAAACAGCCGCTTTCCCACAGTTTCTTTACTGTTACTGAGATCAACAGAAACAGGTCTATATCTACAGATATCCATTCCATGTTGTTAAAGGCTCATAATAACAGGTAAATAATAATAAACAGTCAAAACAGACAGTTTACCTTGACATACAGTACATTGTGTAGCCATTTTGCAGTTACTGGTCCTAGCTTTAAGTGAAGCTCAACATTGAAGTGATTTGTGATTGAGTAGTAAAAACTGGACTCAAAAAGACCCAGGGTCCCAGGATAAAAAAGTTCCCTTTGGTTCACCATGAAAGGATTAGAAGTTGTCTCATACTGCATTAATACTAATTAGTCATGGACGTTTCTCTCTGCTGGATGCCTCTTCTCCAGTAAACCCAGGTCCAATGTTTGATCCAAAAATGTTAACATGTTTTGTATCATTAGCAGTAATCACAGTTGGGTAAAAAGGGTAAAAAAAATAAATTAAATAATACAGAAACAGGCAGCTATACTGTACATACGTAGAAGGTTTGAGTTAAATAGGCCTGGGCAATGTGGCTGGAAAATTTATCACACTAAAATATTGCATCAACATTGATAATTAATGAAAAATTGTAATGACCTTTTTTAAATAAAGATCTGAAGAACACCCTTCATTTAAATGAATGTAATTTCTACACATATTATTTTGGATATCTATTATCACTCCATAAATCTGAAAATTCTGTCAACAGTCATACAAAATCCATTTCCACTTAAGTAGCAGTTACATACACCAAACTATCTGTATATTCTGAAGGTTTTTATAGAGTGGTTTATTCATGTCAGTTGTAGCCTGAATTATATGACAGAAATTGTAAAAATGAAGGTTTTTTTAAGGATGTTGACATTATTTTATTTATGGAGTGATAAATATCGATATCCAAAATGATCTCTGAAAACATATCTGGCTCAATAAAATGAAACAGGAATTCTGTACACAATTTTATCAAATGTTCAAATTTCTGTTTTTAAAATGTCTGTAAATTGCAATTTGGTTTACGAGTTTTTTGGAATACGAGCCCGCTTCCGGAACGAATTATGCTCGTAATCCAAGGTTTAGAAAAAACGAAGGGTTGCATCGGGAAGGGCATCCGGCATAAAACATGTGGCAAGAAAAAAAATTAACCTAATCTGCATGTCTGTGGACTGTGAGAAGAAACCAGGGTACCTGGATGAAGCCTACCAAGTATGGGGAGAACATACAAACTCACATACATGCACACAGACCCGAGACAGGAATCAAACCCTGATCCTGGAGGTGTGAGCTGACAGTGCTAACCACTTAACCACTGTGCCAGCTAACTAGAAGCAGTAGTTCTATTATTTTCAGTTATATTCTTGATAAGGATTTGTAGCTGAAACTTCATGTAACTTGGTTAGTTATTTAAGAGTTTTTAAATGCCACCTTTTATTTTACAGACAAACTGCAATACCTCTACACAGTGCTCATGGGAGGGACAAATGTCACTGTTGTTGGTCTACTGGATGGACAGCTGTTGTTTAACTATGACGGTAAAATGAAGACGTTGAATCAGAGGCTGGAATGTTTAAACGGGACTCATAAAGATGTCTGGAAACATCAGAAGGACTTGATCCAGGGTAATGAGCAGGACTTAACACTATTTCTGTCTGCTGTGATGAAGGACTTTAATCACAGTGAAGGTAATAATATAAAAACTCTTTAAAAAAAAGTCTTAGGAATTTAATTAAGATTGTGTAATGAGTCACTGGGGATACATCATCAAAACCTTTATCTGCTCATAAATATCTGCAGCACGTGAGCCATCATTTTGCTTTGGTTTTCTATGAACAGTAAGTTTAAATGAGAGAACATTGTGTAACATTAGTTGTGTGAAATTATTAATGATGGCCACATTCTCTTAAATGTAACCATATAATAAACACAATAAACCAGGCTTCTTACACAGGTTCTATATGTGTGTGTAGGATTACACACATGGCAGTGGATGTTTGGCTGTGAGCTTTATAACAACACCTCTACAGTATATGACCAGTCTTGTTATGATGGAGAACATGTCATCACTCTGGATCCACAAAATCTCACCTGGACTACATCTAGTGATGAAGCTCGAGCACTCAAGAAAAGTTGGGAGGCCACTGGACATCGTGCTATGGACCACAAGCACACCCTCGAAAAGAAGTGTACTGAACTCCTAAATCATTTCAAGTCCTGGTGCAAAAATACTATAGATATAAAAGGTAAACTGTGCAGCACACACTATCCAACTGCAGACTTTCCTTGTGTTTGCTCTGATTTTAAATCATGAAAACAGAAATCAGTTTTCTATTTCTTTATTCTTTTATGCAGTTCATCCCGAGGTGTCAGTGTTCCAGAAACACTCTCCTTCTCAAGAGGTGGTTTGTCACGCTACAGGTTTCTTCCCCAAAGAAATGAAGATCACCTGGCAGAAGGACGGAGAGGACGTGCATGAGGACGTGGAGTTCAGAGAGACGTTACCCAACCAGGATGGAAGCTTCCAGAAGAGAATCATTCTGAGAGTCCCAGCTGAGGAGCTGCAGAAACACACCTACACCTGCGTGGTTCAGCACAGCAGCTTGGAGAAGGAGATTCAAAAAGAAGTACCAAAAGGTCCTAATAAACTAGATATATAGAGAGTAAAAGCTGATTTCTTGATGTAGGAGATGATAAAGACTCTGTGTTGATTTAACAGGTGAAGGATCAGATGGAAGAACAGTTGCTATCATCATTGGTGTAGTCGTGGCTCTTGTTGCTGTTGTTGCTGGGATTATGGTCTGGAAGAAGAAGAACTCTGGTGAGAGGAGCGAGAAGCTAAACATAAGATACAACAGAGCAAATAGGGGTATATTTACTTAAAGTCATCTTAAATTAAATGTTACTTCGTACTGCTGTTGTTGCTGTTAAATTGTGTGATTTTGTATGTTTTACAGGCTCTAGAGAAGATTCCCTCAGCATCAACGACTAAGTGAAGTCAGCTGAAACTGGTCAGTTTGTGCGAGTTAGTAATGGAGAGGATCACCTTTATAAATGTGTGGGAAACCTGTGACTTCTGCAGATGATCAGATACAAAATACATTGGTGTGTGCTGTCTCTTTTTTTTAACCTGCACCCATCAATCTGCCTGATAAGATATGAATGAGTTTCAGTTATATTGTTGTTTTGCACATCTGCATAGGGATGAGACACATAAGAAGAGCACGAGGACATGTCGTATGTGCGTACACTAATTTACACATTGAAAGGTGTCAGTGAATTACTCATACCTGTGAACTCTGAATTAACGTACAATCAAACGTACCGTAGTACAGACTCTTATCTGTTGGAGTAGATTGGAATCAGTATTTGTAAAAGTGTATTGGCAATGTGTTTATTAATATTCTGTGTTTAATAATAAGCTGGGAAGAAGGATTTACATACAGTGGGTACGTGCACACATACACATTTTAGTGGACAGGATGTCACACGCTCAACTCTCTGCTCACATGCACCCTGTAGATAAATGAACTAATAAGCATGGTCGTGTAAGGGAATGTGTATAAGGAAAACAGTTCGTGCAGTGTTTTGCATATTATTTGTACGATGGTCCAACAGCCCAAAGAATAAATATACATATACAGTGACGGTTCACTGAGGTGACAATATCTTCCTAAAGCAATTGACCTGTCTCTGTCTGTTCACAGTCACCCAAAGTGGGTAAGAGTTAGTATTAAATATGGCCCATAGGTTTTTAAGTGTCCTGTGTAAAACCAGACAGCTTTCCTGAGTAGCTTATTGAGGCTTTCGGCATCACACCCCTGGCCCAGTACAAAATTTGTAATATTGTAATTAAAAACCTGTTTTATAATAGTTATTAATCGGAGTGTGTATTGGAGTGTGTATTGGGAACCAGTCACTGATGTTACCTCTCTCCTGCCAGTGTATTATTTTCACCAGCAGAGGTCAGTAGAAGCACATCTAATTTAGCACATGCCTGACTCACTCTAACTGAACCTTTTAAATTGTTTGATTTATTTGTATTTATTTTATTTCTTAGTGAAATGTCCATTTTGCTGGAAATCATGTCATAAAAAAGTGTCTTAACTTACCTTCCTTTAAGTCTCTGTCATTAATTCATTTTTTATCTCAACATGGCAGATTGTTTCTAAAATAACTATCTAATATCCGGCCTGTGGTTCAGTCTCAGAATTCGGATCAAACTCTGTTCCGTTCCTGGCCTTTGTCTGTTGGTGTCTGCTATTTACACATATACATTTGGGCTGCTACTGATTACCAATGTCATTTATGTAATGAAAGAACCTTTGAAGCCAAGAAGAGATCCTGCACAAGGTTAGGTGGGATCACTTCAGCTATGTTGAACACATGCTCTTTCCGTTCTGAACTGAAATGGAATGAACACACACACCTCCTCTTAATTAAAACTCACCACCATGCTGAGAGAGAACTGGTTTTCTCCTGCTGTAGTCCATCTACCAATAAATATGAATTAATGAGCAGTACACATGGTCTCAGATTGAGATTGTTCGCTGTAGAACATCAGGTGTGTTTCAAGAATTCTTGGAAAGAAGTAATAAATCATCAGTGCTTTGGTCATTCGATTTTGCTCAGGTCTGTGAACGGAAATCTGAAGCCTTGTGAGTGGAAAATAAAACCTCAACATTCTGCTCAGGTCAGAGCCCATGAGTTTTATTTAAGTGATTTAGAAAATTTAGGAATTGGTTTCAAAAGTTGTTTACTGTTTTGTGCAAATTAGTGTTAGATTTAGTGTGAATGAGTGTGTTGCCCTGCAGCTATACTTTTGTTTAACATTAGCCAAGGAATCTGATGAAGTTTTCATGTTATAATTTAGCTGTGTAAGAAAATCATTTCAACTAAAACCATCAGGAAGTTCTTTGTTCTCAAACCCTCAGGTCTGTGGTCAAGTTTGTCCAAAACAGAGGAAGCTCCATCTAGCAGTGCATAAATACTCTCCTGCTGCTGCTTGTACCAGAGAAAACCACTTGTGTATTTAGGTTTCATTTGACCAACACTCTGTGTTTTGTACTAAAGCTACACAAACGCCACTTTCACTCTTCACTTTGCAAGAGAAACCAAGTCGTTTGTCGACTATTAATGAACACAGAAGATATTTCTTAAAGACTTACAGTACTTTGTATCTAATTTATAAATAAAACCTGCATTATTACACAGACATCACCAGCATCCTTTGGGTAATTTGAATAAAAGACTAACACCTTAAAATCTTTACTGACATTTATTACAAACTCTGTTATTCAGAAACAACATTAATGAAATAAAATAAGCCGTGTGCTTTTATACATGCAGTATTCACACCACAATTACAGTATATAAAGTATTTCATATAAACGTAAAGCAGTTGCAATGGAATTAATGGGCATTTTTAATATTTTTAATCAGGGTATAAATCACAGAGCAAAATGGTGTAAAGCAATATAAAGACAAAATCGAGTTTTGAGGATTTTGAAACCCCAAGTGTGTTTAAGCCACTCCCCTTTCACACAGATACATCAGAAATTACCACACATTTCCTCTTCATCTCATACCTGACACAGTGCAGCAACGCTTCAGTTTCTGATTATGTTCTTACTTCTCTGTACCATACGTAAGTATTAATAATCTTATTTACTGATTTAATGAATATGAAATAATAATTGTAGAAAATGGACAAATGTTCTATGTCTTGATACAGATCATTAATTGTGATCCATTTAAGCTAAATTTACAAACAAATAAAGATGCAGTCTCCTCTTTTGGAGCATTAGGGTTTCCTGAGAGTCGACAGTTTCATAACTATGACATATCTAGAAACTCAAGTGATATTAGATAGTGTATAAGTGAACTGATTATTTTATGACTTGCAGTTTTGCTCTCAGAGCCTCTCGGTTTTTCATCATTGGAGGCAGAACCAGGAGATAATGTTACTTTTTGGTGCCACCATGACCTGTACCGTGCCAGTTACATCTTCTGGTTTAAACACATAAGTACCTCAGTGCCACTTCTTGTTGGGTGCAAACAGTTCACATTGTCTGGCCAAACACAAAGCTGCTACTTCTCCCCTGAACTTGAGCGCATGGTGATGTCGGTGCACAGGAGGAACACGTCTCTCACAATCCCCAGAGTTAGTGTCTCTGATACAGGACTGTACTACTGCAGCTTCATCAAGCTGGATAAAATAATATTCAGTAACTCCAGCTACTTACATGTGAAAGTAAATCATATTTCAGAGGGAAATGAAACATTAACCACAAACTCAGACATGCCAGAAGATTTGCCAGGTCTTTGTTCTACAAAAGGTTTGTGAAGCGTCCTCACATTAGTAGACTAAAAACCATGTAGTTTTAATGTTAAAATATGTTTTTTTAACATCTTGTTTCAGATGCTGTCTCCTCTGGTGTGCTGATGATGCTGAGTGTGATCTCTGGGGTGATGAATGTGATCATGATTCCTCTCTTTGTCATGATCATTATGCAGAAACACAGAACACACAAAGGTACTGAATTAAGTTTACATAATACCTGTGCCAAAGTTGTGTGTGGATCAGATGGTCCGCTGTGGCAACCCTTTGACGGGAGCAGCTGGGAAAAAAATTACAGTACAATACAAATACACTACAGTAGCAGTTAATTTAAAGCAGGAAACTCATGAAGACTATCTGATCTTTCATTTTAGGTGCTGAGACACAAGATAAAGAGGTAAATCTGACACTACAGATTAATAAAACCCTATACATTAGATACTGTGGCTGTCCAAATGATTGACACCAAAATGAGTTACTTTATTCACTTACATGACTGTAGTCAAGACCACTGAAGTCAGGAGAAAGTACAAGACTAGGACAAGCCAAGATCAAGTAAAGACAGAGTCTTCAGGTGAAATGGGACCAAGTCAAGATGGACAAAAATAAAATCGAATCCCTTTTAAGGCCAGGCATTGCATTGCATTGTACCAATCTTTTTTTTTTTTTTTTTTTTTTAAAGAAAAGTCAAATTCAAAAAGTCCAAGTCAAAACAGATCATATCTTGAGGCTGGCCTGTAATCATTTGCAAGCCAGATTATATTAGTCTAAAATACATGGACAGTTGTTGCCATTTTATTATTACTTTAAAGAAAGAAGGCAGTTTGCACCAAATTCACCTCAACCACCCAAGGCATTGTAGTAAAAATCTTAGGGAAAGCGTGTTAGCTATGACTGATTGATCGTTTTATTATCTGTGTATGCTCTGTAATGACAGGAGCAGCTCTCTAACAAGCAGGACATGAGGACAAGGGGACATGAGGAAATGAATGATCCACATGATGTATATACTTATGTTGTATTCCGCAAAGTAGCTTAGCTATGTAGAGTCAACATGCTGTCATAATGTCAGGTAATTTATTTTCTACTGATTAATAATGTTACATAGAGGAGGAGGGCTGTGCTATTTCTTTTTACTCTATAATGGAATTTATACATTTCTGGGAGGGCACTCTACACGCCAACAGATAATATTTTTTCGGACTTTATTTTTGGTGCTTAGGACTTTTATGTAGACATGAGTATTTATTGTTTCTTGTTTCTTGTTCAGTATTGTCTTGATTAGTGTCATTATTTAATCCCCAGTCTATGCTAATGTCTTACATCTGATCTTAAGTTTACTGTTATCTGTTTGGTTTCTCATTGCTGTTATTTCATTTACTTCTGTTCGTTCTGTTGGTCATCTAGATTAGCGCTGTTGAGATCATTCCTGCTTATGTTTCTATGTGGATTATTAAAGTCTTTACTGTTTTAACTCTGTGATTGTGTACTGTACATCCCCTTCTCTGACAATAACGCATAATGCACACATTATATACAGTAATCATACAGTACTGTACAAAACTCTTAAAGCCCCCTTCATTTGTTCATTTCTCCACATGGTTGCAAAGTTCCTAAAGACACAATTTAAAAACTGGTTGATTATGTAACTACCTCAGCAGCGACCTCATTTCCCCTCTCGTCTGTTCCAACCCCTCAGCATCACCAGTATACTAATCACTGGCCTGATCATCTGTCATCATCTGGTTCATGCCTTAAGTTAGATTTTTTTTTTTTTTTTTTTTTAATGAATGAATGAATTATTATAGTGTTGTTTAACAAACAAATCACAGTACTAAACTACTAAGGAAGCCTGGACAACTAATGCTCTAGACTACATTAAAATACAAGAGAGTCTGACTCTTTAGAAAAAAATATGAGGAGAAATCAAGACTTTTGCAAAGGTCTAGTTGTGTGTATGTGTGTATTTTTTTTTTAAGTTGAGTAGTTATTTTTAACATGTTTTCCTTAATAATAGACAGCTTCACATTGCTTGCAGTAACGACATTATTTTCACAAACATAATGTGTTGAAGCACTTAATATAATTTTATCCGCAGATCACAATGAATACATCCACGCGGACGTGCTTCGGGCTTGGCTGTTATAATCACTGCACACCACTAGATGTCACTGTGCGCTCAGGTTTCGGCGCTCTAACTACCGGCTATAAGGGCTGCCAAAATCCACGTGACACATCACCTGGGTGACGTGCTGGACGTGGGCGGATACTCAGCGCTGGACATGTGTGAGAGAGAGACACAGGACACAATGTGTGCGCGGTTTGTCTGTTCATTAGCAGTATATAAGCCGATTATTATGCGACACTCTATCGCTTTGATTTATTTAATCACAGGTGTGTTACTTGCAGTGTGCTGCGAAGGTAAGTTTGACTTTCCGATGTTTTTTTTTATCTCTAGTTCCGTTAGTCGCTAACGTGCTAACGCTCTATGATGCTAGCCCTTTCTAATTACCTCCTATTTGTAGTCTTAAATGTTCGCGGCGCTGCAGATATTCAAAATAAAATCAATTTTATCGTAGGTTTCCTGACATTCCGTAGCGCTTTGTGACTTTTTTTGAATCTTTTCAGAATAAAATGCCTTTAAATGACCAATTAACCCCGCCCCCCCCAAGCACAACCTTAACTCCACCAACAGAGGGCAGTGTTACCGCAAATGGCTTATAAAAGGTTTGCAAGGATGGACTTTATGTAAGGAGATGTGTGAGGGAAACTATTGGTTTTGTTTATTTCTTTATATTAATTCTAATATGGACACTTTATTCTTATTTGTTTTACATTTGTGTTTTATGTCACACACTTATTTTTGAAGTTCCCGCAAGCAAGTGTTTTAGGTTTAAAACTTTAGGTTAACACATGCGTAAAGACTTTCTCCAACCTCTCAGCTCCTGGCTGATAAAAGGACATTTTTTCCCATTTTTATTGTGTGGTAAACTTGATTGTTTAAATATATTATTTCGTTATCAGCACTATTACGGAGCCCCTAAAGGGACATGGATGGGGGAAAAAATAAACTTTGGAGGAAAAAAAAAATCCACCTTGGAAAAAAAATGCTAGGCAAAAAAATAATAAAAAATGGAGGGGGAAAATTCCGTTAAGTGAAAAAAAAAAAATAGGGGCAAAAAAAAAAATACCGAGATATAAGACGAGAGGGGGGGAAAAACTGGAGAGAGAAAAAAAACTGGACGTAGGAGGAAAAGAAATCGAGACCATGTGACTCATATTTTCGGTGCCAAAATACGGAAAGGGCAAAAGCTCCGAGTACATACTGAATGTCTTTATATTTTAGGCCAAGCTGAAAGTAAAACTCAGCTACTAGAATTCTACACAGTAATTCTCTCCTCGCAAGAGATCTCGCGAACTTTTCTGGAAAAAACTAATTCATAGCTTTATTTTTTTTCCCCATCCATAGCATGTTAGGCTATTTTTTTTTTTTTGCCTCGCATTTTTTTCTTTTTTGTTGGCCCTTGCATTTTTTTTTTACCTTGCTTGTTTTTTTTTGTTTTTTTTTTGCCTCACATTTTTCCCCCTGTCATTTTTTTTTTCCAAGGTGGAATTCTTTTTCCTCCAAAGTTTATTTTTTTTCCACCCATGTCCCTTTAGGGTTTCCGTACACTATAGTTTTATTTTATAAGTTATATCGTTTACAGTTATTCATGGTTTATTTGGCCATGTATTCAGTATTTTATGTTTCTTAATTGCACTCCAAAGGGAGATTGTTATTAAAGTTTATAATTAATTAAATCATACAGGTAGCACTTAAGAAGAGGTTGTCGATGTTTAAAATTTTTGTTGAAAATGCCTTATATACATTAAAAATATATTATCAGTGTTAAATTAAATCTCTTTCGAATATTATACAGTTGTAAGGCAAGGGTATAACAGTTTGTATATTAAAAGGGTGACTTTGTCATAATTTATCAAATATAATGCTGTATAAATTATTATGTTTATTATGGACATTTATGATTCGTACAATTTACAGGCAAATGTATACTTTTTGTTTTTATTCAGCTCTTATGGCGTTTTGAATATTAAAACCCTTTTGAACATCAGTTAGAGAGTAAAGTACTTATGTTTAGCAAGGAATGCTAGAATCCCTATTGCTTTAGCCTGAGACTAGCACTTTCTGTCATGTTGATGTAGTGCTATCTGTCAATCCACTAGTCGACTGTTAAATTAAGCTTCATGCAAATACAATAAAACACAAAATTGAAAAAACTTCCAATCCTATAAGCATAAACTCAGAAACCGGACCTTCCCCAAACTGTTTCCACAAAGTTGGAAGCAAATCATTGTCCAAGATGTCTTGGTATGCTGAAGTATTAAGATTGGCCTTCACTGGGGATAAAGGGGACTGACTGAAACACCTGAATTCAATAATTAACAGGCCAAATATATTTGTCCATGTAATGCAGATCTCTTAAATTATTAAATAATATTATAGTAAACTATAGAAATCATGACCATTTTATTTTTCATTACGTTTGGTATAAAATCTTTAATGTACAAACATTAAACACTATTACATATGTGTAACAAATGCCTTGTTAATGGCTACTTAACTTTGTGAATTAGCGTTTTTGCTACAAACTAAACAACCACGGCCCATTAAAGTATGTAAAATGAAATTATAAAACAAATAAAATATCCAAAAGACACACCATTCAAGCCAATCATGTAAAAGAGCCGCCTCAGCGCTAACTCATTCACAACCGTCTCATCACTAATGTTACAATTTGAGAGTAGGGTTACCTAAAAGCCCTGTTCCGTATTGAACCCATACGAGACCCTATTTGTTCTGTATTTTTGAGAATCAAAGTGAAATCTATGTGAGTGAAACATAAAAGGTTACACTACTAAGACAGGGTGATGTCAAGTCCAGTAGGCTTTATTGTCTTTTCAACCATACACAGTTATGGCACCCCCGGGGGAAAATGATTTAGGTTTGACTCTTAATTTGGGATGCGTTACGTCCTGATGCTCATCGAATAAAAAAAAAAGAGGCTTATTTAAATTCAAGTTATTAGGGTCATATTTTAGAGAAAAAAAATGAAAGAAAAAAGAAAATATATAAAAAGGTATGCAGCTGTTATCTCTCTATAATATTATATACTTGGTAAAATATATAACCGGCCTCACTGTGTCGCTAGCTTACAGAACACAGTGTTTCATACAGTGTGGCGTTAAAGTGCCCCTATTATGCCATTTTAAAGGTTGCTAATATTGCTTAATGAGTCTCTTAAAACAGGTTTACATGAATGCAAGGTCAAAAAACACTTTATTTTTTTTTAAAAATAGATTTAAGCAGTTCAAAGATTCAGTCTGTCTAAACCCCTCCTTTCCGTGAGTCCTCACTTCTGTGATTGGTCAGATGGCGCGGTGATTTATGACTGGTCTACCGCTACAGCGTGTGTCGGAAAACGAAATGCCCATAACCATAACTGAACAACGGCTCTGGAGACCCGTCAATACATAGAAAAGATGGCGTCGGTTTTACCGTGTAACGACCAGCTAATTTTATATTA
>JAOVVA010000029.1:17190100-17206981 GCA_028565275.1 Leiocassis micropogon | reverse complement strand
CTGTACACTTCAGTGAGTTAATGATGTGTTTATAACTGTCCCTTTCTGTTTCAGGGCGCCCTGCGGTGCGAAGTGAGCGATGCCTCTGTTTCGGCAGCCCGAGGTGAGACAGGAGAGGGAGAGCGAGGTGGAGAGAGAGAGGATGAAGAGGAAGCGTAACCAGCATGAGTGTGATGAGGAAGAGGAGGATGAGCCTTCGTCACTCAGGCGTCTGTGTCTCTTCAGCCTGGCGGCGAACATGAAGGACGTGTGGACACAGGACTACGCTCACAACTACATGGATCACTATTTCTTCCGCTACGTCATGGGGCCCTTCAGCCTACTGCGTATGTGTGTGTGTGTGTGTGTGTGTGTGTGTGTGTGTGTGTCTGGCTGAAGAATACTGACGATATCCTCCAGGTGTGTAACTGTAGTTGTTGTTGTTTGCAGCGGGAGATCTGATCGAGGAGCTGCTGCGTGTCCTGTCTCAGAGAAAGCTCCTGTCTCGTGCGTCTCTGCATCTTCTCCTGCTGCCGCAGCTACACACACTCTCCCTGTCACACTCCTGTAACCTCGTCACCGCCAACCTGTGTAGCCTGATCTCTGTGCGCTGTCAGGTAACTCTAGCTTTAAAGCATCAGAACAACGGGCTAAAAAAGTCTTTACAATCAGAAGAAGATTGTCTTGTAACGTGTCTTTGTCCCATTTTCAGTCTCTAAAGTCCTTAGACCTGAGCGGAGCACAGAATGTCTCCTCCGCCGCTCTGTGCTCTCTCCTGACTGACCTGTCCTGCCTTCACTCGCTCTCTCTGGCCGGGTCTCTGTGTGACCGCGTCGTGATCGCGACGGTGGCCCAGCGGTGCTCGCAGCTCCAGCACCTGAATGTTTCCCGGTGTCTCCACCTGTCCCCAGGTGCCTTGCTGCCCCTCGCTCTGCAAGGTCCTAAACGTCTCACCAGCCTTGTGGCTCTGGATATCGGATTAGGAGAACGCGAGGAGGACGGACCGTCTTCAGCTGCTGTCCTGTTGCTCGGTGTGTCCGGGCTGCATCGTCTGGCGTTTGAGGGTCTTGGACACGCTTGTGTGATCATCCAGAATCAGGATTTTGATCAGACTCGCGGGTTTACCACGAGCGAAGGCGTGCCTTGTCTCAGGGAATTATGGGATGCAAGATTTCAAAGCAATGATCAAAGCAAGTGTGATGGTGAGGAGAACAGACTCACATTGGAGGAGAAAATGGACAAATCCTTGAGTTTAAAGGAAGGCAGAAGGATGGACAAACCAAAGTTGCAGCTCCGAGAGGTACAGGGACTGACCCTCCACAGTCTGAACGCCGTCAGCAGTTTGTGTCCTGATCTTCACTCCATATCTCTAAACTGCCATGATGATGATGATGATGATGAAGTTTCCTCCCGGAGCATCCGTTTGACCCGAGGTTTGGCTCGTTGGACGGGTCAGCTGCGCTCTCTTTCAATGCAGTTCTCCGGCCCACTTTCTGAACTGGTTCCTCCTCTGCAGGTTTGCGGTTCTTGTCTCCTGTCCCTCACTCTAGAGGGCGTCCAAGCTGACGGGAACCTGCCTTTTATTTCCCTCCTGCGTTCCTGCCCTAAACTCACCGCTCTCACCCTTCACATCGATCCTCCACGTTCCAACCGGGAACAGGATGATGATGACGATGATGAAGATTTTGAGGGCTGGGATTTACCGCATCTTCCTCACCTCCGCACTTTAACACTAATGTAAGCTGTGATACACGTGATGATAAATTTGTACAGCATTCTGATCACACGCACATCGATGTCTATTAATTATCTGTTTTCTTCACACTCTTTTCAGTTTCTCATTAGACGAGGGACGCATGAAACCTGTTCTGTGCTGGACGTCCCTCAAGGTGGCGCTGTGGGCCCTACTAAGGGGCTCCGCCCAGCTCCGTACTCTGTCTCTGATCGCCGCACCGTGTCGCCTGGACCCGGTGTTCAGACTGGTCCTGGACCGTCACGCGGAACCCTTGCGCCAACTCGGACACGTCAGCCTGCAGCGCTCTGACGTCACCATGGAGACGACGACGCGGCTCGTGGACTCCTGTCGCCGCTTGAGCACTCTGGACGTGAGCGGGTGCTGGTCTTTGAGTCGAAGTGACATCACAAAGTTACAGGGCCGAGCCAGGAGGAGGCGCCGTAAACTCCACATCACATGGACCTGAGGCTGAAAGGAAGTGCACTAGGAATATATAATATATAAATTATAATAATCACGGTTTACAAATATATTCAGGATTTTAAATCAGGTCTTTTATACTTCCTGTTTGAGACAATGTCAGTCTTTTTAATGATACCAAACGCTGTTGTATTATTCATAAAGTTAAACACTATCTCTGAATATATAAATAATAAATAATGTTGTCTATAGTAGTCCAATGTTGTTTCATTATTGTTGCATTGGTATTGGGGATATTTCTCACTATGTGATCTGAGGTTTCATCAGCTCATATTATATTTTGATTTTGTCACTTTTTTTGAGGTCAGTAACTCGGACAAGTTTGTGTATCAACCAGGGTTTACACAAGGCAATAAAAAATACCCCCTAATGTGACCTCATATAAGATGATCCCTTTGCGCTAGTGATGGTGAGGTGAAGCCTTTTAGATGTCGAGGCTTCCCAGACAATAGTTTCAACAAAAGGTCCAGTTCATGAAGCTTCATTCAAGGGCTCATTCTACTGCCATCTAGTGGACAAATTTTGTGTAGCAACTAGATTATAACATCACAAGCAGCAGCACAATTAATATGGACATGCAGCTGCAAGGGAAAGAAAATAAAGTAACTCATAAACTCGAAATAACTCGATTTTCCTTCGAGTGTGCTTTTTCTTTCTTCATATAATATACAAGAAGTAAATGTAAAGTTCATTGTGAAATGCAAAAAACACTTTCCTGAATCTTGATTTATGAATTTAAGAAAAAAAATCAGACTTCATTTGTCATTAGTCACATGACTCTCAAGGAACCGACACACGCCTCGAAGCGAGGCTTCATTTGGACACGCCCCCTTCTGCTCGTAACAAGCTTCGGGGCAGAGTAACACCATCCTTGTGCATCTTGTTGCTCAGATCTGCTGTTCTTTGGGGAGGCGTGGCTCAGCAGGAGCTCACCGACATGAACACTGAAACAGTGTGTTCAGAGGAGGAGTGAAACAGATGGTTTTGTCTGACAGGTATTTCAGCTATATGATTACCACACACTTTAGACCTCTGAGACCTGGTCAGCTTGTTAAAGGGATAGTAAAACATAGGACCTTTAATGTTGCTGTACAGTAGGTCTCTAGGCAGGCTCGCTGGTATATGTGATCGCGAAATCTAACGTTTTAGAAATTCTTTTCTACTCTCCTGAGCGATATCTTTATTCTTCAAAATCAAGAAGATCAAACAAGATATCAAGAATCAAGAAAACTTACAAAAAAGCAAATCTTATTTTGAGGTTGTTCCGAATTATTTCACTCATGACAGGTGGATGAGAAATTTGGTTTTAAAAGTGAGATTGCATGTGATTTATACGGTTTATATGTATGAATACAGTCACACCCATACAGTAGTTAAAAAAGGTGTTTAAATTTAAAACCAACTTTCTTTTATGTTTTGCTTTTGATAATTTTTCCACTCGATTCTATATATTGTAATTTTCTATTGAGATTGGGAAATGTTCTGGAGCTGAAATAAAACAAAAGATCACATGTTTCTGGACAGTTTCATTTTTAGAAAATATATAGTCAAAAGTATGTGGACACCTAACCACCATATCTGCTGTATATGTGCTTTTTAAAGCACTCCAGGTTTTAGATCTATATATTTTTCTGTTATTATAGGCTCCACTCTTCTGGGAAGCCTTTCTACTAGATTGTGGAATGTGCCTGTGGGAATGTTTGTCCATTCAGCCACGAGATGTTCAGTTGTATAACCTGATTCAGTTGTGTGACCTCCTGGGATTTAAACAGTGGTGTTTTTCCGGTTTTGAAACATGCTGTTCAAGCTCAAGGTTTCTGTATACATTCGACCCTCTTTAAAATGTGGCAAAGCCAAGCAGACGGCATTTGGGCTTTTTCTGCATCCTGGGTAAGATGAAACTATAACTCCCTATATCTAGCTTTTAAAAGTTTAGTTTTTCATTTATTATAGTACACACTTGACTCTGAGTATTCCTCTCTCTCTCATATTAATCCACACGATGCAGCAAATTGGGTAGAATAAAAAAGCCAACTCATTACTCAACTCACTGTCCTGTTATTTCTCACAGGCATAAACATCATCATGGCCTCTTCTCTTCATCTTGCGTCCCTTCTCATCCTGGTCTTCTCGTCTCACACGATGCTGACCAGCGCTCTCAATGTGTACGGGTTTCGAGCTGTCGGCCTCTGCGGAGATTCGTTCGTTAATCCTCCTGACTCGTACGTGAAGGCGAAGTGTGGTGGGAGCAGATACTACAACACTGAGGTCGTTCAGGGAACACACGACCCCAAATGGACGACAGCAGCTATATTCTTCTGCAATGTCGGGGACAGTCTGATAGTGGAGGTGATGAGCAAGGGTTTTAAAAATGATGAGAGTTTGGGGTTTCACACTGTCAAAGCTCCAGAGGTCCTCTGTGGAGAGAGAAGAACCTTCCAGAAGGACAACTATCTCTGCAGCAATCCACCAATCAGGCCCATATGGTAGAGTGGCCAGACGGAAGCCACTCCATAGTAAAAGCCATGTGCCATGAGAGAACCTCTGGAGCTCTGACAGAGTGACCATCAGGTTCTTGGTCACCTCTCTGACTAAGACCCTTCTCCACCGATCGCTCAGTTTAGATGGCCGGCCAGCTCTAGGAAGAGTCCTGGTGGTTTCGAACTTCTTCTCCTTACGGATGATGGAGGCCACTGTGCTCATTGGGACCTTCAAAGCAGCAGAAATTTTTTGTACTTTTTAAATACATATCTGTAAATTTATTTCGTTTCTGTCACACAGATAAAAACTACAATGTTCTCCTCCAGTCCTCGGCTGGTGTACCTCACCATGTTCATATCAGCGTGCCTGGCATTTCCCACGGGTGTATTAGCTGGCCTATGGGTGTATGGCATGAATGGCAAAGGGCTGAAGGGTGATTTTGGATCTCCTCCTGACACCTATATGGAGGTGCATGTTAGAAATGGATTCGTGGGACAAACTTCTGTGATTAAGGGTAGTTCTAGCCCTCCAACATGGAGCACCATCGTGACCTCTACTACAGCTAAAGTCAACAATGATCTCAAACTGCAGGTCTGGGACAAGGATGCATAGAAGGACGACCTTTTGGGAACATGTTACGCCCAGGTGATGAGTGGCATTTGCACCTTTTCATGTATTTTGAGCAAAGGAGGTACTCTAAATTATTCGACTGAGTTCAAATGAAAACCTGAATCATCGATCTGATCTTCTCTGCGGTTCCTCACTGTATATTTGATCATATGAATAAGATGTATTAGCACATTTTGTCGTACAGTTCTGTTTATCTTTTTCCTGAAATATATGAGAGTTAGCTACAGGTCTTCTTTAAAAATTGGGGCTAAGTGAAGTTTCCATTCAAACGCTATAGCACACTGTGTGTGTGGGGGAAAGGTTTACAGCTTTCAGAAGGCCACTGCAGTAGAGCCCAGTGTGTAAATGTCTAAATGGAAAAGTTCATGAAAATGTTCATATTAAACAAAGATCTTGGCAAGGTTTATACTGTAAAAGTTGTTTAAACTAAAATCAATATTTGAATTATGGTTTTTTGAGTTATAGTTTTTTAGCATAATTATACTGTAGAGTATAATTTTGTATACTGTAATTCTTCAAGGTGAATAGACTGAATACACCTTTTAGGCCTGTTTCTCATTGATTGTGGTTCAACAGCATCTTTTCAAAAGTGAAATTCTAAATGTAATAACATTCTTACATTTTTTTTAAATTATGAAAATTGAGATAATAAAAACAATGTTATTTTATGCCATTAAGTTGTATTACAACAATCGATATTTAGTATAAAGTGCTTTATTATTCAAAATGCGGAATCTGGCTGAGCATAGAGTCAAAAAGATGTCTGCAGTACTCTGGTGTCACTCCCTCGATCCAGCATGGTTACTTCCTGAAAGAGATTACCCAAAGGTGGAAGACAGAAATATGCAGGCTATGTTGTATGTCCAGAGTACAAATGATTAGGACTTGGACTAGTAGAGAGGATGCAGTACTGGCAACTGGTCTAAAATCAACTCATATCAAAGAGTATCTATATAAAAAATAAAAAATAAAAGGCTTTGTCTGTACATTGGTCAGAGCTCACTCTGTCAGTGATATCTTTATGCTTCATACATTGGAGGACTCGAAACCAGTGTTAGAAAATTTCCAATCCGTCTGTATTTTTGTCTGTACTGTATGTCAGTCTGTATGTCCGGCCAGGTTTTGTCACAGCGTCACGTAAAACTGGCTGATCAGAATTTAATAAAGCTTTGGCACTACTTTGGTGTTTGCCTGAAGTTAAACCTGCGCTATAAATGAAATCACATTTTGAGTAGAAAGGAAGTTATAAGTAGTTATGACAGTGTTATGACATGCATCAAACTGTAGGCGCATCTTAAATCGACCTGTGAGTTCTTCTGATGTTTCTTTTACCATTTGATTTCGCTGAGCTTTCCTAAGATCTCCTATAACGCTCATTCTGGACCAAATTTCTTCTTTGTTTTCTTGGCTTGATGCAGGACAATAATTTGACCCTTCCGAAGCAGAATCTTTGCCATGACCACAGGATCTGTCTTCTGACATAGTTGTTTAAGACATGAGAAGCTCCTTACTGGACTAGTTAGGGTTATATAACTTGTTGCACCAATACCAAAGTTATGGGCATGTAGCAGCGGTGTGTAGAGGAAAACAAAGGTGTGGGAGATGTGCAGGGGAACACGAATATGGAAAACCCGAGGCAGGAACCAAACTCAAATGCTGTAATTGAGGAGGAGAACACAGTGCAGCATACAGGGGAGTCACTACATAAACCTGAAATAAAGATATTACAATGGAACTCAAGAAGTTTAATAGCTAACGGACAAGAGCTTAAAAAATTCATGGCAGATACACCAGTAAAAACCACAAAGTATATGCATACAGGAAGCTAAAAACAAAACGGGAATACAAGATACTACTGTAGATTATACAACAATTAGGAAAGATAGAGAAAAGAGGAATGGAGGGGGAGTAGCAATACTAATAGAAGAAGGAACTAAATATAAAATGGTGGAAAGCAAGAATGAACATGAAAAAATAACAGTCAAAGTATGGACAGAAGAAAGCAGCATAACAATAGTTAATTACTACAATCCATGTAAAAAAAATAAATAATATATTGGAAGAAATAATAGGAAATTGGGAAGAACACATTAGATGGTGACTTTAATACACACAATACACTCTGGGGAAGCAGAGAAACAGACACAAATGGGGAGGTAATAGAGGACTTGATCATAAATAGAGGTCTAGTATGTATAAATAACGGTGAGGGAACGAGATACAACAGCACACACACAACACAGAGAGTGCAATAGACTTAGTGTCAAAAGAAATTGTAGGAATATGCACATGGAAAACCCAAAAGCACTAAACAATATCAATTAAAATAGGAGTAAGCAACAGACAAGAGCGGGAAGATAAAATACAAAGATGGATATTGGGGAAAGCTAAGTGGGAGATATTTCAAGCAAATATAGTCATGAGATACAAGGAATAATCAATTCAAAGTATAACAGAAATAACTAATATTAAGAAGAACTTAAAAACACTAATATTATTAACCAAACAGCATGTAAAACAATCCTGCAAAATAAGGTGTAAGAAAAGGAAAATGGTGGACCATGGTGGAATGAAGACTGTAGCGAGGCTGTCAAAAACAGGATTAAAGCACCATTCACTAGTAAAACTAATCCAATATTAGAAAGCACAGGCAATAAAAAAACTTTGAAGAAAACATAAGAACAGCTAAACGCACACACTGGAGACAGTACTGCAACACAATAGGGAGAGTGAAAACTAAAAAGGAAATCCCTGCATATACAATGCACTCATGAGAGCTACCAGACTACGGATGCCTAGTATATATGGCAGCAGAAACCAACTTAAAACAAATAGACACCATGCAAGCACAAGCCTTGAGAGCCTGCTGTGGGGCCGTCAAAACATCCCCAGTATCAGCCATACAGGTAGAAACGGAAGTAATGCGATAAGAATAAGAAGAATAAAACTACTGTCGGCATACTGGGTAAACCTACAAGGGCATAGCAGAGAACATCCAACAAAGGCTATTCTTAAAGAGTGCTGGGAACATAACAAAATAAACCTACACAGCTTCAGATGGACAGGGGACGCTAAAGCAAAAAGCCTAGGACTCCATAAGCTCAACATCAGTCCCACAGTACCACTGCACTGCACCCCACCATGGAAACTGATAACGCCACCAATAGACACAAAACTAGAACAAAAATATAAGGACAACCCAACACACATCCCATGCTGGCTAATAGTGCAAAACCATATAAAAACAATAGGAAATAAGAAATTAATAATATACACGGACGGTTCTAAAGACCCAGGTACAGGACGAACAGGGGCAGCGTTCTACATCCCACAGTATAAAATATCAGCTAAAAAAAAGGAACAACAGACAAGCTGACAGTATACAGTTCTGAACTAATAGGAACACAAATGGCACTTGAATGGGTGGAGAAGAATCACCAAGGAGAGACAATAAGAGCATCAGACAACATGTCAGCCATAACCAGCCAAGAAACAGGAAACTCATGCAGACAGGACGTCCTATTTAATATATTACAAACAATAACAGAATTATATGTACATCAGAAAGATGTAAGGATTACCGTCCTGTGGGTACCAGCACACGTAGGGGTAAAGGGAAACGAAGAAGCAGATGAACTCGCCAAACAAGCACTCAAAAGCAAATAAAATTCACGTCCAAAAAAAATCCCAATAAGCAGAGCAGAAGTTAAGACAATAATTACAGAACACACAAACAAAATATGTCGAAAAGGATGAATTGAAGAATAAACAGGTAGAAATGCATAAAATTCAAAAACAGATCAAAAGAGGGAAAGTATGGGGCAGAAAGAGAAGAGAGGAAATCATCATAGCTCGGCTAAGAATAGGACACACAGGACTAAATCAGAGTCTTAAGATAACAGGCAAAAATCCAATGTGAATTCTGTGGACAAATAGAGACAGTAACACATATATTAACAAACTGTAAAAGATACGACAAAGAAAAACAGGAACTCAGAGAAACCATGCAAGGAGTAGGAGTAGAAATGACAACAGAAAATATTCTAGGGAAGATGAACTGGAAAATATATAGAAGTGCAGCAGGTGGCGGACTAAGTTGGCTGCCAGCCGCCAAATAACAACAACAAAAGAAGAAAAAGCACACCTGTGCGCATGCGCACCTGCTCACCGGCCGGCTGAACGAAGAGCAACGTGTCGCTCCTCATCGTCTTATTCCTGTCTCATAGCGCTTCAGCTGTTCTGTAAAGTACAGCCTGATTAACTGGGAAGATATCTTCATTTAAACTTCAGAAGAGATGAAGGTCTCCACGATACGCCGCATTTTATTATCTTTTTTAACCTTATTGCTAAGTTTTCGCGGTGGATCTTCCTCAGGTGAGACGCTGACTCTAACGGTAACTAGCTAAAACCGGTACAGTCAGGATTAATCTGTGTTGAAGATTTACTTCCTGCTTTGTGTATATGTGTAAGATACCTTAATTATTCTTTAAGGCTTTAACTTCTGAATAAAAACGCTAAGTATTGATTTATGATATATATATATATATATATATATTTGTCATTAGTTAAAATTAAGTAGATATCTGTAGTGTGAATTTCTAAATCAAATATCTGTATTGACATTTTCCTAGTGAATGTAAAGTGTAAATTACATATGTTCATTAAAATCATTAAAAGCTTGTTATAGGTCTCAGTTATTTGCTTTTTGTTTTTTCAGCTTGTAAGATTCTGTACAGTGTCACTGTGGTCAAGACAAATATCACAGAGCTCAGTGCTGTTGCTCAGGCGGACGGTGTGCGGTTTTTCCTCTATCCTGCGGACAACGTGAAGGATGATTGGGCGAAAAGTGGGGTACAGCGTGTGGAGGGCCATCGGGGGGACTTAATCACCTTTTTGCCTGCAATAATAAGCGGTTTTAATCACACAGAAGGTGAGATCAGAACACCTCCTGAATGTTGTGCTCCAGAGTGTATTTCAAAAATTGATCAAATATCAACATCTAGCTGATACAGATAAATCGCCTCACTGCCCCGCACCACATAATGCATATACAGTACATGGTTTTATAGGTATATGCTTGTACATGTGTTTAACCTGTTTTTACAGTTTGAGTTTTCAGTGCAAGCTTTCTCTCCTAAAACAAAATCTCCAAATCATTCAACACATTCGTATATGCCTATTTCAATGTACAGTACTTGTTATGATTATTAACAGCAATAAGAACAACAGGGTTTTGGGGAAACCTTCAGTTTCTCAAATTCCAATCTCTTTTTTTATGTATAATATAATAAATTTCAGAGACAAATTTTACAATTTTAGAAAGTCTTGATCTTTCGTATAATTGTTACTTGCCGTAGCAAAACAAGGCAGCCAGTTTTACAATTAATATGAACACAGCACACAAAATTAAATGAATTTAGTTAAGTTACAAAAATGAAACGAACAAGCAGACATGGCAGCAAAACAAGCCCTTACAGAAACAATTGGGGAATGTCAAATCCCACCCTTCGTCCTCGAGCTATTGATTAATTAGTATATATTGAATAAATGGCTAGCAGAATGAGAAGAATGCCAAAACAACAAACTATTTGAAATAAGCCCACTGGTGGGGAAAAGATGCTTTCACCCCTTCAAATCCAGACACAACCAAGTTGTATATACAAGGTGCCGTATAGGCCTTACGAGTTTGACCTATGCATATTTATTTATTGAAGGACAAGGAAACTCCAGCACTAAACTACAGTCCTGACAGGAACTGTCAGCACTATTCTGACTATAAAGCATATACGTTTGATTTTCCCAAGTTTTAATGCCATGAGAAAATGATTTCTACCAGCACAAACTTTAAAGAACGTTTTGAAAGATGAAAACAGAAATTCTTTTTACAATTTCTAACAAAAGTGTATCTGAAGAACCTTTTAAACGTTTAAAATATTCATCTGGCCAAGGCAATGTTGCAATCTGATACTTATTTATTTATCCATTTTATTTTACCACCTTTTAAATCCCTTACATTATATCTGTAACTTGTTATATTTGTTCGTATAAATTGGTTGAATGTTTAATATGTATCCGCCATGAAATAGCCTGTAAATAGTGGAAATAATTTGCATCTGAGTTTGGTTGTTGGAACACTGTGGTTGTGGCCTGGCATGAAAATCAACGATGACTAATCCAACACAAAGTTATTTCAGCCTGATTATTAAACAAATCAGACAGCTTGCACTCTGTGTAAACCTTGCTGTGTTTGTGTGTGTGTTTGTTTAGGATCTCTACGGTGGTTGATTGAGTGTGATGGAATTGATGTCACCCCCACTAGAGCACACATGAAGTATATCAGTGGCAACCATGTCGTCACCTTTCATTCAAAAAATGAAAGCTGGACCCTGTCTGATCCTCAAGCTGCGGTAATACTGAGGAGCTTGTATAAGGAATATGCTCAGAATGCAAAGACCATACTGCAGGAAGAGTGTGTATATTGGCATGGGCAGTATGCCGTTCATAAGAGCAAAGGTAGAGTGTGTGAGATCATCTCTGTCTTTGACTAACAAACACAGACAGACCTCCAGATCATTTTTCATGTGCAGTACTGCAAAATGAGCCCTATTTATACAAATCATTATATTTTCTCTTTTGCAACCATCAGGAATCAGTTCCACAGATACTGAGCTGGATGGACAGCAGTCTGCCAGCACCACCACAGATGTGACCCCAGGAACATCAAAAAATAAGACCGATGCTGGTAAGACAGAAAATAAAAAAGTTCTTATTTGGTTCAGTATATGAGGAACTTCATCTAAACTAAACAATGGAAGTGTTGTATTTAGAGGTTCGTTCGTGCTACTACTGGGTGTTTCAGGTACTGAGTGAAGAACCATTTTGAAATTATAAATGCTTTGACATTCCAGTAAAACTACCTGTTAATTACTGTCATGCTGTTGTACTGAATATACTGTAGTGATTAAGTAGACATGTTTCCTACTCTTCTGTCCCTTGATTGACAATAACTCCCACCAGCATTTATTCTCTAGGTATCACATTGTGATGGTCATGTGCATTATACTGTACAACAGTTAATTCCTGTCCACCAATTGGACTGGACCAGCAATGTTGTGCGTTTGTAGCGAGTATCAGTATTGCTTGTCAGTATTGCTTAGTTTGATTGTAAATTTGCCTTGTTTCTGATTTATTTATAGACAATAAAGGCTCTTCAGTTGTTGGTGCAGTCGTTGGTGCAGTCGTTGGTGCAGTCTTCAGTGTACTACTCGTTGGTGCCGTCATTGCGTTTATCTACTGCATCATCAGCTATAAGAAGAACGGCTCTGGTAAGAGGAAGAAGACAAACATATTGTAATATTTATATTTAATTAATTTTGCTTTATTTACATAAAAGGTTATTGACTGTGGTCAGGATGGTCAGTTATTTAGTTTTTCTGATTTTCTTTTTCTTTTTTTCTTTATTTCTATTTTATTTAGTAATCTTTTTTTTGTATATTACTAAAAGATTTACAGTTCACACTTCTTGCAAACACTGTCTGTCTCTTTCAGTGCCAACACCTGGTGCCAGATGTGCTCCGAAGCTTATCTATAAAGTGTGTGAACAACTGTCAAGACGAGACTCTGCTACTGAAGGTTACAACTGTGTGTGACGCCAACATGCCCCAGTACAGAAGGATTCTCCTGACATCATCATCCGCATTGATTGCCCTTACAGTATCTCAGTCTGACCTTCCGAACCCCTTCAAACGTCCACCCGCCCCCACCCCCCAGCGGTCCCCCACGTCCGTGCCACCTTATAATAAAATTGCAATCGAACAAAATAAAATATATACAATAATGATAAATAAATAAAAAGATTTAGGGAACTAAGTGTGAACTGGGTGTGCTTCGAGAGCTAACCCCCAAGGGACTCCATATGCTCTGAGGCCCTTACGGTATCTTATTGAACTTATTGAACATCCTTAGTTGTTTTCTTTGCTTGATGCAGGACAATAATTTGACCCTTCTGAAACCCAGGATATGTCTTCTGACATGGTTGTTTAAGAAATGAGAAGCTTCTCCCTGCATCAGTTAGAGTTTAGAGTAACTTATCAGCTGAAACAGATTAATCATCACAGTAATTATGTGGTACTTATTAATGAAAGGCTCTTAACTATTTGCTTAGTTAAATCCAAGTGGTGACTTTTTTTAAATAATTGAACATTTCAAAAAGTAGATAAATGTGAGTTTTACAGTTGGCTTTAGCTGATTCTCTCGTACCAGCGCCACGCACACAATGCCATGTCCTTGTTACTGCTCCACTAAAAAGCAAACGCGCAACGGGGTAATAATGGCTACAGGGTAATGGAAGTGGTTTAGCGGTCAGTAAATGTGTTCCTACAGCATTACTAATAAGGTGTGTATACCTACTGACCACGCAATATGCCAAAACATTTATACATACAGTTTTCACATCCCTGTAAATTTATTTCTGTTTTATTCCATTTATATTATTTTGTTTGTTTAGGAGTTTACAGGGGTTGTGGGGTTTTTTTTTGTTTGTTTGTTTTTTTTAAGGCAGATTCTCCCTTTTCAAAACTGAGACAAATGTCTCACAACATCCATTAATTGAATGCAGTAGTCGTAATCTGCCCTTAGACTCGCACAGAGGTTATAAAAACATGTTTTCTTTTTCTCCTCAGTCCAAGTAAACACACATGCACTAAGGATGCAGGAGAAAGAGATGATTTATTTTTATTTTTTTAATTCTCACATTTGTGTGAGTAATGTTTCACATATTATTACAATATTGTATTGTTCTGTTCGACTGATCTCCGAGCTGTGTTTGCAAATGTGTTCGCCAAAACAAGTGGATCAGGTCAAGTAGTGTTTACTCAGATAAACTGCACATTTTATTGCTTTATCTTTTTGATATCTTTTTTTTGACTATTTAAACTGTAAATAGAACAAAATTACAACAGCTATTTTAATCATTTTATTTTATATTTATTTATGTATTTTTTGCTATTTATGAAGTTGTATAACTTATAAGCTGTATGAAGGAAAAATGTTTTTAATGTGTTCTTTTCACACTTCCTTTTTTAGAAACCTGTGTATTTTTCATTTGATTATTTTCCCCCTTTGAACTACATCTTATGTATTGCAGCATTCTCAGATGAAAGAGCCCTCGTCCAAATGCCCACAATAAGCTAACATTTCGATAAGATTTTCAATTAAAAAAAATTTTTTATTGTGTTTTCTTTACTTTTCTTGTTTTTTTTTTTACCTAAAAACTCACATACAGTACGAATGTCCAGATAAATACAAAAGTCAATACCTTGTAAGTGTTCAGGCTAAAAGGAAATGTAAAAAACAATTGTTGTAATAAATCGCCTACCTTTCATATGAATGTATTTGTTACCAAATGCTGTTAAAGATATTTTTATGTAATATGTTTGGGTACAAAAAAAAACCTGATAAACTTAAATACAATATTACATTACAGGTACTTCAAAAACTCATTAAAAGACTGTTTTTATTGTTGATACTTGCATGTGAAATTTGTAGTAATCTACACAGTGCTGACTGAATCCATCGTATTAATGATCCCCTATAAAATCTATATCACACTTTATTTAGTATATAAATTAGAAACTACATTATAATTTGTTCTCTTTATTCTTGAGCAGCATTTGCAACATAATGTCCTGTGTAGGGTAGAACAGCAGCTGTGTTACATTTCCTTTGTTTTTATCCCTTTTAGTTTAATTCGACATTCTAGATATCCTGCTCAACCTGTGTGGTCACCTTTAGCTTTGATTACACACACACACACTGTGGTGGCCAGTTCATGTGTGTGAATGACTCCTTGTGCTCCCAGAACCACTCTTTCACACACTGAGCCCTGGAATATGCCCCGCGCCATCAGGGAAGAAAAACTCCGTAGACGTGATAACCTGGTCATTCAGTACATTCAGGTCGTCAGCTGACTTCATTTTATTGCCACATAATGTTGAGTCTCGACCTGATTAACCCCAGATAATAACACTGTCTCCAGTGGCTTGTACAGAGGACACTATGCATGATGAGTGCATCACTTTATGCACTTTTTATCACTTTATTTTCCTTCTTCTCCTAACGCACACATGACTCTGGAATGGGCGTATTCTAAACTCATCGGACCACATGACCTTTTTCCATCGCTCCAAGTGTTACATCATTTCCATTCATGATTTTTACTCGGACAAAATTTCTTTATTCTTGAGTTTTTAATTTATGCCTACAAAGCTAGCTAGCTCCTAATACAAGAATATTAATACAAGCTCCTAAATGATTGTATAATGCAATTATAATAATTCAATACTGAAACCCAAATCCCTCTTTAACCCCTGATCAAGGGCCCTAATTTGTGGGTGGAACTAGGGATTGTACAAGCTACACAGTGCACTAGCTCTCTATTTAATGCTATGTGGGGTTCAATCCCGGAAGCCAGAAGTTGATGGGAAATATAAATAAATCTCTTATGTTTCTCAGAACTGTCCACCACCTCCAGTGTTTATTCTCCTCATCTATTGGCTACATGGTAACAGTAAGAATTTAAAATTACTTTCACTTTATCTACACTAACTGTTGGTCGCCAGCTCCAGTTATTTAGTTCCACCAGACACAGAAGGATATGTGCATATGTTGTGTAGCAGAATAAAAAAACAAACCATAATCTATTGTATAAAAGCAGTATCACACTTACGGTGGCGCTGTATTCTCTGTACTCTCCTGGTGGGTGATGGTGTAATTGGTGTAGGTGAAAACATATTTTATTTATTTGGTGTCATGACAAGTGCTAACTACAGCTCTTTAGATGTTATTAGAAATAGAAACCAGCCTGTGTCTCGCCTGTTCAGACATCTACTGTAGGTATATAAACAATATTTAAAGCATATTAGCTTTGGCTTTGCTTAGAAATTAATAAATGAATGACTTTTTCAAAAAAGAAATAATAAATCATAGCCAAGGTACATTGGTCAGAACTCGCTCTTTCAATACCTTCATGTTACATACAGTTTCTAAGCCTGGTATGTACTGTATGTCTGAGGACTGTATTTGTCTGAGGACTGGCACCATAAGTGAAATCAAAATGTTAAGTGAAGTTATGAACAATTTTATGAAAGATTATAAACTGCAAGTTTTGACAATGTACTGCGCATACATCGACTTGAATCGACTGCTGGACAGATGTTAATGAAACTGCTGAAATAACAGCACTGAATGGAATTTTAATGCATGGGAGTCATTCTTATCACTTTCTAATCAAAGTACTTTTTTTGATTTCTCATCTGTGATTCACTCTCTGATTACCGAACAGGGAGTGTATTTGTCTGACAATGAAAGAAGCACAATTTAGCATAGCAATGCGTAAGATTCTTTGTATTAATAAGTTACACAACCTGAAATTATAATATCATTAAAGCTGATCAACTTTTTAGCATTAACCTTTTAACTGCTTCTACAAACTCCTGAAGGCTCCTGTACTCTTTATTACACTAGTGTGTGTGTGTGTGTGTGTGTGTGTGTGTGTTTGTATAGAGTCAGCCAACAAA
>JAOVVA010000029.1:17151868-17187125 GCA_028565275.1 Leiocassis micropogon | reverse complement strand
ATAGCCTATATATATTTTTTTTTATTTTTTTTTTACTCTCACTGATAAGTGTTTTTCCTAAGGCTGCACAGCTGTTTAGTCCCAGTCCCTTCAGTTCTCTTCGCATTGTGGGTGTGGAAATGCTGTTACTTGCACTATAAAGCATAGCTGTGAGTTCTACTGATGTTTCTTTTACAATGTGATTTCACTAAGCGTTTAAGCGATCTCTCATCATGCTCATTCAGGACCAGATTTCTTCGTTGAATCCACATTTCTTCCCAAGCTGTTCTCCTTAGTTGTTTTCTTTTCTCGCGGAACAATGATTTGACCCTTACAAAACAGAGTAACGTTTTCGCCATGACCACAGGATATGTCTTCGAACATGGTTGTTAAAGAAATGAGAAGCTCCTCACTGCATCAGTTAGGGTTAAATAACTTGTTGCAGCTGAAACATATAAATCACTGCAGTAATTATACAATGGAAGGCTCTTACCGATTTGCTTAGTTAACTAAGTGGTGGCCCTTTTCATACTTTTTCCCCCAATTCTCCGGTACAGCAGGCGGCAGTAAGCTTAAAAATAAAGCTAAGATCGAGTAAAGAAGAAGGGAAGAAGCCGCGTGAACACTGGCGCGAACTCCTGCCCTGCCCGCGTGACTGAGTAAAGGTCAATCTGAGGGATCAATCCGTTTATATCGGGGGTCCGTTACGACAACAGTTTAAAAACGGTTTAAACGAGAACCGTTAGTCATGAGTCGCGTGCTGAACTGTATCGTCGCGGTCTGTCCGGACATGGGGATAGGGAAAAGTGGAAATCTCCCTTGGCACCCCGTCAGGCTGAGGTAAAGCCGCCCGCATCGTAAATATCTACGTTAACCGTTTCGGAACCAAAGTGAACTATATAGACAACATGACGCTGCTTTTTCACTTCTTGCGTAGTGCGCGTGGGTAGCGCGTGACGCGGCGTCTGGGATTCGATAACAGTTGTGCGGAGCGAACGTGACGGTTATACTCGGGTAGATAGATTATCATCACTAGTGTGTCACAGGGTTACTAAGACTTCAGAAAAGTCTCTGGAGTGAGATTCTGAAAATAAGAACGCTGGTTCTGCGCGTGCACGCACCCGACGCCCCACTGCGCATGCTCAGGCATTATGTCCAACGCTAACTCAGGTTCTGTAGTATGTTTTAGCATTGCAGCGTTAACGTGTGTAAAAGGTATTTATTCCAGTTGGCACAACTGACATTTAAAGTATTCACTTCCCACCTACATGCTCTGCAGCAGCTCCATGCAGGACACCAGGGGGCGTAGTACAGAACTCTGAGCACTATATATAAACACTCTCATTGGGACCCCCTTTTTTTTTCTTCTTAATTCATATCTTTCATATTTCTCATATTAGTATACATACACTTGTAAGTCTAATTTTAATTTTAGACTTATAATGACTCTCCTGTAATTGGGGCCCTGGGTAGTCAGTGCCACTCTCCCCCTAACAAACTGAAGCCTTTTCCCCCTGATTACTCTCACTGATAAGTGGTTTTCTTAAGGCTACACAGCTGTTTAGTCCCAGTCTCTTGAGTTCTCTTCACACTGTGTGTGTGGAAATACTTTTACTTTCACTATTAAACATAGCTGTATACACACACGTAAATGTGTGAGAAATGCAATGTTGTAGTGATTTCACATCAAAATAAAAGGCGTTCATAAATTATGTTGGTTAGTTATACAGTGGCGCCTTCAGCCTGTTGTACATATCCAAGGAGTTCTTCGCTTACCGTTGGTCGGGTATTGTGTGAAAATGTCAACCATCAAAAAACGTGTTTTTTTTTTAGAGGAGCACGTTTTTATAATACACAGATTTTGGAAAACTTCAAGCAGAATACCAAATTGCGAGATTTGCAAGATTTAATAAATAAATATGTGAGAAAGAATAATAATGTAGTTGTTAGTCTTTCGGCTGCTCCCGGAAAGGAGTCGCCACAGCGGAATACCCAGTCCACACTACAACTTGGCACAGGTTTTACGCCGGATGCCCTTCCTGACACAACCTTCCCATTTTATCCGGGCTTGGGACCGGCACTGTGTCCAGTGGCTGGGGTTTTGGTGAATAAGAATAATAATGAGTTTCATTAAACAAATATTTAACCTTAACTTACTCTACGCAATCACTGCAGAGGGGCTTTTTTAATACAATGTCTATTCTAACTGAGCTGTTTTTCAACATTGATTGTGACGTATAATCTGTTAGACGTATAATCTGTTATAACACGTATTATATGGATTATAGCATTATGGATCAGCCTGTAGGCTTGGCAACGCTTTGGTCACTACTCTGTAATGTGACTGGGTTTTTTAGTTGTGTTTTATATTTTTGACAGCATTTTGTGTGTCTTTTTTGTATGTAAAATTGATGATAAAATGAGCATTAAGTTTTTTTAAAGGTAAGTTATAAAGTTTTTTTTTTTTATTGCTAAATAGCTAGTTTCAGTAAAGTCAGTAGAAAGAAATATTGAAGTCTGTGACTTTATTTCTTTTCTTTTTTTCTTCAGTGTGTCTATGACACTATATAGTTTTTGTAATAAGCACTCAGGACATTGAAGGTAGTCCGACTATGGCACTGAAATTCTGAGCATTAGTCATGGATATGTTAAATCACTTGTGGTGATTTAACTATGCATTTTACTGTATAATTTTTTATTTTAATATCTGCTGTTTTGTGTCTGCAGTAATGAGTTCAAGCACTTCCAGAAGATGACCATGACCCCTACAGTAGAAGGTAAACAAAATCTCACTTCCTTTTTTTAAATTTTATTTTAAAGTTTACTTAATGCGCACATTAGTTCTGTATTAGAATTGATTTATGCTTCTGATACCCAAGTGTCCTATGCCTGCTGCACAAAGATTAAAAGGCTAGTTGGCGATGGGATTTCTATACTTGGTCTCTTCACCACTCTTTTGGTGAACGAAGCTGAGTGGATATTGTTGGGGTTGGAGCTAAGGATGTTGAAGGCAGAAAAGAGCTGTAGACTTGGATCAGAAGCATAAATCAGGTTTTACTGTACTGTAAACACTGACTGTAAACAAAGTGTGTGTTTGTTTGTTTGTCTGGTTGTGTATGTGTGACAGGTAAAAAGAACGTGGTTATCATGGGTAGGAAGACCTGGTTCTCGATACCAGAACAGAACCGGCCTCTCAAGAACAGGATCAACGTAGTCCTGAGCCGAGAACTGAAGTAAGAATTTCGAGTGAACTCGGTTAATTGCTAAAACAGTACAGTCAATGTAAAACACCTACACACTCTTGTTAAAATACCAGGTCTTTGTGATAAAGGAGTCTAACAGCATGTTACATCTTAACTTTTGCCCACTCTTCCATTTCCTGTGCAGAGCCCTCGTTACGTCACCTCACTGATTTTCAAATGGATGCAGGTCTGAGCTCCAGAACTTTCTAAACCGATAACCTCCTTGTGGTGAAGCCATATTTCTTTTGTTGTTGATTTTGCTGGATGCTTTGAGCTGTTGTCATGCTGAAAAGCTAAATTCTTCTGCCTTCTACCAGATGCCTGGAGGTTTTGTACCGAAATTGCCTGGTATGAAGAACTGTTCTCAGTTTCCTCCACCTTGACTAAAGCCCCAAGGAATGATGCCACCACCACCACCACCATGCTTTATTGTGAGGATGGTGTTTTTTTAAGGTGATGTGCTGTTCAACCTTGGTTTTATCAGCCCAAAAACATGTTTCTGCAACCTTTTGGGAGTCTTGATGTATGTTTTTACAAATTTAGCCAGGCTTCTTGGATGGTTTCCTTCGTAAGAAAAGGTTTCCATCTAGCCACCCTTCTCAATTGCTCAGACATATGAAGAATATAGGAGACACAACCAGAAATTCCAACAACGTATTTACTGTTGTTTACCACTCTGATCTGTTTTCTTCTTGTCTTTTCATCTTTCCATTCTTGGTAATGTCGACGTTGTGCCATATGTTCTCCCCTTTTTGAAGATGGTCTTCCCAGCGTATATTTAATGACTTGGAAATTCTTTTATACACTTCTTCTGACTGATGCCTTTCAACAGTGAGATCTCTTTGATGCTTTGAGGCTTTTGTTATAAGATGCAACTAAGCAAATGTCAGGAACATCCTACTAGAACAGCTGAACTTTATATGGTTTTAATCAGAGACACTTTAATTGATGTGTCCTGACAAATATTAAAAATTAGTTTGAGTGATTGATTAATTCTTAACACAGCCACACCCCCAATATTAAGAGGGTGTGCACACTTTTTTATTTTCCTTTTATTTTAAAAGATCTGTCATATTTCTCAGTTCAGTTGCACAGGATACATTAAAGGAGGAAAAAATTCTAAAATTATTTATCATGGGCTCCTTTTTTAACATCAAACAGCCTGGCATTTCACAGCCGTGTGTAGACTTTTGATATCCACTGTACATGCAGTTTCTGTGAGATCATCTCTTATCAAACTTAGACAAATGTCTTGATCTAAAATCAGTTTTTTATTATTTATTATTTATTTATTTATTATTATTTTATTTAGGACAGCCCCAGAGGGAGCACACTACCTAGCCCCTGACTTTAGCTCAGCGCTGCGTCTACTGGAGAACCCAGAGCTCGAGGCTCAAACTGATCAAGTGTGGATCATCGGCGGGAGTTCACTATACAAGGTCCAATGATCGTTGGGAGAGTCCCAATCCCACACACACAAACACACATTCCACACATTCACTACAGAAGAACATCACCAAAGCTTTACCATGGCTAATGTGGATTTGTCAAAAACTACACCCTGCTCCCTATATAGGCCACACACTGTATAGTACACTATAGGGATGAGACGGGAACCTCCAGTCATCTCCTGATATGATATTATCCTGAATCTTAGTTTCAATTCTAGTACTGTATAACGCTTTTATAACTATCCTGATTCAATATTACATTTTCACCCGATTTTGTTACAATTTTAAACCTTTAAAAAATAAATTTTGATTAAGTAAATGTAGCCTGTTCCTTACAACATTAATCTTCTCACTTAAAAATCAAGTGAAGCATACAAACTAACTTCAAATACAAGAGTTTAACATTTAACTGAGCGGCACATATCTCTGTTCTCAACTATAATTATTATTTCTAATCAAACTCAGTAATTAATTCATGAAAATCACACGGGCTGAAAACATGTAAATAGTTTACCTGTAGGATTATAAATAAACGGCGACATTTTACCTCCTCAAATGTCTCTTAAAATTCAACATTGAGAGAGCGGTTTGAATGGCTTGAATGGCAGGCATGTGGGCACGCGGTCTAGTCACTACACAGTCCATAAAAACCTCACTCCAGTATGGACGTGTCCCAAACCACAAATTAAGTAACAAATAAAAAAAAAAAAACTCAGTTTTAGTTCTGCCTGTACAGAAGGACTAGATGTTACTTTGGGTTATCAAAGATAAAAAATAAAAATAAAGAAAAGATTCTGGTGGAGTTATTGAAGACAACACAGACAATCTTTTGTGTGCCACAGAATTGACCGGTCCTAATATAAAGGCCTTCCCTCATCCCTGACAAGCAGTAAAGGAGTAATTCGCACTAGAGAAAGCGGATATCCTTCGAACGTACACAACAGGGTGTGGCACACATTAATCGAATAGAAATAATAATTTTTTTTTTAAAAACATGAGCAGATTATTAGAACCAGCACCTCTATATTATTACCTGTTTAAAGTGGAAGGACATGAACGTACCTGCTAAATCCCACCAGTGTTCCAACTGTGCTTCCACAGTGCTTCCTCCAAACACTTCCCAGTCTGCGTCAAAGAGCAATAGATCCAGAGAATGAAATGTGCTAGTTAGCTCCCCCAATGCATGCAAATTGGATCCTTCGAACTAGAGTGATCATTTACATGCATTGAGTCAGACCGAGTTAACCTGCTTGAACAACGCAATAAGCTGTACCCTGTACCAAAACAAGAAAACATGAGGCCTCAGAACTCAACCTGATCCTGACCGTGTAGAATGGAGAGACGAATCTAATTTTACTAAGAAAAAAAAAGAAAAAAACTAAATGGGAATCAAGAATACGGAAAAACTGAACACACAAAAGATATTATAATGGCAGAAAGTGTGGCAAATTGTCTTTACCAATGGTGGAGTTCGGTCTGAGTACCTGTATCACCTACCTGACGTGGCATATTGTCTTTAAGTGTCATTAAATGTCATTAGGCTATGTTTGTTTTTATTTCCTCCACCAAGACAGTGGTAGAAAACTCACTCCCCCGTGTGACCGACAGGTGTACTGCAGTCTTTAATCGTGACAACGGCGACCCAAATACAAACTCCTATGACCCAGAGTTTGGGAAGCATCGGCTCTAAGACATCAGGAAAACCAAACTGAAGTTGCAGTCCATGGTGTACTGAAAACCTTAAAGGAGCTTTTAAGACCTGTTTTAAAAAAGACACCCAAGAAAAAAGAGAATCTAACCAACTTTAAAATCTGTAGCAGGCAGACCTGAAGAATTATCAACAGAGCAAAGAACATCAGAGGCAGTTTGCATAAAGCCAGACACTAAAGAAGATCTCTCCAGAGAAGAAGATTTGGGGTGGATGATGGGTAAGATGAAGGGCAAAAGAAATGAACCACAAGCAGATGATATCACACATCAATGTACCCGGCTTACTAGATAACATGAAATGGCAAAGAAGAACACGCGTCGAAAAAAAACAACTTCAGTTCTACTCAGACAATACAGAACTGTATATACAGGTTGAAAACTAGGCATTAAAAATTGGTAATAAAGTCCATACACTATTTCTAATACAACTTATTGAAACAAATTGGGAAATTGGGATAAAATACATGGGAAAATTAAAGCTACTGTTTAAATTTCTGTGAAGGCACTTAAACAGCTGGGAATGGAACACAGGCTCTTCTGAAGGAAGTGGTTTGGGATATTGCTGAGAGCCTCCTGAACGACGCAGACCTTATGAACGGCCTCCAAAAGCCTCGGACCCTAGAGGACATGGCGGCATGGATTCAAGAGGAGCAATATCCCAAACGACTTCCTTCAGTAGGTGGTGCGTGTTATCCCTGGCTGTTTGAGGAAATTAAAATATTTAAATATTAACATTTTTCTATGTAATAAAGTACAAGTACTATTTGTTTCAATAAATTGTATCGGAAATATAGACTTTATTGATGATTTTTAATGCCTAGTTACTTTTCACACACCCTGTATTAACTTAAGTTTTTCCCTACAGAACCATCCTAATAGCCATTCTGAACTCCATACGCTGGTCCCATGATGCTACTATCATGTTATAAAACACGCCTCCCATAATGCTTCATCTCCGACTCTTGAAATCTTAACTATGGTCTGGACATCAGGACACATACACTACCACCCTCCTGGTTTGAAGCAGTCCTCATATCCATACTTAAACCAGGCAACGATCACTATGGCTCCAGTCACTCGCGCCCTGTAGCCCAGACTAGCTGTGTGTTGTAACACCATGTAGAGGATCAGATAATAATCGTCTTATCTGGAAGCTGGAAAGTAACAATCAGACGAGCAGTCACTAGATTGGCTTTAGACAGAGTAGGAGTGCATTAGATCACCTTGTCAAGCGGGAATCATTATGTAAGGAAAGTGTTTATTTCATTTTAATTAATTAATTTTTTTTATTTAGAGAAAGGTTGGTATGTACAGTCTGTAATCTTCGAATAAATGTCCCAAATGGTTTTATATATACTACCCCATTACTTTTAACGCACATTTCCTAGGATATTTTATAGTGTGTGTGTGAGGGCAGCACTTCAAATTAAAATTAGAGTAAAAGTAATTTTTACTTCATAAAGACGCTGCAGATGAGCTGAGGATGAGATAAAATGTCTGAGCTCGTCTCTGTGTGTTATTGTGCATTGAATGGCATTAAAGTTTTTAACTTTAAACACACACACACACACACACCATGCCGCATGTTTCTTCACTGTCCCTGTGCTCTCCTCGTTCGGTCGGCATGGCAACGGCGATGCTCAAGGACGCTTTTTACAAAAGCCCCCTTCTTTTCTCCGTGCTCCTGTTTCACATTTCTTCTTCTCCTCCCTCGGCTTCTCTTTATCTCCGAGGCGCTTCTTGTGGAACGTTTCGGAGCTGACGGCATTCACAGTGTGACCGACTGTAAGATCCTTTCACGGCACTCAGACATTAATGCTGTACGTAATGTACTCAGTAACATACAGTGTTATGTTGTTAACAAACATATATATGCATATTCTGTATATAAACCAGCAGATGTCATTCAAGCTTATTTAAACACCACACTGTACTGAGAATGAAGGGACCTGGAACTGTTGTATATTTGTAAACCATCGGGTTTCTGTCTGGCAGGAGGCGATGGAGAGCTCGGAACGCCGCCGTCTGTTCGTAACAAGGATCCTGAAGCAGTTTGACTGCGACACCTTTATTCCTGACATCGATCCAGACAAGTTCAAACTCCTCCCAGAGTGAGTGCAGCATTAGTCACTTGGCCAATTATCTAGTATTGTTTGTTTATTTATTTATTGATTTATTTCCCTCTTTCTATTAAAGGAAATTTAGTTTAAGTTTAATTTAGCAGCTGTCAAATGTACACAAGTCGAACATCACCAGGACAGCAGGAAAGGTCCAATTACTGCTTAATGACAAAAACCGAGAGCTTTATCTTTTCTGAGTCTCTTATAAACCATGCAGTAGGACTCAAACCGTGCTCCTCCTGAAGCACCGATCCAGTTCTCCACATCGGCTTGAAGTGCTCGACGACATCGTTTTTCCATTACAATGGCCGTAAATGGATTTGTTGGCTCGTGCAAGCATGTGTCGCTCGTGTTCACTACATCAAAGTCCGAAACAGTCTACAGAAGTCAACATCTTCCATTCGGACGTCTCAAAGAGACGCGGCGAGGGAGACACGCCATTCCGGTTGTTATCTCAACATATAAGTAGTTGAGATGCAGTGCAGGATGCGTAGACAGATATCAGACTTCCCTAAAGAGAGAGAGGAGGGGGGGCGTGAACTGTTCTGTTTGCGTTATTTGTTCTGTTCGCCTCATTTTTTTAAACTCATGGCTGACGGTTTATACTACAGTATATATGTTTCTATTAATATTCATTGGGGTGGCAATAAATTTGCACATTTTTTATGTGTATTTTTGTGTGTCATTTTCACGATGGGTGCCAATAATTCTGGAGTCGACCGTGCCCTTCCCGATCGCTTTTACCTCTCCAAGGTGTTCAATCAGGGGCACTCTGTGTTCTGCTGATTATTAATAATGGTGTGATTTAACACTCTGGAGTTGATTAGTTTCCCGTAACAGCTCGTCCCAGAGTGTTTTATTCCTCTCACACCACAGCAGCTATTACAGACACGTCATACTTTCTTTCCGTTTATTTGGAAACTTGATATGGTAAAGCTAGTTCCTGTTCTCGCTCAGGTTTTAGGAGCTTGTAGCACCCTGGTGGGGTCGCGAGAACACCTATATTCACGTGTCTGCTGTCTCTTCACGCAGGTTCCCCGGAGTGCCGGCAGGACTGCAGGAGGAGAAGGGGCTGCAGTACGTATTTGAAGTCTATGAGAGTGTGGAGCATTGATGTGTGTGCTGCTGAAAGATCTTACACACCTACTTGTTACTGAGATCTGTGTGTGTGTGTATGTGTGTATAACGATGACATTTACTCATAAGCAATATTTCTGAAACCAGGTAATTCTCTGAACCCTAAAAATCTAAAGATTTTAAATGCTGTTCCAGCCAGTTTCAACCAGTTAAAGCCTCTTCATCTCTGTGTTTCATCCTTGCCTTGTTGTGTCCTTGCACTTACAGCTCATCTCCATTGTGTGTGTGTGTGTGTGTGCGTGTGTGTGTGCGCACGAGAGAGAGAGAGAGTGATGGCTGTTGTTTAGCCTGGCTCACACGGCCCATCCTCTCTCCTCTCATAAATATGCATCCCGTCTTTCGTCTCGAGAGCTAATTATTGACAAAAGGTTCTCGTGCGCTCGGGTTGAATTCAAACCCGTATGCATCAAACGCACGTAAAAATACACACACATCCCCGTTTAACAAAAGCCAAAAGGCTGCAATCCGCTTTAACCTTTGAGGCTGATTGGTTTCAGGTCCCAGCAGGAGGCTAAAGCTAAGCTGGGAATTAGTGTGATCGGCAGGGCAGTTCCCTCCCGCCCCCCATCACCCCCCACCACCGACCCCGAGCTCCCTCTAACTCCCCTGTCTTGTTCCTTAAATGATGACACACAGACTTAATTCCAGACGGAATCATTACGTAAGACAGGTTCTTTCTTCTTTTGCTACCAGCAGTAACATCAGTGGAATAAATATAGTCCCAATAAGAGGTGTTGTGGATTACATTGTATGCGTGTTTACATTTACACGCTCTGGTTTTGTTAACATACAGTGAATAGTAAAGATCTAAAAGAAACAAGGAGCTATAGAGTCCTACAGTACTGTACACAAGTCATATTATCTTTAGTACCAATTATCATGCCTGTATTATGATGTACAAAAACCATTTACTATTTACAAACATAACTTAAAAATCTATAAATAAATATCATTACAGAAGAAGATTTGCATGCCTGTAAAAAAAAATAAAAATTACAAAACTGACATATTACATGACAGATCAGTTTTTAAATGAGGACCGTACACTTCTGAGGTTTTTTTGCATGAAAATAGAAAGGAGCGAGTGTGACAAAGTTATAAGAAGAACTCCGGCATATTCTACAACTATTTTACGCTCAGTAAAACCTAGCAACTGTTTTAATTACACTACTTAATCTCATAAGCCTTTGAAAACATTTCTACAAAAACTTGTTCAAACTTCTATAAATAGCACAAAAAAATAATGAAATAAACACAGTCGAAATTTGCTTTGAAAACTCTTTGCTTGAAAATAATCAGGCGGCACGGTCGCAAAGTGGTTAGCACTGTGGCCTTGCACCTCCAGGGTCTGGGTTCGATTCACACCGCTGGCCTGTGTGCATGGAGTTTGCATGTTCTCCCTATGCTCAGTGGGTTTCATCCAAGTTCTCCGGTTTCCTCCCACAGTCCAAAACATGCAGATTAGGCTAATTGGAGATCCCAAATTGCCCGTAGTGTGTAAATGAGTCTGTGTTTGTGTGCAATGGATTGGCACTCCTTCTAGGGTGTACCCCATCTCGTGCCCTAAGGTCCCCTGTGAACCGTTATACAGGATAATGCAGTATAGACGATGAGTGGGTGAGTAAAAAATAATCAGTAGTATTAGATACAGATATGTGTGGTATTATAAGTAAAACAGCTGGAAGGTGCTGGAGAATATGCCTATAGAAGAATAAAGGTCTTCTAAGCTCCTTTCTATGTTCATGCAGAATCCAGGAGCTTTGTTTTTTTCCCCATTTGAAAACTGGTGTCATGTAATATGTTGTTTTCTTTGTAAGCATTAAACTATTCTTCTGTAATGTGATCTATTCATTAATTTTTAAGGTATGTTCCGATATAGTGAATGGTTTTGTATATAATACAGATATAATAAACATATGTAATAGTTTGTACTAAATATAATACTGTGCTAAGACTTTTGCACAATACAGTATATGGTGATATTTAGATGGGTCTTCTGTAAAGTTTTTCTGTTATCTTACTCATCAAAGACATTTCATAGGAAACTAGGAAATAAATAAAACAAAAACTCCGACACACAGGCAGGTAGGGGTGTGAAGCAGAATGGAAATGAATCACATTAATATGTTGATTAATTTTATAAATAAAAAGTAAGGATACTGTATGATTTTAATGTGCAAAATTCTTTATGCTTCATAATGTGAGTTTTGAAATGATCAGAACATGTTAAACACCCTGGGAGCTCTGCCTCTTTGTTTATTGTGGAATAAAATAATTGTACATAACTAACCCGAAACAAGTTTATGACAAGCAAACTTCACGTGCTGTCATTCATGGAGAACTGAGAAAGCAGAGAGATCAGAACCTGGATTCTCCCAACTCGGTGACTCAAACAATACCATTGACCTTCTTTCTACTTTTCTTTTCTGGACAAAGTACATCAGCCGTGTTCCTCGTCAGCACAGTCAATGCCGCTGTTCTAGCATCACCGCATCACGGGAGGAAAGAAAAATAAAAGGCGTCATGGTGATGCAGGCACACCGATGTGGCCTTTAGGTCAGGGACGGAGTGACAGTGGAAACGTGTTGCTTGTGGAGGCGGAACAACTCCGAGCTCAGCCACCTCATTCACGTCAGAATAATAACTCTATCGTGTGTTGACGCTCGCTATGCGAAAGGCACCGTCACATCGCTGTGTTGTTCCTGTATCTCTCTGTCTCTCTCTTTCTCTCTCTCATGCACACGCTCTACTGTAAGGCACCGCCTGCCTCCAGACCTGAGAGCTCACACACCTGTTCCCTCTCTCTCTCGATTTTGTTCACGCTCCCTTTCTCTCGCGCTCACATTCACACGCTCTCGGCTCATTTAGCCAGCACTTGTTGACTCTTCAGTCCTTTTCATCTGGTGTATTGGATAACACTCTGCCTTTTTCCGTCGTGGTGAGAGACCCCCTTGAACCGAACCTGTTCGAGGATTGAGAAGATCTGCAGGAAGCACGAGGTAAGCTGAGCGAGGAGCATGGAGCTTTTATATGCGCACAGTTCAGTTCTCAAGATATGAAGGGAAACTTGCACTGTTTAGTTTGGGTGTTGCATCAAATGAGTGTATTAGTAAAAAAAAAAATATATGCTCTTATAGTTTTATAACAAAGTGCAACATGACCAAGCAAGTTCTGGTCTGGTTTACTAGCTTTAACGTAGCATTATATATCCAGGGCTCACCTTACTTTATAATTTAACAAGCAGCACAAATAAAAATCATAAGCGCTCGGCGTAGCCTAGTGTGATACCTAGCGTGAATCGCCATTCTGCACTTGTGCGTCAAGTGGCCTGCTTGGTGTTCCACTTGTGTTTCAATCTCGATCCCTGATCTGCCTGGTGATGCTTGTTTGTTCCGTGCTCTTCAGTGCCAGGCAGACAGAGAGAGAGTGAGCGAGCGCGATGTCATTAAGGATTCTCTCTGTTCAGGAGACTGATTGAAGGCCCAGAGAAGAGCGCACAAACCATGACAGGGCTATAAATGCCATCCCGGGGGTGCACAGCATTAGGAGCCAGAGCTCAGGGGTCCTGCCGCTGGAGTGTGTGTGTGTGTATGTACTCTGATGAAGAGGGCCACACATGCCATTTCCTTCCTGTGTTTTCTTTTATTTCATACATGCCATGCTGATAAATTTGGGCATGGTGTAATTATCCTAAAAAAAAATAATCTGTGATTAAATGTACAAGAGTTAGATTTTTTTTTTGCAAAAAAAAAGGATGTCTCAGAACTATTTAATGCTGAGAGCTTGTATATTGTCTCTTTAACCAAAAAGAAATTATTTTTTTAGATCTGAGGACAAGGTCATAAACACAATAGACTCCATAATCCAAAGAAGTTTAATTCCTTTAAAAAAAAAAAAAAACTCTGCATGCTTTCTTCCACTCTTTTTTGCTCTTCATGAATGCAGTCTGATCGAGCCTGGCACAATCTAAAATGGTGCAGTGAAGGTCAGGCCCTTAAATGCCTGCTGCCCACCACATTGCTATCCCTTCTGCGTTTTTAAGACAGAACTTTTTCCCACATCCTGATTTCAGTTAACACACTGAGGAGCAAAAACAAAAAGAATGAAAGAAAGAAAAAGAAAAGAAAGAACCTTGGGTCAATGGTGCAATCTGGAGACTTATGTAAAGGAGTGAGATAACAGAAATAGCTTGCTTCTTCAAGACATACTATTGTGGTGTGACAAACTCGTTATTGAAACAGTTCAACCTATTGAACTTTAAGAAAAATACCAATGTCCCATATAGCAACAAATACAATTCTTAAAAAATATGATTTTGCATGGTTTACTAGTCAACTACATGCTATCATACATCATGATATTAGAACTACACACCTGACTATCTGACTGTCTTCCATTAGCAGCCCTCCAAAGCTCAGACGCCTTCTGTCTTCTCCATGAGTCCTTAAACGCCTGTCTGCCTGAAACAGCGAGTGGTCATGGAGGACTCCACAGAGGTGTGGACCGACGGCAACTCCCTTCTAAAGGCTGTTTATCTTTGCCGTTTGCGGCTGACCCGTCTTCTCCTGGAAGGCGGGGCTTATATTAATGAGAGCAACGAGCGTGGAGAGACACCACTGATGATCGCGTGCAAGACTCACCATACCGATGCTCAGAGTGTCCCGAAACACAAGATAGTCAGGTATTCTCTCCTCGATACCCTGTGCAAACACCACCGAACTGACCCATCAGACACAGTTTTCAGCATTACAGGAGCTGAAATATTGTATGCAAATTCTTACGGTTTCATCAGGGATGATTAAAGGCTTATATACAGTAGATCAGCCAAATAATTAGCATTACTGAGTAACTTTAGTAACTGAACGAATCATGTAGCTTACTCAGGTACTAGATATTGAAAATTAATTTGGCATTTAGGACTTCGCTGAGTCACATGGTAATTCCATTGTTTCCCCAGGTATCTGCTGGATAACGGTGCAGACCCAAATATCCAGGACAAATCGGGTAAGACAGCTCTAATGCATGCCTGTGTGGAGCGAGCCGGGGAGGAGGTTTTGTCACAGCTGCTGTCCAGTGGAGCTGACCTAAGTTTAGAGGACCACTCAGATTCCTCTGCACTAGTGCATGCTGTTAACGCTGGTGACAAGGAAGCTTTGCGAGTGTTACTAGATGCTTGTAAGGCCAAAGGCAAGGAGGTCATTATTATCACCACAGACAAACTCCCCTCTGGCAGACAAATGACCAAACAGTACCTGAATGTTCCTCTGACACCAGATTTGGAGGATCGGTTGCATTTTGCCCCTAGCGTCTGCATGTCACCCTCTGAAATTAAACTCTCTCCTTCCCATGTCGCCTCCCATTCAGGCCAACCACAAAATGCTCTTTTACACCTGGCCGAAAACCAAGCAATGGGTTCTACCCCTGCAATCGCCGCTAACTCAAGGGCAGGTTTGCCTACACGGGATCCGAGTCCATTGCAAGCAGCCAGCGTAGCCAAGCTAATTCACCTGCAAAGATTACACTCGGAGCCATGGCTGAAGATTCCACCATCGCTGTTGCTGCAGCAAAGCAAGGCCTCGTCTTTCACAGAGGAGCTCCTAGATATCACCCCGGAGGAAGAGCTCTCTTTTGGCTTTACCAACCATCGTCGTTTCTCTCAAAGAGCATCGCCAGTTGCACGTCATCAGAGCATGGATGCCACTGGTCCGGTCAGAGCTTTGGACAAAGCAACGGAAATCGAGAAAGAACAAAAGAAGGAGGTGAACTGGCTGAGCAGGAAAATGTCCTATGATGGTGTTTCACTGCCACATTCAGCCTCACACCATAACCTTAAAGAAGCCTCAGGCAGCGAGACCGTTCCTATGGACAAAGACCCAGACTGCCTGCCCAACCTGGCAGTATCCAGCCTTCAGGATGTCATGCGACGCCGCAACATTGGGATGGACCACTACAGCTCAGATTCCCAGCTTCCTCAGTTTGGTAGTCAGCACTCGGACGAGCTTGGCAAAGGCGGCACAGCAGGAGGAGGAGGAACAGAAAAGCGCAAGCTAGTTTACAGCCGATCCTCCACTCTGTCTGGATCAAGGGAGTCTCTGGAAAGCATAGTCCAAAGGAGAAGCCCAGCAGTGATGGAGCGCCGAGGATCTGGGGCTCTACTGCTGGATCATATTGCACAAACTCGGCCAGGCTACCTGCCACCGCTGAATCCACACGCACCCATTCCAGATATCAAAGTTAACACCACCATTGCTGGCGCTGACCAGGGAACCAAACCTGCTCTTGCCACTGCAGCTGGAACCGGAACCAAACCTGTTGCCCCTGGTCAAAGGCATTTTGTGCCCTGTGCCCCTAGCCTTCCTCGAGACCAGAAGACCAAAAAGACACTGCTGAGAAGACACTCCATGCACACGGAGCAGATTAAGCGCCTCGGCAACTTTGGGGAGATTTTTGGACAATAGATTCTGCATGGCTGTGTCAGAAATCAAGTCGACGCTTATATAAAGGAGCTAAATGTGTAAACATTTATTCTGATTAATCATATACATTGAACAAAATATTTGTTCTGTATTCACAGTTAAACAGAAAGGAGAGAAAGAACAGCCAAACCTAAAGAAATTCTCAGAAACTGAGAAAATAGAACAGAAGATACACAGTAATTCAATACACATTGTTCTACACTTCACAGCTCAAGTACATCTTGTACAAATGTGCCATCATTGTACAGTACACTCAAACTTAAAAACCAGGTCCCGCTGACTTGCATTACTCCACTGACACAGTGAAACAAAGTGTATACTATAGCCATTGTGTACAAACGTCATATCATATCATATATGTCATGAGGCATGATTTCAGCTCCATCACATGTGTTCCTTGTGAAGAGTAAGTCCTAGTGTCACACAGTATATCCAGGTAAGCTTTTAAACTGTGAAATTTGATTTTCTAAGAGATCGTAGTAGATTCTGGACTTGCTGAAGTGTTGCCTGTAGGGTAACAAATCCTCCACGTTCAGCACATCACTCTGGCCCGTCCATATGGTGAGAGTATATCTGAGAGAGAAAGATGGACAAATAAGTGGAAATGTTTTAGAAAGTTGAAGTTTATCCAGTGGAGTGGAAACAACAGCAACAAAACTTAATTGTTAAAGCACTAGTCCATATCAAGCATTTCAACTATACAAATGACGCAGTTTATTGGAAACAAATAAATGATGCAACCATATGCCTAATTTTAAAGCCTTGTGCTTTCTCCTCCTGAGTCGATAGCAGACTGATTCAACCACACTGTGACCCAGTTGTTCTTAAAATGGTACCAAATTAATCAAATTCTGAACGCCCAGAACGTTTCATTAAAAATGTGTCAAAAGATTACTGTGTGGGTATTTTTATTCTCTCGTTATTTTGGGGAAAGATTCATCTTATGGGTCACCCGTTGGGGTTTCTGAGTCAGGTTTTTTCTAAAAGTAAGATGGTCTAAAAGTAGACTGCCTGGACAAAAAAAATGTATAAGAAAATATTAATAAAATCTGCACATCCCAAAGATTCGCAATGGGGTAAATGTCTGGAGTTTGTGGTGACCAATTCATGTGCGTCTCATGGTCCCTGAACCAATCTTTTACAATCTGAACCCAATAAATCCTGGCATCATCATCTTGGAATATGACCAGCCTGGCATGATGGGTGCATCACTTTATCCACCCTTCTTCTTACCCTGATGCACCCTCACTCTGGGACAGGGTAAATCTAGACTCGTCAGACCACATGACCCTTATATATTGACTCCACAGTCCATTCTTTATGCTCCCTAATAAACTGAACTAAGCTTCGATTTCACCAAGTGTTTACGTAATCTCCCATCAGCTGGATGTTTTTCTGACCGCATTTCTTTCTCGAAGATGATGGTTCACCCCTAACCTTCCAGGTGTTGTTAATGCGTTGAACAGTTCTTAACCCAATTTTAGTGAAAACCCAGTTTTAGCAATCTCCTTTCTTTGCATGATGCAGGGCGATAATTTGACAGTTCTGAAACAGCAGGTTTGCCACAACCACAGGATATGTCTTCTAACATGATTGTTTAAGAAATGAGACGCTCCTTACTGCATCAGTTAGGGTTAAATAACTTGTTGCATATAAACCATATTAAATCACTGCAGTAATTATACAATGGAAGGCTCTTAACTATTTGCATAGTTAAATCCATGTGGTGACTTTATTTTGGCCGTAATGATCGTTTGCAAAATGTACGTTCGGATGTACAGAGATGCCGAACTTGCTGACAAGAAAATCCCCCTGACAAGACTTTTCTAAACATGTGAGTCTATACTTGCTGGTAAAAGGTTTAAGCTGACAAGTATCTCATGTCTTGTTGCAGTAAAGGGCGGCAATGAGTTGCGCAGTCACTGTTAGAGCACAACTCAAAGAGAAACCAGACCACTCAAGTGCACTAGAATAAGGGGAATAAGATAAAGCCTCCGTCTCTATTCTATGAGATCTCCGTCCCCACTTTTCAAATGCACCTTTCAGCTCAGTCGAGTGCTTCTATTCTGGTGACAAACAAGTATACCTGGGGGACCAGGCACCGAATTACACCAATCCTAATGAACCGTTTTTGTTACATAACACGAAACCAATCAAGCAGGCAATCAATAGTTCAGCACTAACAAGCACTTAAGAAGCAAACACGCTTGCAGCACAGCCCGAGTTGTCTTTGGTATGCTGAATACTGATGCGAAAGCCGCGATCGAAACATCGAAATGAAAAGGCGCACCTGTCCGACTGCTGGAGGAGCCACTGGAATTGAACGAAGGACTGGGGCAAGAGAGCTGCTCGCACCGGGAAGGTCACAGGCTGCGTCAGGTTCTTACACACCGCCTCCATCTGCTGAACCATCTCCCAGCTGTAACCTAAGAATCATAGTCGAGTGCGAAAATCAAGAAATCAGAAAACAGGATATGGCGTCTGTAATCATTAAATGGGTGACTTTCTAATCAAACTAATATTAAAAAAGCAAGATTTAATCCAATACACAATTATTGTAGATTATATACATATGATGTGCATATTAATGTCTACATTATTATAGAACTTCCACCCCAAACAAACGCGTACCTGGGTTATCTGTATTTGGAGACCATCCAGTGGTCCAGCCCAAAGAAAGCACATCTCCCTCTGCTTTCATGGCCACTGCTTGTAAAAAGGCCTGAGCATCTAAAGGTGTCGCTGTGCCTCCAGGCCCAGGCAGGATGTCTGCGTTGATCCACACAGGTCCTTTCAGTTGATCTCGAACCTTGTCCAGCAGTGCCATTGACTCCACCACCGCTTCCAGACTACAGAGAGCAAAAGAACCCGACATGGGTAAGCTAGCTCTGGACAGAGAGCAGCTCTAATATAGTCGGCTTTTCCTTCCCTTCTGTATTCACACGGTTAAGTGTTTATAGGGACTGTCACCTGAACCACACAAGAATTTCCTTAGAAAGAAACGTCAAGTGTAAAGACAATGAGTTTTTGCTGTGGAAGTAGTAAAGAGCCAGACAGACTGTAATTTTGTATTGAAACACCCTGGAAAAATAAATATTGAACAATTTATTAAGAGCAAAGTAAATTCTCACTGAAAGTATTTCTGAAGTGTTTGAACTTCGTCGGTTTGTCGTTAGTGTTTTTAACAGTGGACCGGATCCTAACTAGTGTTTAACTGCAGAATTTTATCAATAATTTAATGTTGATTGGTTTAGTTACTTCTAAACTGAGATATACTCATCTGTAGAAAAAGGAACAAGTGGATCCGAGGGTGAAAACTTCCACTGTTTAAAACTGTATTGTTTATACTTCGAATATAATTTGAATAATACTACTCAGATTTTAACTTTTTGATTAAACTCTTATGGTACTTATCATAACGTCTTGTCTTAAGTGTCTTCATGTCCATCGTGATAGTAACACATCATAGTAACGCAAATTATACAACTGCCAATTAGACTACCTTTCTTCTCCTACCTTTTAAAGTCCAGTTTGATCCCTTTGTCGGAGTTCGCCACCATGTTCAGCCACTCTTGCAATGTGATGTCGCTGTCATCATTAGGTGGATGTGCCATTACTGGTTCCTTTGGGTCACGACCCCGGAGAAGTACATCGGCTTCAATCATCTGTGTGCTGTCTTACATGCAAATGATAAGAAAGAACAGGACATAATTATCCAAAGCAGTTGTTCTGCAGTGGTTGGTTTGTTATAATGCTCCTGAATTTCACCATGTTCACAAATCAACATTAGTCAGGAAGTACTTCATAAAAGCATTGATGTTTACACTAATGTCACAGCTGGTGGTTATAAAAATTTAGGAAAGGAGGGAACCAATCTTAGCCTTAGCTTAGATAAAAAGCTATGATGTATAAATTGGGTCATCATCACCTATACTCTACATGTCGTCCCGTGTCAACATTCCTTCTGGTAAGTTAAACTACAGCAATGATTCCAGTTAGCTGGTTAGTAAAATGATGCATAGCAGACAGCTTGCAGTTTGACACCTGCAATCCAGCTATCACTCAAGTCAGCCACACCCCTAGTTACCCCGCCTTTATGACTTAATATAATGTTAACTGAGGAGTTACATAAAAAGTCACACTCCTTACAGTTGTCAAGAATGGGGAGCCTAAATAGTTTTGTACCAGGCTGTGAACATCTGCTTATATCTTTTAGTAATGTTGGACATTTTAACTCGCTTTTGGACATTTGAAGAACTGTACATTTTGGCACTTTCAGGTTGGCCTCATTTTTAAGAGCCTTAGGTCACCCTTTATCAATTAATATACAGATTAGTCGATGCCCAAGTCTGGTTACATTTATTGACTTTTTAAGGACCTTTGAACTAGAGAACACCACCTATAGATCTCTCTCTCTTCAGCATCCCTGTCCTTAACAGTTGACTTAACAGTCCAATCTTCCTCAAAACCAACATTAAACACTTCCTTCCCGGATCAGTGACTCTCCTTTCTTAAAGACTCTTAACATTTCTCTCTACTCCCCCTAGTTCTTGGAGCTGTGAAGTCTCTCCTGCATATATTTCCTGCATGAGAGCAGAACACACTCGACAGTCTCACTCTCAGAATCCTGTTGGGTGTTTACCTGCTATAAGTAGAGTGCTATTAAGCTTGCTGTGTTTAATTCTTAGTCTGCTAATTAATACTGTACTTCCTCCGTATCACATCTACTTTGTCCTGTATTAAAGGCAAATCTCTCGCTTTTGTCATTACCACACTTCCGTTGCCATTGTTTTGCCTTTCTCACACTATACCTTTCCCCTCTGACTTTGATCATTTGATATTGATTGATTTGATATTGACCTCAACAGTTGATTTTTTTGGTCGCTTCTTTTGCCAACTTGTCCTCTCTTTCTCATTTCCTCGGATACCCACATGAAAGAGACGATTTTTCCTTGTTTAACTATTCTTGATTTAGCGATTACGCAGAAGATCCTGGTGGCTTCTGGCTACAGCTGTATTAATGACTGTGAAAACTCACAAAGTCTGCTGCTTCAGTGTTTTTTTCAGATCTTTTTTGTCAGATGTTACTATGGTATACTGGATGCTTCTTTTTCAAGACCTCTGCAACTTCTGGGCCACATCCTGACTGATGGCAGCTCATTCTTGCATAAGCAATGCATAGAGTTTGTCAGAATTTGTGGGTTTTTGTTTGTCCACCCGCCTCTTGAGGACTGAATACAAGTTCCGGATCTGGAGAGTTTCCTAGCCATTGATTCAAAATTTTGTTCCCGAGCCACTTGGTTATGCCACTTGGTTGTCATTTTTACTTTATTGTAAGGTGCCCCATCATGCTGGAAAAGTCATTGTTCATCAAAACTGTTCTTGGATGGTTGGGAGAAGTTGCTCTCAGAGGATGTTTTTGTACCATTCTTTATTCATGGCTGTGTTCTTGGGCAAAATTTGAAACGACCCCACACATGAATGGTCTCAGGATGCTTTACTGTTGCCATGACATAGGACTGATGGTAGTACTCATCTTTTCTTCTCTGGACAAGCTTTTTTCCCCCCAGAACCCCCAAATGATTGGAAAGGGGATTTATCAGTGAAAATGACTTTATCCTGACAAACAAAATTCCACGAATTCAGACAAACTCCAAGCATTGATCATGCAAGAATGGGCTGCACCATCAGTCAGAATGTGGCCAAGAAATTGATTGACGGCACGTCTGGGCGAACTGCAATGTATTTGCACTGCGAATATTGATTCTTAGCATAAACCTAATGTAATTGTCAATAAAAGCCTTCAACACTAGGCAAAGTAAATGCTTGTAATCATACTTCAGTATTCCAGAGCAACATCTGACAAAAAAAGATTTTTAAAAAAATCTAAAAACACTAATATTTGTGTCACTCGCAATACTTTTGGTCATGGCTGTATTTATAGAAATGATGACATCTGGCGACCTCTACCGGTTGTTTAAAGAACTGCTGATCAGTCATATTAGGTATCTGTTTAGTTCTTATAATAATACAGACACAGAGTTGTTGTGTTGTGTTTGATCTACTCTCTGACCTTGTAGTGCTTCAGTGATCTTGTGCCTGCTGTTGGCTGCATGATACCACAGGATATCTGCAGCATTGTGCTCCTGTACACTCCCCTTCCTGATGAAGTACTCCAGGGTCTGGTCAGGCATCGGAGCTGGAAAAGTCAGTGTTGGTTTGTTTTTATTATAAACTGCAGGGAAACAGTAATGAGTCGACATGTGTCCTGGATCACTTCTCTGTGAAGTGAGTGAAAACTTCCCCAAACACACACACACACACACACACACACTGTATATAACTGACCTGTTTCACTCAGCGGCGGGTCAGACCTCTTAAAGCAGCAGCTCCATATCACTACAGCAGTGATGACCGAAGATAAAACACAGTAACGCCGCAAACCGAGTCTGTTTAATCCCATAGGCTTTAATACAACACCACAGGAAGCACGAGCAACAATGTTTCCGCACGGACTGAATTAAGCACGCACACTTCCGGTTTCTTTTTCTTGTTTTAATCCAATCTTTGGCATTCTGTTTTAAAACACAAAGTTAATATAAAATAAAACAATAAAAATATATTGTTATATTATATATCAAACTACAATTAAATCATATCCATATATATATTAGTTCTGTGGTTCATGACTGAGGAATAATAAAAAAATTATTATTATTATATTTACTGTATGTATTATATTTAACTTCTAAATTTCCCTCAGTTTTTTTCTCATTAAATTGTATATAATTACCTACCTATATCTGTAAGTGAAAAAAAAAAAACTTTTTTTTTGTAATTAATTACTTTACTTAATTACTAAACTTAATTACTTTTTACATTATGGTGGCTCAGTGGTTTGCGCCGTCGCCTTGCACCTCCAGGGTCAGGGTTTGAGACCCACCTCGGGGTCTGTGTGCATGGAGTTCCAATGATATCCTCATGCTTGGTGGGTTTAGTCCCGGTTACTCCAGTTTCCTTCCACAGTCCAAAGACATGCAGATTAGACTAACTGGTGTTCCTAAATCGCCCGTAGTGTGTGAATGAGGAACACCCCATCCCAGGCTGTACCTCACCTTGTGCCCTGGGATAGGCTCCATATAATAATAATAATTACTCTTTATATCATTTACACGTGTTGTTTTCCCATCTAGCAGAAGACACTGTATATTCAATTAAAAAACACATTTTATTTTAAATTAAAGCATCAAATCATCTGTTAAAACATTTACATTTTACTTTGTAATACCTGATTATATTTAAATATTTTTTTTCCCCTCACGGGACACTTTTCATTTATTAAAACGTATACTTCAAAGTAAACTGATCAGCCATAACATTATGACCCTCCCCTAATATTGACTAGGTTCCCACTTTTGCCAACATAACAGTAATACAAGTGTGTTCTGACACTTTGGTATCACAACCAGCAGCTTCAATTTGATCTACATTAGTGCTTCTATTGGACTACACTACACAGGCCAGCCTTCACTCCCCACGGGCATCACTGAGTCTTGGCCACTCATGACCATGTCTCCAGTTCACTGGTTTTCCTTCCTTGCACCACTTTTGGTATGTCCAGACCAGAAACATCCCACAAAAGCTGACCCAGTCGTCTAGCCATCACAATCTGGCCCTTGTTAAAGTCACTCAAATTCTTATGTTTGCCCAATTTTTATGTTTCCAGCACATATATTAGGCAGCAAGTGACAGAAGGGTCATGAGATAACGAGATAATCTCTTGTAACAAGATATTGTAACTTTGTTACTGTAAGAAGGACCAAATTGTGATGGCTAGCCTATGCGGTCAGAGCAACTCCAAAACTGCAACCAAAGTAGCAAAAGAGAGATCTACTCAACATCAGGCAGGTGGTCATAACGTTATGTCATGGCTGATCAGAGTGTGTATCAGTACATCTCAGTAATTTTCCACATCCTGTCAGAAAGGTACTAGACACAAAAATCATTTACTTGGTTGGCTAAAATCTATATTTCTATGTCATAATAACCAGTTCAACATTCAGAATGTTCATTACACTTTCACGGCAATGAAACAAATGCTGATTCAGCATCATTTTTTTCATTAAAAGATATAATCCTTGGAGAAACGCTCCAAAATCTCATGGTTAGTGATTATATCCCGTAGACGAAGGTCTTGAGATATCTTTACTCCTCCAGTTTAGCCCTCGCTCTCATTTTGTGTCTTCACTTCATCCTCGTCCATGACGACTGGTGTGTGGTCACATGAACAGGACAGATGATCTGCAGTTTTTGAGTCCACTTTGCCTTTGAATCTGTCCGATTCCGGATTCGATTTAGCCCCGTGATTTGAGATGTCGAGCTCCTTGAGCTGTGCCTGAAGCCGCTTCTCCAAGTCCTCGTAGCTCTGCGCTAACATGTAGCTGACCTTCCTTTGATGAGCCAAGGCCTCCTCTTTATCACTCAGCTGAAACACATGATAAACATTGCTCTCGTGTTTAATCTCCTGTATTTGTGTTTGGGTTTGTTTAGTGAAATGAGTTCCCTCTCTCAATGCTAAATTATTTGTCTCCATCTCTTATCCGCACTTCTACCTTAGCACACACACTTAACGCTCAGCAAGCTGTGTGTCTGTAAATACCCCAGATAATAATGTAGATGGAGATCAAATTCTTAGTGTGTTTGAGTTGTACAACGATAGTGGCATGTTATGGACGGATTACACACCAGATCGAGCAGCAGCTGCAGGGTCTCTTTCAGGTTGCTCGGGACTTTTCCTTCTCTGAGAGACGGCAGAAACCTCTTTAGTGCCTGGGTCACGCCAGCCGAGCCCTGCTTCCCTGTAATGTGATCATACGTTAAGTACGACTGTGACATCTGGAAATATTCAAACGTATTAACATTAAGTACAATCGGTGTTGTGCTGCTATGATAAAACAATCAATGACCATGTGGTGTGATGGAGAGGATTTAGAGTCACCATCTGACAGTTGATTATTTACCTCTTGCAGCACATCCTGAAGTCTTTTATGCCAACGTTTACTAATTTCCTATTTATTAAAAAACAGGACTACACCTCTCTCCTGTTTGTGTGTGTCACTCTCTGCCAGCTGCAGCACTTTCTCGCTCCCTCTCCTCAGTTGCTGCTCAAACGCAATCCGGAAAGCATCAGCCATCACGTACGCTTCGTCTGTCCTCTTCCTCTGTAGCTCCAGCTACACACACAAACACACTTCAATATGTGCAGAAAGACGTGACACAAAAACTCGACTCACTTATACACTCATACACACCTCTTGTTTCAGCTGAAGGACTTGTTTGCGGCTTGCGGCCGCGCTCTTCGCGCAGGAACACGGCTCTCCTGCACTGGAGCTGCACTTACACGCCCCGTACACAGCCAGCTGCAAAACACACAGCACACTGTCACCCCTTTTAGAACTTTCCTTCTGTCTGTCTAGCTCTCTAAACATCCATCCATCCTCTGGATGGACACATGAGTGCAGTTATGGGGAACATGGATAGATGAGTGGAAGATGGACCGGCCTTGATGGATAGCTAGAATTATAGAAGGTGTGTAGACAACCTGCTTCCATGCATTAATTACATTTTTTGTGTCCATTGTTTAACGTATCGATCTACAAACCCATCTATCCAACCTACTTAAATTTCAGTCATACTTTTACCTACCAGTCCGTATCGATCCATTCATTTATCTATTAATTTTCCACCAATTTATCATGCATTCTTGAAATCTGTCTACCTACTGTATGTCTATCCATTATTTATACTGCTAACTTTTAATTTATGGCTGGTCATCCAAACATCCAACTATCTGTCGATCTTAAAATCCATTCATCCAGCCATCTCTAATTCAATTTGCCCATCCATTCATCCATCCATCCATCCATCCTGCCATCCATCCATCCAAATTTCTGTTTGTCTATCCACCAGTTTATAAATTTATCAAATCTAGCCATGCCACCACAATTATTTTTAATCATCTAATTATCCCTCTATTGCTTTTTTTTTTCCTGTTTAACGAATGTGTAACTTTAAATCCATTTATTTTTATTAACATATTTCAACATTTCTCCATGTTGAAATTTGACCATTATTATCCTTTTGGATTTTCACCCGTCTATCCTGTATCCAGTACAAGTCTGACTATCCATCTGTGTTCATCCATCCACCAGGTTTCTCTCTAATCAACACCCATTTCCCTAGCATCATAAGATCCTTATCTCCATCTTTCTATTCATCCCTCCTTCCAAGGGATCTCATTCTAGATGTTTACCAGTTTATTCAGCATCCATATTTATATCACTCTATCTGTGTCCATCCATCCATCCATCCACCAGGTTTCTAACCAACCACCCCACCATCTTGAAAAATTTCCATTCATCGATCAATCAATCAATCTATCCACTGATGTTCCTTCATATCATTCAATTTATCCTCCTATCCCTGGTCCGTTCTAAGTTTTTACCAGTCTATTCAGCTTTTAAACTTCTATCCATCCATGTATGTCCATACACATACTGTATATATTCATCCATCCATTAGGTTTCTATCCAATCAACCCTCAATCTTTAATCTTTATCCATTCATTCATCCATCATTTATTCACAGAGCTTCCTCTCTATTTTTCCCCTCATCACTTCATACATGTTACCCCCTCTAGGTTTTCACCCATCTATCCAGAATGCAAAGTTAATTGACTATCCATCTGTCAATCCATCCATCCATCCATCCATGCAATAGGTTTCAATCCAACCAACTTTCCATCTTGAAATCCTTTGATACATCAATTAACCATCCATTCACTCATGCATGAGTGGAAAGCAAGGTCCTCTCCTTCTTGGTATATATCTATGGTATATCTTTCTAGCTTTTCACCAGTCTATTTGTCAATCAGTCCTTCCATTCAGCATATTTATATAAAACCATCTCTCTATCATTAAAGCTTTTAAAGCTATCCATTCATCCATTTATCCACTAAGGATAATCACTATCTTTTCACTCATCCTTCCATCCATGGCACCCCCTTTAATTTTTCACCAGTCTATATAGCAGACATAATTCTAGCTATCCATCTGTCAATCTGTCCATTCATTCATCCATCTATCCATCCATCCATTAATCCATCCATCGTCTCATGTCCATTTGTATCTTTCTACTCATCCCTCCATCCATGATACCTCCAGTGCATATCCCTCGCTGCTTTGGTTGCATGGTGGCTGTGCCTTCTGGAAGTCTCTCCTCTCCTGAGCACTCAGTAAGCCCATGAGCTCCAGACATTGCTGACTCAATGCTAGTACACACAGCAACAATACACATCAACACCAACACTTCACAGCAACATCAGCTTCAGATGTTTTCTAAACTTACACGAGTTCTCTCTGTGCAGTTCCTGGAACTGATCCAGCCTCTCGTCAAGAGCTTTACTCAAGGCCTGGTTCTCTGCACACACCCTGTTATACACTAGTATATTATTTTTCATCATATAGTAAAAGCAGAAAAGATGTTGAACTACTAATAGTGTATTAAAATGTCTTCTAATAATGTGTATAATCTTACCGGTTGTATTTTAGCTCCCATGTGTGCTCAAGGTTCTTAAACTGCACCTGGTTGAAGGTGATCTCCCACTGCAAAGCGTTCACTTCCTGCACATGGGGGGTTTATAGAACATCATGATCAGGTTTGACAAGTTTTCAGATGCAACAACGAAAGTAAAAGCATCACCTTTTCCAGAGCTTTGGCCCGCTCTTCACTCTTCTGCAGCAAGATCTTGGTGTGACAGGTGGCTTTATCTAATATGGCCTTTTGGAATAAAAAATTACTGCTAAATAAGGTTTCACACCCAAGTGAATATGTAAATTTTAAAAAATACATATGATATAGCATAATGTGTGTTTATTATTATTACTTGGCCTTGTAGGATTCTTAGAGCTTCATGTTTGCCTTCAAGATGCCGATGCGTTACTTCCAGTTCTGTCCTCAACAGTTCCACTTCCTGCAGGGCAGAACAGCACACAATGTGATTTGTAAAAATGGTAGAGCTTCTATCTATCTATCTATCTATCTATCTATCATCACTAGTCAATAGTTTTAAAGCATCCTAAATCGTAAAGAATATTCTTTATATTTTTGATTCTTCAAAGTAGCCACCCTTTGCTTTGATGAAAGCTTTGTACACTCTTTGCACTCTCTCAGTCAGCCTCATGAGGTCGTCATCTGGAATGGTTTTCCAACAATCTTAAAGGAGTTCCCAGAGATGGTGAGTATTTGTTGGCTGCTTTCCCTTCACTCTCCGGTCCAACTCATTCCAAACCATCTCAGCTGGATTCAGATCGGGTGATTGTAGAGGCCAGGTCATCTGATGCAGCATTCTATCACCCATTCTTGGACAAATAGCTCTTATATTACCTATAGGTGTGTTTGGTGTCATTGTCCTGTTGGAAAACCAATTATGGTCCCACTAAGTGCAAACCAGTTGGGATGGCATGTCGCTGCAGAATGCTGGAAGTAGTCATGCTGGGTAAGTGTGCCCTCTAGTTATCATCAGCATCACCAGCAAAGCACCCTCACACCATCACATATCCTCCTCCATGCTTCACAGCGGGAACCAAATATTCAGGTGAAGTCTGTTCACTCTTTCTACAACTAGCAAATAGACAGTGGGTTAGAACCAAAAAAGTTTGACTAATCATACTAAAGGAGAGCATTTAATTCCTGTTCCTTGTGTTTCTTGGCCCAAGGCAGTCTCTTCTCCTTGTTGTTCTTACAAAGTAATGTTTTTCTTTGTCGCAATTCAACAATGAAGGCCTGACTCACACAGTCTCCTCTGAACAGTGGATGTTGAAATATGTCTGCCAGTGCTGAGGTGCTGTAAATCAGAGGTTTCTGAGGTTGTGATCTATCGGTGCCTAGTTTATCTCTGGTCATTGCAAATCCTTGTTTCTTGCTTTCCCATGAAGTGCTTTCTTAATATTTTTAGTTCTGTACAACACTTTCATTGTCTTGTTAAAACCTTTGTGCATTTGTAAGTTACTTTTATTGTAATTTCTTGTTTCAGGTTATCACATCTTTTATGTAAAGCTAACTTTCCTTTCTCTTTCATATTGTGAAATGAGAGTGCATGCAGGGAATTAGGGGTAATACACGAACTCCCCTGTCCCCTGAACCTTTCCTGCCATTCATGACATTTCCCAATTCTGCAATGAGTCAGTGCCATGTGAATGATCTCCTCCATCGCTTATCTACAGTCCCACCTGAACACACACTCGGTAGGTCTATAAATAAACCCGATAATAACAACAGAGCTGAGGGTAGTATGAAGTGCATGTTCTCCAGCTGTACAGGTATATATATTTGAAAAAGATTAACCTGAGCTGTGGGGAAAAACACATTGCACACTATGAATGGGTAAATAATGATTAACCCTGGGCAGGCATTAAGGTTCTCTTCTAGTAACTAGACGTTTCCCAGAACTGACGCACTCAACTGTGCTTGACTTTGATTCTGCTTAACTTTTTAGAACAAACGAGTGAATACAATAAAAAGATTTGAATCAGATCTATGAATTTTGTGATAGTGTGATACCTCGCAGTGCGAGCGTGGTGTTTTACCTCTGTGACTTCCTGTAGTCTCCTCTGCAACACCTCACTGCTCTCGTCAGTGCTGATTCCTGCCAGAAAATATTAATAAGGAAGTGATTTAAGTAATATGTTAATTGTACTGTAAGTGTGGAAAAGTGATAGCTTCAGGTTTGTTTTCCTGACCTGATCCGGTGCTTTGTCAAAGCTGTGAGAAACACAATGTGCTCACAAAGGGCCTTTTGTCATATCACAAACACACCAAAGTCAACAAATTCCAGCAGCCCAGAACAGGACACATACACAGTGAGTAACCGTGTCCCTCTGTCCCTCATTTTAACTGTTTATGATCAGGTAATGGGATAATTGCCCGAGGACACCGTCATGAGCAAACGTTGATGTTTACAGTACATTTAGCTCTATCCTGTTGTAGAGACACTTATATCAACAACATAGATATAATTGGGTGATAAACCCTTGTTTAGATCTCTTGTTGCCCACGCTCTGATCTGTATTTCAGAAATATGGCATGGTGATGGTGTCATGGCTGTTTTTAGCTGATTTAGACTGACCTGAGTCTCTGATTCTCCACTGAGAGATCCTCTCAGCCTCCAGCTCCTCTCTGAAAGCGGTGTACATCGCACTGCATGATGTCCAGGAGAAAGATCCCCCACACACGTCACTGCTCAATTTAGAGGATTTCATCTGTGAAGGCAAATCCAAAAAGTCTCCTTTGCTCCTGGTCCGTGAACGATGGATTTCGCCTATGGGCCGGGTGCCGTCCCCGAGATCTCCCTCAGCCATGTCGTCTTCTAAGGGCTGATCCGTGGTACTCGTTTGGTCTCGGGTTGCATGCATGGTTTCCAGCTTGGCCTGGTGTCAGGGGTATAATCTCAATGTTTTTTTCTCCTAAAATCCCACATTGTCTTACAGTTCTTATATAGACTAATCGAAATTATAGGCTGGTAGGAACAGAACAACTAACACATTGTATAAGTGAAAGGATACAATTTATTTATTTTATTTATACAAAGGATACTTAATGCTCCCTATCCACTATTTATTACTGCTTATCCTGTGTAGGGTGACGGGGACCTGGGGCCTATCCTAGGGAACTCAGGGCACAAGGCAGGGTACACCATGGATGGGCTACCAACCTATAACAGGGTACAAGCACACTCACACGCCCAATTACAAACTATGAGCAATTTTGGAAACCATTTGGAATCAACCTAGACCACATGTCTTAGCTGTGTGGGAGGAAACAAGGAGAAACCCAACAAGCATGGGAAGAAAATGCAAACTTTCTGAACACAGAAGAGAAACAAGATTCAAACCCCCAATCCTGGAGGTGTTAGGCCACTAAATCACCATCCTGACTCTTACTAGAGATCAAATCGATTCAGTTATGTATCGCAATTCTTTTGTGTGATGGTTAGATTTTTTTAATCAATATTTCTTTTTTTAATAAAAATTTACTGCATATTTACATATGAGGTGGTAAACAGTTTTTGCAGTTCCTAGAGGTGATTCCAGGCACTCTGCTTTCCTCCCACACTTCAAAGACATGCAGTTTAGGCTAATTGGCATTTCCAAATTGCCCGTAGTGTGTGAATGTATTCAGGGTCACAGAGGGGCCTGGAGCCTATCCCAGGAAACTTAGGGCACAAGCCAGGGTACACCCTGGACAGGGTGCCAATCCATACCAGGGTACACACATACTACGGGCAATTTGGGAACACCAGTTAACCTAACTGCATGTCTTTGAACTGTGGGAGAAAACCAGACTACATAGAGAAAACCCGCCAAGCATGGGAAGAACATGCAAGACAGGGGTGGGAATCGAACCTGGCCGCAAATCGAACCCAGACCCTGGAGATGCAAGACGACAGAATTTAAACTAAACTATTCAAACATTGGCATTTAAGTTTAAGTTTCTGTAGAACTGTAATGAAATCATGATATTTATATAGGGCAGTGTTGGCTCAAACGGTTAAGGCTGTGGGTTACTGTGCTTTCCCATCCTTAAATGCCTTGTAATTCCCATCCCTAAATTCTACACCATATTTCAGAAGATATTTTAAATTATGCTACAACCCTGTTAGATTCTGGATTCTGATTGGTCACAAGGTGTTCAAATTTCTGCATCACTGACAGTCATGCATCTGCAATGTATCACATTACTGCAAATGCTCTAATATGTTACTGTTTCTATAGTAACAACTCATTCACAGTGACTTGTACAGCAGATGCTTTACATAAACTGGTCAAAGGATAACCCAGTGGGGATGATGCAGATTAATCCTCAGGTCATCTAAGATATAAGATTTTATCTAATTACTAGAGATGGGGAAAAAATAGATTCAGTGATGTATCGCAATTCTTTTTGTGTCAATTCTCGTATTGCCACACTGACTCCACAATTTGCATTTTAAGTAGTAATGTGTTGCAGTTCCTCTATAATCCTACAGCATCCTGTGTTGCAGGAGCAAAGTATTTGCTAAGTGTGAAAAAGAAAGTCTAAAAATAAATTTAAAAAATACATTAATTGATTAATAATATAGAATCTGTATATTTATAAAATTGTGATATTTAAACAATCACAATACAAATCTAATTAGTATCATGATAACATTGTATCATGTGATCCCTGGTGATTCCTATCCCTAACAGTTACTCCGTGACAATGCCCTAAAGAGTATGTTAATATGAGGACTTTAGGAAATTTGTCTTGAACTTGTTTTGGTTAAAATATCTCAAGTTAATCAGGGTAAGCACAGTGGTTAAAGCAGTGGGTTAATGATCAGAAGGTCCCAGGTTCAAACCCCAGCACCACCAAGATGCCACTGTTGGGAACTTGAGCAAGGCCCTCAAATGCTCAGATGTATAATGGAATAAGAAATGCATTAGGTCACTCTGGATAAGGGCATCTGGCAGAATGTGATAAAGTTACATCACTGTTACTGATTATTTATCTAAAATAGCACAACACTGAGGCAGCATATATATGATAATATCATGATACCCAGGTGTTGATTCAATTTGTATGACTGTGAGTGATGCTATTATAGAAATTTGATCAACACCTTTTGACCAATTAGAATCCAGAATCTAACAGGGCTGTGGCATGATTTTAAATATTTACTGAAATATGGTGTAGCATTTAGGTATGGAAATTACCAGAGGTCACCTGATATATTATCCTCATGATACACAGGTGTCAATTAAATTTGTATTGTGATTCTGTATGCATCACAATTTTATTAACATCAAGATTCAATTAATTGTCACATTTTACTTACACTATAGTGAAATGATTTTTTCACATATTTCAGTTAGGAAGCTGGGGTCAGAGTGCAGGGTCAGAGCCAGGATACAGGACCCCTGGAGCAGATAGGGTTAAGGACCTCGCTCAGGGGCTCAACAGTGGCAACTTGGTGGTGCTGGGACTCAAACTCCTGACTGTCCGATCAGAAAGAAATTAACCTACAGTTTTAGCCATTTGATCCAGCACTGGATCCATACCCTAAATAAATCATGATTTCATCACACTTCTAAAAAAATGTCCAACGTTTGAATGGTTTAGGGCTGCATGGTGGCGTAGTGGTTAGCACCGTCGCATACCCCAACCAGCGTCCGAGTTTGATTCCCGACTTGCCAGCGCATGGAGTTTGCATGTTCTCCTCGTGCTTGGTGGGTTTCCTCCGGTTTCCTCCCACAGTTTAGGCTAACTGGCGTTCCCAAACTGTTCGTAGTGTGTGAAGGAGTGTGTGAATGTTTGTATGTGTGTGTGTGCCCTGAGATGTTCTGGCACCCTGTCCAGGGTGTACCCTGCTTCGTGCGCTAGGTCTTGTAGGCTCCATGGCCCCCCCGCGACCCTGAATACAGGATAAAGCGGTATAGATGTTGAATGAGTGAGAACAACACAGAGTTTTTCATTAATTACAATAATGATTCCTCAGTACATTATAATTCATCCAAAATGTGCTAAATTCGGCTTGAAAAAAAATGAGAAAAAAAAACGATGAAAAAAAAGTTTTTTTTAAATTAATTACAGCTTTCTAAGAGTTTTCTTGTTATTTTATATATACAGTATAGTATACAGTATATAGTCGAAATGTAGGTTATATATTATATTAATATAATATAAATGTTTTTTTTTGTTGTTGTTTTTTAAGAGCACTAAGTGTTACTTCAGAGGGACAACCTGAACATAGAAAGACTGGGTTCTACATTCCCTGTAAATAATATAATAGGAAAACGACATGATCTCTAAGTGAGTAACTGAGCAGGTAAAGTGTGTAAAGAGCGACTGATCAACTGCTCTGAGCGCCATCTGGTTAGAAAAAGCAAATAACAAAGACAAACGTACGTGTGTGTGTGTGTGTGTCTATTGTTTAAATAATCGAGCTTTTAATAATCCGACTTTAGAATTCACATTAAGTTCGGAAACATACGGAGCAAAAACGCGGAAACTCACCTGTAGTCCGATCTACTGTCCTGTACTCTGATGTCCTGTCCTGTCCTATAGTCTGATGTCCTGTCCTGTCCTATAGTCTGATGTCCTGTCCTCTGATCAGCAGGTCAAACCGCGCTGTGGCGGAAATAAACCATCAGAAGCGGTTCTAGTGTTTTAGTCTTTACAAATGTACACATACACACCACAGCACACACGGGTGTGTCTCTCTCCCTCTCTCTCTCTCTCTCTCTCTCTCTCACACACACACACTTCCAGGAGAATTTGATCCCCAGCAGTGTGTAATGAAGCGGATCTAAAGGACTTTCAGGTTTTTTTTTTCTTCCTGCATCCTGTTCTGCTTTAAAGTGAGATCACCACATTCTGTCCCTCAGATACACAAATCATACAGTTTACATTATATATATATATATATATATATGTATGTATGATGTAAATACAGTTTAAAGTGTGATTATATACAGCCCATCTGGAAAGTATTCACAGCGCATCACTTTTTCCACATTTTGTTATGTCCCAGCCTTATTCTAAAATGGATTAAATTCATTTTTTCCGCAGAATTCTACACACAACACCCCATAATGACAACATGAAAAAAGTTTACTTGAGATTTTTGCAAATTTATAAAAAAGAAAAAATTGAGGAAGCACATGTACATAAATATTCACAGCCTTTGCAAAATTGAGCTCAGGTGCATCCTGTTTCCCCTGATCATCATGTTTCCCCTGATCATCCTGGAGATGTTTCTGCAGCTTAATTGAAGTCCACCTGTGGTAAATTCAGTTGATTGGACATGATTTGGAAAGACACACACCTGTCTATATACACCGTGTTCCAAATTATTACGCAAATTATATCTTTCTCTGATTTTTATAATTAGTCAATGCAAATGACAGTCAGTATAATTTTCAAGTCATCAACCATTAGAGTATAATTTGAATTTTATTGAACTAACCTCCTAATGATATTTATTTTAAAAAAAAAACGCACTGTTCCAAATTATTATGCACAACAGCGTTAAAACATTTTATAGGTTGTAAAGAACTGAAAAT
>JAOVVA010000029.1:17112097-17136249 GCA_028565275.1 Leiocassis micropogon | reverse complement strand
CAAAAGAATAAGAAATCAGGAAGGGGGCAAATAGTTTTTCACACCACTGTATATATATATATATATATATATATATACTTCAAGATGGAGTTGTTCCCCCTTTTGCAGGATATTGGAGTGTTTCTGTGTGAATCCGTGTCCATTCATTCTGTAGAGCATTTATGAGGTCAGGCACTGAAGTTGGACGAGAAGGCCTGGCTCACAATCTCCATTCCAGTTCATCCCAAAGGTTTTCCTTGCTTTGTGCACTGGGACACAGTCATGTTGGAAAAGAAAAGGGCCTTCACCAAACTGTTGCCACAAAGTTGGAAGCAGAGAATTGTCCAAGATGTCTTGGCATGCTGAAGCATTAAGATTGCCCACTGGGGAAAAGGGGCGTGATCGAACCACCTGAATAATTAACTTAGACCCAATAAAATAATTACAAAAAATAGCACCCAATAATTATCGGGTTTGGCCAAATATTTTTGTACTTTATATATATATCCCGAGGCCCTTCACTACAACTACATCTCAGCCCTTACATGATGACCAACACATGGGTCTCCAGTCTGATGTTTCTGGAAATGGTATGCAGGAGTAACATGAAAAATAGTGTTTGCGTTTTATTGAATTACATAAGCCAGTGCTACAGAGCTCGGCGATATTGTGACCCAATAGAAATCATAGTCCATTTACTGAGTTTAACCAAAACCTTGGTGGCCCAGGTATTAACACTGTCGCCCTGCACCCCCAGGGTCCAAGTTCGATTCCTGCGTTGGGTTTGTGTGCATGGACCGTCCAAAGACCCCACCTCATGCCCTAAGTCTGCTGGGATAGGCTCCAGCCCCCCCATCCCCTGTACCCAGGATAAAGCTGTATAGACAGTGAGTGAGTGAGAATCAAAACCTCAATACAAAACTATTAAAATATGCCCTAGAGGAGTAAATTAAAAAAATAATAAAAAGCTAAATGTTTTTAATAAATAGACCACTTTTGAGTAATGCTTAATTTGTTCTATTATTTTACAGCTAAATGATTCCCTGGATATAAATAGTTTAAGACCTCTCAAAATAAAGTACACCCTGAGTAGTGTACTTAGTACTTCCCTAATACAAACACTTACATAACGTGTTTGTATTAGTCACGTGACAGGTTTCTGGCCGGAAGTCAGTGTTTATATTTAATAAATCCTTACACTAGGTGTGGTGCTGTATTTCCATGCTGTGTGTGTGTGTAATTTATGGATGTAGAGAACAGCGACATGACGCGTCTAAATCGCGTCTTAATCCGCGAAATGGCGGCGTCTCGAGCCTGACGTACCGCCTGAGGTAACGCCGCTCCGCGCGCGCCAATGACATCATCGGTTTCGGAAGGGCAGGTCACGTGACGCGGCCATACACCTGGCGAACAGGTAGCGGAGAGCCGAGAGTGTTTAGACGTAGAGGTAAGTTATTGTTGTTGTTTTCCTCTTTTAAACACACGTAGGTGTAAACGATTTCGGTTTAAACGCAAGCAGTGATAAGTTTACTGATATTTAGACATAAATACTCTGGTCTGTAAGCTTTGCAAACTCTTTGTGATTTGCTCGCGCGATTTTATTGCTTTTCCGGTCGTTTGTCCATGTCGTGTCTCTCTCTCTTACACACACACACACACACACACCAACTGCACACTAAATCCCAGTTATTTAACTTACAAAATCATGCTTAGTTATTATTTACTTTATAATCGACCTTATACCTAAATAAGCCAGTGCTCTATACTTGTGTTTCTGTCTGTTCTCTAAAATCATGTATCTGTCTTTGATCTTTCTTCCATCAGGGAGTGAAAACCAAAACCAAACTCATGTCCTCGGCGTACGGCGCAGCGTCGCGTATCGATCATATCCGGGACGTCCCGTACTATGACCAAGTGCCGTTTGGATCCTTCTCTCGGGATCAGGACATCCCGTATCCTCTCGGTGGTGGGCTGCCGGCCGTCAGCGCCGACCCCTTACCGCCTCCCCCGCTTCCAATGAGCCCACCGGTGGGACCAGACTTCTACCCGGACGAACCCGAGGCCCAACAGGATGAAGCCATGGACATCAAGCCGGTGCGGCGTTTCATCCCCGACTCTGTGAAGAACTTCTTCCGTGGCAGCAGCTTTCGGAGCAGCAAAACCCCTTCGTTTCCGCCACCTCCGTCTGACATCGTGAATACCACCAGTCAGGGGGTGCCATGCTCGCCTCCGCATTCTCGGCCCCCTTCACCCAACGCCCCCAGCTCCTACACTGACCCATATGGAGGCTCCGGAGGTAGCTATGCCTCACGTAAGGAGCAGGCAGCACTCCTTGGAGAGCCGATCGAATCGGTGTCGGGCCAATCGGCGCGCACAGCCATGACGTACAGCGAGAAGGTGGAGGAGTACAACATGCGGTATGCCTATATGAAGTCCTGGGCGGGCTTGTTGCGCATTATTGGCTGTGCTGAGCTCCTCTTGGGCGCTGCTGTCTTTGCTTGTGTCTGCGCCTACGTGCACAAGGATAACGAGTGGTTTAACTTGTTTGGCTATGCTCAGACTGGCTTTGGGTTCAATTATGGAGGAACCATGGGGGGGATGTACGGTAACTATGGATACAACTACAGGGGACCCATGACGCCTTTCGTCCTGGTGGTGGCCGGATTGGCCTGGATTGTCACCATCATCCTGCTCGTACTGGGGATGTCCATGTACTACCGCACCATCCTGCTAGACTCCGGCTGGTGGCCAGTGACGGAGTGTGTGATAAACTTGACATTAATGGTGTTGTTATTATCGGCTGCTATAGTATACGTGAATGATACGGTACGTGGTGGCCTTTGCTACTCCCCCTATTTCAACCAAGGCCCCAATGCTGCATTTTGTCGTACTGACGCTGGACAAACGGCCGCCATCATTTTCCTTTTCCTGGCCACACTACTGTACCTGATCGGGGCCGGAGTGTGTCTCAAACTGTGGAGGCATGAAAAGGCAAGACTCCGTCGAGAGGCCATGGCACAAGAGGTAAGCCGCGTGGGTAAATACCATTGATACCTTAAAGAAAATTTAAGAATTACATCCGGGTTCACAGTGTATAATTCTTGTGATAAAAGCAGTGGTTTTTAGGGATCAAATATTATCCTAAAAAGGACCTGGGGACATTTGTGTCAAATAAGCTTCTCAAGCTCTGTTTATGTGACGAATGAATTTAGGAAGTCATCTGAAATAAGTTTTTCTCCTTCTGTTTAGATGAAGACTGTTGGGTCACTACCGCTGAGCATGGTAAATACTTTCCTGACCTAGAAGATGTCTATATTTACATTTATGGTTGAAACTGATTCTCCCATAACCCTTAATCGTCATTCTCCTCAGATTGAAGCCGGATCCAGCGTCTCAGCACCAGTCTATAAAGGCCAAACCATGGCTGCCCCTGACAGTGTGGATGATGCTGTTCCACCGGCTATGATGAAGCCGGAGTACCTGAGGGGTCACATACCGGCGGGACATATCCCTAAACCGGTGATCATTGCAGATTATGTGGCGTGAGTTTATTTGTAGAACCTAAATACCATATGATATTTGGATGGATATGGCAATAGGTTGATTAATGATGAACGTATTGGTTATGGGTTGGTGAATAGATTGATGTTTTGATGATTTAATGAACACATTGAGGATAGATTGATGGATGAATGAATACCTCAAGATTCCCTGTGTAAGAAATGATTATTTATTTCTAAGGATGCACCTTTTTTTTTTCTTTTTTTTTTTCTTGTTGATAATGAAAATACGGGATTCTATGGAATGTTCTCTCGATGTTGATGTTCCCTGGTTGAAATAGTGGCCAGTTTAAAGAGTGTGCGCTCATGCATAGAGGCTGCTAATCCTCTATGCGAGTTGATTTGAAATGAAGAGCATCAGTTAATTCTACTGCATGATATCATCATCAGATGTTGGCATCGATGCCCTTTTTATGTATTAATCAGTTTTGTTACAGATTCATCCTAAATTAATACATGTTGCACTCTTCGCCCCTCCATGTGTGAATGTAGAATTGGAGATCTTTTCACCATGCATGTTGATGTGATGTGTGACTTTTCCTGCAGGAAGTACCCCACCATCCGTACCGATGAGGAGAAGGACCAGTACAAGGCCGTGTTTAACGATCAGTACGCCGAGTATAAGGAGCTCCATGCTGAGGTTCAGGTCCTGGCAAAGAAATTTGAGGAGATGGATAGTCTGATCCAGAACCTGACATCTCAGCCGTCTAGTCATATGGTAACGTCTTTGAGTTAACCAAAAACACACTGGTGACTGATTAGTTAGTGATTTTGTTTAGTAATTTTTATTAATTAACAACTTCGTTTAATGGATATTAGTTAAAGATTAAATCTACTACATTTTTTTCATTTATGCACATGCTCTGAGGGGATACCGAATAACTGATTTAATCCAGCAGAATTCTCCAGTCTGATTGGTCAGAAAGTTTTGTTTAGTTTTCCATTACAGAAGCTTTGACAGTAGTACAGCTGCACATCTCAGGCTTATTATGTTAACATATATATGTTTTTGTGTATGGTGACTTTTATTTAACATTTATAACATCTCAGTGTCAAAGGAAAAGCTGTAAGTTTTCCAACATCATCAGGATGCAGGAGTTTATGCTCTTTTTGTTATTTTATTAAGGTTTCATGTACCATGACTACCCATGTTTATTAAATAAAAAATATATATTTTGCAGTTACAGAAACACAATCAACGTTAGGATTGCAACTGTATTTTCCTCCAGCAACTATCTGGCTGCTTTGTGGTTTATAAAGACCCATAAAGAGCATCTGTTCTGGGATCTGACACAGTGGTGTTCATTCATGACTTCAAAGGCAAACAAACTGATCTCAGGTCATCGAGCACTGTCGAGAATACGGGTCCATGTTTTCTATAATTAAACGCGCTCCCTTGATCTTTATGAGAGATTATACTTCAGCACTAGTCATGTCGGGTGCTTAATGTCTGTGTGTGAGATTAGTTTAGTCACCTTTTTTTTTTTTTTTTTTTTCACAATCCTACAGGAACAAGAGCGGATCAGCCAACTCATGCAGGAGTACCAGAGGAAAAAGAACGTAAGTGCTGCTCTTACTGCTTGAGATGTTCTCCAGATTGAGGGGTGTTTAGTTACCGGTGTGACTTTTAGATGTAGCGTAATATTTTAACCTTTGGAGAAATAAAAGCTTTTGGATATTGAGGGCTCTCTACTTTCACTAATGGGTTTTACACTATAAACTGATTATTAAGATTTACATTACACATGCTTTATGATAAACTTCCATACAATATTTCTTGTTATGATTTCTCCAGATATGTACTATTCATTTAACATGTCTCGGTGTTTGTGCACATTCTTCCAGGACCCCACATTCCTAGAAAAGAAAGAACGATGCGAGTACCTGAAGAGCAAACTCTCACACATCAAGCAGAAGATCCAGGAATACGACAAAGTGATGGACTGGAACGACGGCTACAGTTAAAAGGTCTGACCTCGTCACTCTGCTGTCTGATCTCATCACTGACCCAGAGTGCTGACAGCATTAATGTGTGCGATAATCACCTGATCCAGGTTAAGACGGATATCAGAAGCTTTTCTTCACAGTAAAATAAACACTAGCACTGTTCATGCCTTAACGCCATATGAAGAGATGGATGAGTTTGTATTTTTGGTTTGTTTGAAGGGGAAAAAAAAAAGTTTTTTGTAACTTATCATTTTTTTTTAGTGTACACAACTAAACGTGTGCCAAAAAGACTGCCGTCCTGGTTCGGACTACTCGGGCAGCGTCCTGGAGTGGAACAGGACATTTAAACGTGTGTACACGTGTACCTGCTAGTTCACACTAAAACCTCAACTAGGTCCATTTATAGGACAGATTATGAAAACGTTCTTATACGATATACAGTACAGTATATGTAAATGTTGCTATTTTTAAATATTTTTCTTTTTTTAATGATCATTTCATTTAATTCCCACTTGCAAAAAAAGAAGGGGAAAATTCCCCTCAGTTTTTTCAGGGTGATGGGCGTGGCTTTGTGTCAACTTTTCTCACATCACTGCAGCTTGTTCAAACATGATTTTTGTGTAAGATCGTTTTTTTTTTAGGTAGAATATTAAAATGTGAACCTTTTTAATAGTTTGTGTAATAGTTTAACAGCAGATGTTTTAAAATCATGGTCTTCGTTTCTTTATGTGCAGCTGGACATTTTTACTTTATGAAATGGACTGTATGTAAATTATTGCAAATGAGCAAAATGCACATTTTTCCCCAGCTGTTTACACCATAACATAACATGTTCGCACTGAGGTGATTAGCAGCTTTTGTTTTAATGTACATATATTCAGTGCCTCATGTTTTTGTATACTTCGATATCAGGAGAGTAAAAAGTGAACTTTTTTTTTCATTTTTGTGATTTTATTATACTTCTTTTATTTTTTTCATTATTATGATCTGTACTTTTTTCACCTCATGCTACATTCAAATTAAAGTATGTTCTTTTCAGGACATTTTCAAACATCACTGTGTTTCATACTGTCGCATTTCAGCAGCAGATGACATTAAAGATCTGGGCCCGTATTCACAAAGCTTCTTAGAATTCTCTCAGAGAGCTCCTATCTTAGCCTAAAAAGTCCTAGCTGGGAGTCCTAGACTAAAAGTGATTTAGAAAACCTTTTAGAGCAACTCTGAGTAAGGAAAATACAAAAACCTTTATCTTAGTGAGGAGGCATGATTGACCCCGTTGCTAGGGTTAATGAAACAATTCAAGGACTGTGATTGGTTGATAAAAATAACCTCTGACCTCTGTAAAGGTCTTGAAATGCACTCTTTGTGAAAATAGAATATATGATAATAGAATAGACGGTGGTTAGCACTGTCGCCTTGCATCTCCAGGGTCCAGGTTCAATTCCCGGCCAGGCTTGAGTCCCGTGTCTGTGTGCATGGAGTTTGCATGTTTTTTGCCGTGCTTGGTGGGTTTCCTCCCACAGTCCAAAGACATGTAGGTTAGGCTAGTTGGCGTTCCCAAATTGCTTGTAGTGTGTGAATGAGTATGTGAGTGTATGTGTGTGTGTGTGTGTGCCCTGTGATGGATTGGCACCCTGTCCAGGGTGTACCCTGCCTCATGCCCTTAGCCTCCTTGGAGAGGCTCCAGGCAAACGCCCCCCCACCCCCACCCCGCGACCCTGGATACAGGATAAAGTGGTATAGAAGATGAGTGAGTGAGTGAGTGAGAGAATAGACAGTGAAATCATAAGGTTTGTATATGAAGAAATTGTATAATCATGACTACAGGCTACTTCATGCAAAGTTTCTGTTACAGGCTAAATGTTGGAAATGTGTCTACTTTTGAAGCAACCAATTTCCACAGTAGTTAAGTTCTAACATTTATTTATCATACTGATTTTATTACTTGTGATCCATTTCAGATTGATGGGAGCAAAATGGCAATGTTTACCAATTTATATGATTGTAGGACAGTCTCTATTTAAGTTGCACTTTTGGATGGTATGTAGCCAACAATCTTCTAGAAGGAAGTAAAACAACAAGAAAACCAAATTGAACAAAAGAGCAGTGTTTACTTTGAGCTTTATGTTCAGTGTTTGGAGAATATTTCTTCTTTCCGCCACTGTGTTCTCTGCTATAGAAACTCTTAAGCCTATTAAAAGTCCTCCTCTCTACTCTTAACAACTTTTACCTTAAAAGCTGTTTCAGGGCTAAGATGTTTTATTAATCATTTTTATCTTTACTAAGATTTAATCCTAAATTTAAAGGGGAAATTATTCTTAGAATTTCGTCACGAGGGCCAACTTTTAGGCTTAAGAAGCCTTGTGAATACGGGCCCTGATTCTCAAAACCGTAGCTTTCGCACAGTAAAACGCCAAACATTATAAGGCTTAATACCAAAACTAGAACCAAGTGCCAACAAATCTCTCTCACATTTACTTTGTTGGGAACAACATTCGTTGTCTAAAGGCAAAATTGACGAAAAAGAGAAGACGTCATTATTAGCATTCTAAGAAACAGCTTTGTGTGAAAACTCATTTCTCTTACACTATATTCATCTTGCCACTCGCTATTATAAAAAAATACCAAAAACATAAAACTGTTTTAACAAGCAAACATTAAAATTTTCAGTAGTTATAGTCAACTAAATGCGAGAATTTCATTAAACCAAGTTTCTATGGAGATGCAAACAATGTGAAAATGGTTTCTTGTAACGCAGAAAAAAAAAACTTTAATTAAATGAATCTAATAAAGAACATTTAATTATTAAACCCAGGCAACAATCTTGTATTTATAAGGTTTTCGTAGCCACATTTAACTCAATAGTAGTAACTTATTAACAGGGGTAAGTTTTTAAGCACTAAATTAGCAAACATACAAAAAGTTGTTAATTAGCATCCATGCTAACTAGCGTGGGCGCATTTGTTTACGTTCAGGTAACAGTGTTGTGACATCATCACTGATTATAACAGGAATTTAAAAAAAGAATGAAAAAATGCCTCTTTCCCTTTCCTGCTATCACCACAATGCAGCTTCCTGATCTGGAATGTTCTGAATATTTTGAATAGGGATGAACATGATCAGGAAACACAGTGGGGAAAGTTTCAAGCACACTGATTAGTGCAAAATATAGATCTATCGCAGATCGAGCAACAAATACTTCTTGCGTCTGGAGTTTCTTAAAGACAGAGATAAAGAGACTTTATTGTCATTGTATTGATACAACGAAATTTGTTTGGTAGACCAGCAGCAATAAGAACTGTAAGAATAAACAAAAGAATAAACAAAAGATAATTGCGCTGAAATATAAAAAATATAATTCAATTCAATTCAATTTTATTTTTATAGTGCTTTTACTAATCGTCATTTTCGCAAAGCAGCTTTACACAATCCAGAAGAAAATTGTGAAAATTTGTATGAAATGTAAAACACCTGTATGAATCAAAATGATTGGATATACTGTAACAATATATGCAATGGAATGTATGGGAAGTGGGACCTGGATCTTGGTGCAAATAGTAAAGTTCAAACATGATCATCAGAAATAGGGAAATATTGCACAAGTTATACTAATAACCAGTAATGATTGACCTTCCTCAGCTTTAATAATAACACAGTCTTGGTGTAAAGTATTTGGTGCAGGGCTTACAGGGTTGCTTTGCCAGCTTGATGTCCAATAATATCTGAGCAGTTAAGTACAATAATACATTTATTTAACATTCAAAAAAAAAAAAATCTCCATTTCATGTATAATTACTTAAAATACAGATAATTTTTTTCTCAAAATTGTTAAACATGTCAGAATATATGATAAATAATAATAAAACAAAATGTTTTATCATTTTAAATGGCAAAGTTTGTACCTCATACCATAACATTGATCAGCCATAACAATAACATTACATCACATTAACACGTTAACATTGATTATCAAATACCAGTAAACGTTTGACAGGAGCATGGACACTTAAGCGTCACCCATGCCTGAGGGGACCAAAGGACATCCAGTCCAGTCCAATCTCACAGGACACAAATCACAGAAAAAGTCAGTGCTGACTCCGATAAAAAGGCACCACAGCCTGACGTACACGTGGCCCTTAAGCAAAGAGCCCAAGAGCACCAACCAGGTCTTCAAAGTCCCCAAATTCCAATCCAGTTGCGCTGCATCCCTCAAGCCCCACCCCTCAACCCACAGCACCCCAAAGGATCTGCTGCCAACGTCCTGGTTCCAGTTGCCACAGCATACCCCAGAGGTCTGGAAGAGCCATGCCCCAAGGAACTCATAACCAAGGTGGTTTTAATGCTGATGTTATGCTTAATTGTTGTACAGAGTATTTAATTTTTGGTTTTGTGTATAACAATGAATAGGGATTGTGTCAGAGTGACAAATAATCCAGAGAGCAATGTAAAGTCAAATAAGTGAAATGGTGGAGCTAAACTGTGACACAATCAGAGTATGACATCACAGTATGCATCACCTCACAGTCACTGATGGAGCAAAGGTACAGACTCAACATACAAGCACCACGTGCATATGTGAGACAGGGAAGCGCATCGGCTGCTGGTCATCTCAGGGACACTGATGGTATGATGATACCGCTCTTTACTTATACGAAGGACTGATCACTGAGTTACTTGATATTTAATTTATTCACTATAGTGCTCATTACAAGTGAAATAGTAACTTATGTTATGCTGTAATTGTTGTTTAAGTGTTTCCATGTATTCACAAAAAATGTAATATGATGTTGTGTATTATATGTCCTTTAAAGGATTAATAGAATAGTATGTGTTAATTAGTTGTGTTAGAAGCTTAGTTAAATTGTATTTAACTGTTGTGTTTTAGAAGTAGTGATTTAACTGTTATTTATCAGGAATAGTGATGTACCCTTTTTCTGGTTTTCATTTAAGGTTATCGACCTTGCTCTCTCTCCCTCACTTATTTAAGTCCACATTGAACAATTGTTGTGGAACCCGCAAAGCTGTCAGACACAAGAATTAAAAGTGATTCCAGAGTTGATTCCCATGTCCCCTGTAGTTGGTTATGGCTTCTTTCGAGTTTGAAGCGGAGGCTGATGTGCAAATTCCCAGATAACTCGACAAGCAATGGGAACCAGAAAACTTATATTTAACGGTCTCAAGTGATTTAAGAAAGATTTAGATTTTTTAAAATGCATGAGAGGGTTAATGTCACAAACCATGTGCCTTATTGTGAACTTTAAAACAATGTGTTCATTAATTCCAGCAGACTCATGCTTTTGGTGCACGGTGTGTTATGATGTGTTGGGAATGCCATAGTGATGATGAAGGAATTCGAGACCTGAGTAATGACCGGTCTGACGGGTTTGTAGAAGCCAGTTTCACCTTACTACCCGCAGTTTCAATGAGAGAGCGTGACATCCACCATACACTGCTCCTGATACCTAATTTCTCTGTTTAAGAAAGTTTTTCACTTTGTACTGTCAGTAGTTGATAGTGGACCTTTGTGGCAATATAAGTGCACTGTCTCCAAATAAAAACTAAAACACAGGGCTGCTAAAGTACACTATGTGCGGAACTAAAGATTATTAAACTGAATCCTTGTAGCTGGAGTGGAACCTTATATATGTGTCTTTCACCTAAAATTATGGATATAGTCTACATAAAGGATATTATTAGACCTTCCTAATTATTACCTGTTAGAGCTTTAAGGGTTTATAATACACTCAAAAGGTGTACATTATGTATTTAAGTGTACCATCTCAAATAGTAGTACAGCGTTGTGTGCCCAGTAAAGTGGAAATGTGTATAGTGTGTGTGAGTGAGACTGGCAGTATTTTGGTGTGTAGGTGTGTTTGGGTGTGTGGTAAATGGTTATGAAAGTAAGAGGAAGCACGTTTATTCCGCAAGAAATATCTGATAATATCTGTCATCAGGAACATCAAAACTTGAAAGAAAAAAAAAAACAGACAAGGTTTTTCCTAGGTGTAGGGTGGGAATATAGAGTAGATCACACATTCACACACACATACACATATTCACACTGAGAGGTATGGGCAGGTATGGGCCATGTCTATAGGCAGTTGAAGGAAACCAGAGAACTCAGAGGAAACCAATAGCGACTAGCACTAGAGGATAACAGAAGATTCTTTTTCTAAGATTTTTCATCAGATGTTTTTAAGATTTAAATATTTTGGAAAATTAGCGCTGGATATTGCCAGGCTCGATTCCCGTCTCTGTGTGCATGGAGTTTGCATGTTCTCCCCGTGCTTGGCGGGTTTCCTCCGAGTACTCCGGTTTCCTCCCACAGTCCAAAGATATGCAGGTTAGGCTAATTGGCGTTCCCAAATTGCCCGTGGTGTGTGAGTGTGTATGTGTGTGTGCCCTGCGATGGATTGGCACCCTGTCCAGGGTGTACCCTGCCTCGTGCCCTAAGCCTCCTGGGATAGGCTCCAGGTTCCCGCGACCCTGAATACAGGATAAAGCGGTACAGAAGATGAGTGAGTGAGTGAGTGAGTGAGCACTGGATATTTTAAAGCATCTAAAGTAAGCTTTATTTCTATTTGTGTATGTATGAATAATTAAGATTCAATTATTTATCTCACGTGTACCTTACCACACAGTGACATATATATTTTTTAGAAACCTGGGGTCAGAGCGCAAAGTAGTGTTAGCCAGGATACAGCGCACTAGAACACATAGGGTTAGGGATCTTGCTCAAGGGCTCAAAAGTGGCAATTTGCCGGTGTTGGGCCTTCTGATCGGTAACCCAGAGCCTTAACTATTTCACACCACCACTGCCTCCTAATAATTAGTAGTAAATATTCACACAAAATGTACATTTCCGGGTCCAGGGTTTATGTATAACTTCAGCATTTTCACCACCACGCCACCGTGCCACCATATATATACTGTATATGTATGTGTCTGTGTGTGGAGTTTGTTCTTCCTGTGGTTTCCTACATGTAATCCAGTTTGCTCCCACAGTCTAATTACATGCAGATCTGTGGTGTTCACATATTGCCCATCGTAGAATAAATACAATGGCGACCATTGGCTTTCATATGAGTTTCTTTTGACTTGTTCACATGAAAATTACAACACACAGCACATGGGGAAAATTTTTTTAAAAAAATTAAATCAACTGTTAAAATGAGTGTGTGGAAAAAAAACAGAGATGGAGATGAACGCGATGATGCGCATGCGCAGTAGTGTACGTTCGCTCCCTCAGGGTTTTATTAAGGGATGCGGCCGGGCTTAGAGGGCGTGGCTTAAGCTGTGTACCTGTACACCTGCTGCGCGCGGCTCATCAGAGAGAGAGAGAGAGAGCGCGAGAGGTCTGCTCGGGCACGCGGAGTCTGTAGAGAAGGTGAACAGGTGAGTCATTATTTTTGCTCGGTTTAATTTGGATTTCGGATGAATTTAAGATTTAATAAGCCTAAAAATTTTTTTAAAAAATCACAAATGATGGATAAGGCGCAATGGGGAAACAACAAGACACACTCGTTGCGTCTCGGAAGCATATTTTAAAGCGTATTCCTGCTCTCTCTTTTTTTTTTTTACCCCCTCTCCCTTAACAGTGTGTTTGTGATCACGTGACCACATGCATTAGTCGATACTTTCAGCGTCCGGATCCATAAAGTCCTTTAAAAGAGCGTCCGCGTCCTACACACTGTGTCGCGAGACTGAACTCATCTTTCCATCAGCTATGCAAAACTCTGTGGAAAACACGTCCGTCAGGGACTGTAGTGTTATTACATGCACTAGTCCTGGTCTTTATTACTAACTTTAATGTGGTTTAAAATGAGCTGTGTTACTTCTGCACTGTGTCTATCTGTCTATATTATTTATTTATTTACTTATTTACTTATTTACATGTCTCTGTAGCAGGACTACCTAAGAGACGCCACCATGCCTTTCCATAAACACAGCAGCAGCAGTAAGCGGACGTAAGTTGTGAATATAAATTTTTAATTATAAATATGTTTGTCATTTAGGAGAAAAAATGCTTTTAAGTGATTGATGTTCTCATTCCTTAGTCCAAACCGGATGTCTCAGCACACGTTCTCGCAGTACCCAGACGAAAAAATGCTCCCCTTCTACCGCTGGACGTCGCCACCCGGCGTGATGAAGATCTTGAGCATCATCCTCATCATCATGTGCGTGGGAGTGTTTGTGTGCGTGGCGTCCACGCTGGTGTGGGACTATGACATGGAAGGCATGGGCATGAACATGAACATGGGCATGGGCATGGGTGGCGGGGCGTACGGTGGAAGTGGAGGATACGCTGGGTCGTACGGCGCTGGAATGGGAGGTGGGTACGGAGGAAGCTACGGCGGGTACGGCGGCTACGGCGGATACGGCGGATACTACATCAACCCCCTGACGGGCAAGGGGTTCATGATCGCCATGGCCGTGCTCGTGTTCATCGCCGTGCTCGTCATCTTCATCCTCGTGATTTCCAGGCAGAATGCAGCCAGGTCGCCCAAGTTCTACCTGGCGTGTATCATCATATCGGCCATCCTGGCTTTTCTCATGCTCATCGCCAGCATCGTCTACCTGGTGGCGGTCAACCCCATGGCGCAGGGTAGCGGCTCCATGATGTACAACATGATGTGGCAGCTGTGCGCGCAGTACCAGAACCAGCCCCAGATGTCGACAGGACTCTTTATTAACCAGTACATGTACCACTACTGTGTGGTGGACCCTCAGGAGGTGAGGACTTTACTTTGAGGGGTTAAACACACATACTCCAGGTCATGATTATTCACTTTGAGTCTTGCTTCTTTCTTTTTTCCAGGCCGTTGCTATCGTTTTGGGATTCCTGGTGGCCATAGGACTGATCATCCTGATGGTGTTTGCCATTAAAACCCGTTCCCAGATGTACCGGTATGGAAGACACCGTGTGCTCTGGGAGGAACCCCGTCCTTTAAACGACGGCCTTTCTCATGGCGTCGAAAAATGGGTGAGTAGAATGCTTAGTGTTCAGTAATGATGTTTAATGGAAGGCATCATTATTTAGGTTTCTGGGTGTGTCCAAGGTGCCAAAGTGGCTCTTCGATGACTTGCTATACCGTTGATTGCAACCTGTAAGAGCGGACGTTGCTTTGTAGTTAAAACGGCATAGGTCTGTTAAACAGTAAACCCGCTGCATTAAGAGAAGGTTCATTTAAATTCTTCACATATTTACTATAGACCGAGGTAGCACTCAGGCCTGAGAGCATTTCCTGGCCAGTGAAAGCTGTGGAAGTTTCTTCGTGGTGCTTTGTCCTGGTATCCGCATATAGTAACCGGAGGAACTGGTTATACCAGGGGTTCTTTCATATTGTTTACCATCGAGAGAGGGAGTGAGGCAGAAAGAGAGAGAGAGAGAGAGACATGTTGACAACAAAGAAAAAATCAGCTCTCTGTCAAAGCAGCACAGTTGATGACCTAAAGATACGAAAGGCTGTTCATGTACATATACATTTTCTGTGCCCATGAAAGATAATCATCGTTTGTTTTAAGGATGTCTTGGTAGCTTCTGAAGAATATTCCATAAAAAAACATCCTATGTTTACTAAACAAGATCAGATTAGAAGAAAGATCAGAGTAAATCGGGTCACTGGGAGCTCGGAGGCAGGGTTGGACGAGGGTTTATAATCTGTTTAAACTCTGTTCTCAGGTAACTGATGTGTCTGGGGAGCCAGAGGCTTATGTGAACGACCACAACGATTACATCGTCAGTTCACGGAATTACACTGAACAAGCCCGCGATGTGTCGAAACCACTCTATCTGCCTGGGTGAGTGAGTGTGAGTGTGTGTGTGTGTGGGTGTGTGTGTACACCCGCACTGATCACAGCCCTGTGTTTAGGGAGAGGATTGGGGAGGAGCAAGTTACGCTGAGTTTTTGCACGTCAGTTTGGTTTTGACCGTTCCCACCCACAATGTAGCATGTAAATATTATTGTAATTGTACACATTATAGTGGTATTAACTCATCACCACTGTCAGAGCACAAAGGTGTTACATAACCAGGGTAAGAAGCACTTGGGGTATATAAATGGAGTGAAGATGTGCAGAAATGTACTGCTAAAAAAAAAAGTCTTAATATTTTGTTGGACTAAATTTTTGCTTTGATTACTGCACACACTCGCTGTGTCATCGATTCAATGAGCTTATGCAATGTCGCAAAAACTATTTCCGTCCAGAGTGGCATTATTTTTTCTCCAATATCTTGTATTTTCTCGTCACTTTACTGTAGTTACTGCTGAGTAAAGCCTTTTCCAGCTTTCTCAGTGGGGTTAAGGTCTGGACTCTACCACTTTTTTACAATTTGAGCCTGATGAATCCTGACATTGTCATCTTGGAAGATGTCCATGCCCTCTGGGAAGGAAAAAAACAATCAATTGATTAAAAAACTTGGTCATTCAGTATCTTCAGGTCATCATCTGAACTTATTTTTGGACACATAATCTTGCTGAGCCTAGACCTGAACAACTGCAGTAACCGAAGATCATAACCCCCGCCCCCCTCAGGCCTGTCCATTCTTTATGCTCCCTGGTAAACTGAAGCCTTTTCCCTGATTACTCTCACTGATGAGTGGTTTTCCTAAGCCTACGCAGCTGTTTAGTCCCAGTCCTTTTAGTTCTCTTCACATTGTGCCTGTGGAAATGCGTTTAATTTCACTATTAAACATAACTTTGAGTTATTGTTTTTAAGATTTTAAATGATTTCCCATTAGCTCATTCTTATTTTTATTTGTCCACATTTCTTCTTTGAAGGTATTCTTTCGAGGTGTTAATAAAGTGGTTTTCACATTATTCTTGTATCCCAATTTTAATTGTTTCAGCAATTTCCTTAATTGTTTTGATGCAGAACAATAATTTGACCCTTGAATGCTTCAGTTAGGGTTACATAACTTTTTGCAGATGAAACATATTAGTCCCAGTACTGTATTTATCCAAGGCTTTTAACTATTTACTTAGTTAAATCCAGGTGGTGCCTTATTTTATTTTATTTATTTTTTTTTTTTTGAAGCAGTGTATATTTTGTGTGATAAATAAAAAAAAGAAAAATCTGAAAAAGCTCTGCAGTACTTCAGGCACTATCAAGAATCTATTATCATACATTTTACTGGTACTTATGGATACCCAAATATGATTTATAAATTTTTAAAATAAGAAAGTCTGCATGTCTCAGATCATTTGGATCTCTTAACAATGGGTCTAGAGTGAGCGCCGGAATGCGGAGAGCCTGCGTTTATTCTTCAAACATGAATATCCTGTTCCACTGGAAGTGTAAGCATATGAGCGTATACACTGAGGTATCAGAACAAGTGCTATAATTCAATCCTGCAGTACGATCAGAGCTGCTGTTATCGAAAAACTAATCAACACTTTCTGACTAATCAGAGTCCAGAGTCTGTGATTATAGTCAGTACGACTCGGTTGTGAATGAACGTCGTGCTAATTGCAGTTCCTAAGCTGTACATAATGTCAGAATGTTATGTAATGGTAGAAGGTAAGGAATGTTGCACGATGAGTTGAAACTGATTAGTCACTCTCGCTTTAATCTTGAACTGCTCACTAATTCCATCTTGTGAATTAAAACCGAATGTTGAATCACCTTCGCAGTAAAGAATTATCAAACCGTAAACTAGTGAGGCTTAATTATTAAGATTGTTTATGTTTTAGAAAATTGGGTGCGTCAGGATGCTGAAGACGTTGTCTTTGTTGTGAGAAGTCCAAATGGCGTCCATTGTTATTGCGTTACTTAATTTAACACTACAACTGTAATCATTCCTCATTCTGAAGGGACAGAAACAGTGAGACAGTGCTTCCTGCCTTTCTTCCTTCCTTAGTTAGAACTAGTCATGTAACTAACAGCCATCCAATAATGTTTGGCACAAAACCTTTTATTTTCTCCTACTCATGTGTTTACTTTTGAAAAATAACATTCTTGACATGACATAACTCTGTGCATGGTCATGTGACTAGCCTGTACTGCTTCCTATGGAGAAAAAAAACTTATTCCTAACCAGTTTAAACCAGCTGTAAATAAAACAGACAAATGAATAATTATTGGTCTTTTATTATTATTTTGGAGAACAAAGGCATCTTCCTGACCGATCATGTGACCAGGTGCCCATAATTTGTTTGCACAGAAAAAATATCCATCTTTGTTTGAACGTTTCTACTGCATGCATTTATTATTATTTTTTTAACATTTCTGTGTTTGTTGTTCACAGAGACTCCGATACGACTAGCACGACCATCGTGTTAAAAGGTCGAGCGAGAGACTACGACACAGGAGACTCGGCAGATGAGCTGGACGACAGTGACTACGGCAGGCAAGAAGCTTTAAATGAAATGCGTTTAACATCGTTAGACTAGGTGTTCTCAATTACAGTGTAGTAGCTATAAACAAGTGTTCCTACATTAGTCTCATGATATGCTGCTTTTTTCCCCTCATTTCAAATCGGCCACAAAGCGTAAAAATGCTCTTCAAAACAAAGTAATTGGTGTCTTTTCTTTTGTATTGGTGGCTTTCCTAATAGTCAAGTCAATTCAAGTCGGCTTTTATTGTCATTCCAACCACATACAGTTCAGTACACATTGAAACGAAACAATGTTCCTCCAGGACAAAGGTGCTACTGTACATACATGCAACAAAATAAATTAACAACACAACTCTACTGGAACCAGATAGCTAACTACGAGACCTAATTAGCTGACTAGCTCAGCCTATAAACTAATATTGGGTTTATACTGGATTTCTCATCCTGATTTTGTGATGATTTGGTGCCATCGTGATCAAACATGTCTGATGGTGAAGTTGCTTTAATTGTAGGTGTCTGTGAGGTATCTCACAGTGGGTGAGTGTTATGGAATTTGGCAGCTATAAAAGCGTATCAGTTAAGACCAAGCATAGTTTCACAGTTGTGTATTGTGCACTCCCCAAAATATTAACTAGTTAGAAATGAAAGCTTAAACCAAAGCGACCCTAATCAAGCAGATGAATCTGAATGAACAAACACAACTCTGACTAGTTAGATCTAAAACATTCATGTTAATGGACGTGGCTTTTATTTGTCATGCGTGTTTGAAGCCGCACCCTGTCAGTCAGAATGGACGAGCAGGTTTAGACCAAGTGGTGATATCAAGTTTGAGGACCAGAGCCTGACAGAATTGCTGAGTGAGAAATTTAATGCTTTCCAGATACGACGCTGTTTGTTGCCGGCTGTGGCTCTTGTTGTGGGTGTAGTGTGGGTGGGTCAATAAGTCAGGACGATGCAGGCACCCACACTGCTATCAGGGTTTTTTTTATTTCACGTGTGGGATAGAAACCATACTGTACTCTTACAGGATTTTCACAGACTTGTTTTAATTCCGTTATGACTTGGAAATAAAGAATCAACACGTTTTCTGTCAGCTCTTGTATTTCTTCATGAACGTGTGATGTCATCGCATCAGACATTAAACAATCCAATAACAAAGGTTTTAATCTTGTTTTCTAAATACAATTTAAACTCTCAGATTCGTAGTGGTGTATAACTTTAACAAACGAGCATCTCCATGACTTCAGGACTTGTTGCTGTGTACAAAACCTAGTGCACTGTTTATATGCTAAATAAAGGGCTGTATTAGTGACATTGTGTATGTTGTTTTACCAGTATTTGGGTCTAGAATTTGCTGTGAGAACCACAGGACTGTCGGATCCTCAAACTGAGTTTGAATTACCACATGAATCTGACCAATCTGATGATTTTCTGACATATACAGTGACCCTGTTGTGTAATTATCACTCTGTCTTTCCCTCTGTATTGCAGTGAGTTCCCTCCCATCATGAACGTCAGCGAGAGAGGGGAATACAAGCGGCAGTTCGAACGCGACATGATGGAGTACAAGCGTCTGCAGGCCGACCTCAACGACATCAACATGGGGCTGGCCGACGTGGACCGAGAGCTCGACGATCTTCAGGAGGGAAGCCCACAATTCCTGGTGAGTGGAATTAGAGGTTACAGATCAGTATATCTGACTGGATCACATGTGTGGACTTTAATAGCCATGTTTGCTCATTCTGGTCAATAAACATTGTTTTCCACTTGTCCCGATCAGGATGCCATGGAGGTATACTCACGACTAAAGAGCTTGAAGCAGGTAAGACGAAAAGAAAAGTGTTTTCTTGTCTTTTTTTTATTGTTCTATAATCATGTTTAAATCATTTGTCTCATGACCCCTTTCATTGTGTCCTTCACAGTCCTCAGAATACAAGCTGAAGAAAAAGAGATCCAAAGAGCTGAAATCCAGACTCTCGTTGCTCAAGAAGAGGGTGAGCGATTACGACAGGAGAGCGTGAGCAGCTCGGGACATTGTTTTTTGTTTTGTTTCCTGGTGTAGTTCTCCATGCCATGTTTGTCGTCCATATTCAGGTCTTTCAGCTCAGCTCATGGGGTTTTTTTTATTTAAATTTTTTTTTAATATGAACCTTTCGAGCCAAAAACAAGCTTATTTTTTTCATACATTTTTTATACTACTATTGTAACAGTTTTTTTAATTTTTATTTTTTATCTGATTTTATTTTGCCCGTCTCTTTGCTTTTTGATAACCCTGGATGGGATAAATGTGAAACCTAAAAAAAATTCTTCTTTGTTCTGAAGTTCAAGATTCCTGCTGTTTTATCAGGATGTGTGTATTCCATGCCTTCTGTGTATATATATTTTCTTTTTCTTTTTTCTTTTTTTATATATAAAAACGTAATAGAAGTACTAGTAGATGTAAATTATGGGCTCATGCGGTCCAGGGCGATCACTTAGACGTGCAGAAGTCCAGCTGCATAATCTTACCTCTGACCAAGACATTAAATCCAGGAAGCACTTTAAAGTTAAATCATCAGGCTTGTATGATCAACAAATACAAAGTGTTCATACTGTACATGTATGTATATATATATATATGGAAAGGAATAAAAGCTTCTTGACATTTAAAACCCAGATGTATATCTTTTTATTATTGTATTTCAACAACGTCTGTCTTCTGTTTTGATTAGATTCTAATATTCATATAATTTACTATAACACTGGGTTATTATTAATATTATCATATACTGTTGTAAAAAAATTTTTTCATTTAATGCATAATATTACTTCAGCATCAAAAATTTTATTTTATGTACCTTCATATGTTTTATGCAGCTTTTTAAATACACATTGCTAATCTGTGTTCTGCACAAAGTTATTTTTTTAAATCTGTTCTGCTTCAAATACTTTTGCATGTACATTCTGTATTGAACAAATGATTAAAATGTATTATTTTCTTTTTTTTCCACGTGTTTCGTTTTTTTTTTGTTCTATAAGGAAGTGTATAAAAAATTATATCAAAATAAAATGTATATCTCAAATGAGTTAAATAAAGAATACTGTATTTTATATATATATATATAAAAAAAAAAACAGACCCGGAACTAAAAACGCTGCTTGTTTTACTTCCGGTGGGAATGATTATGGAGCTGCACAAGCGCATGCGCACGAATGAAGCAGCCTTAGTTACACGGTTGCTAGAGCCGATTAGTCACTTTAATAAATCTTTGCGTTTGTTTACATCACGTTTTAATAAACTATTTTTTTAATAAACTTTTTTTGGGGTGAATTTTCGTTTCTATTTTGGAGAATACTCTCCACATGTGAAATTGTAAATGTGTTCTATTTACTTGGTTAGTGATCTTAGCTAAAAGCCGCGCGCGCCGGTTAGCATCGTTTAGTTTTTGCTGCAGTTTAAAGTAAATAAAGTGATGGACGAGGAGCCGGAGAGAGCGAAGCGCTGGGAGGGAGGATACGAGCGGACATGGTGAGAGACTGATTAAACACTAGTTACAGATTTTATTAAAAAAGTTTGTTTATTTTAATGAATTACTGACAGAATGACCGGTTTGTTCCTGACTGACTTTAGTAAAGAGTCACTGTGTGTGTGATTAATTACACTAAAGCTCATCTTCATCACACACATTTATATTTATTCATTTCAAGGTTCGTCTGTCTGAACTCATAACCTTCTGATCACCAGGACATCCAGCTGCACTCGAAATTATTCACCCCCTTGAAAATTATTTATTTATTTTTTGGCCAGAATGACTAACTTGCAGTTGTTTTGTAATAAACCAGTGAAACAAGAGCAAATGTGTAAATATTGTGACACCTGCAGGTCCACGTGGTTCTCAAAATGTACATTAAATCAGTAAGAATGTGTGTTGAAGTGAAGTGAAGTCACTATAGCAAATTCAATGTGTTAATTTATAAACAGTGAAATAATTGAACACAGACAGACAAGTCTGGTCTTGTGGACCCGCCTACCATTAGACAGACGCTGATTAATATTAATGAGTATGCAAAAAACAAGGTGTCAGAAACCCCAAACAAGTGCAGATTTTTCTTGGCAGATTCCATAAAAAGTTAGTGTGAGTAAAATTATAGTGAGGTCATAGGTCATGTGATCTCAGTGCCATGCAAGGTACACTGGGGCTAATTAGCATACTAAAAGTACAGGCTGCACAAAACAATTTTCACATTTAAAAAAAATAAACATATGTGCAAGTCTAACACGATAACGGTATCATTCATCATTTTTAAAATTATTCTTTGTCTTTAACTTGCTCAACACAACTATATAATATTTCTACAAATTCAACACAAATGGCCCCTTTGAATGATCACTGCAGTCTCAGAATTATTCACCCTCCTGAATCCGGTGTCGTCTCATACGAACACATCAGTCGTTCCTACGAACACAACAGTGTCTCAAGCACAGACTAGACGCCTCGGGTGTATTTGATTTCGAGCACGGCAAAAACCTGGACTTTATAACAGAAATGGACAAGTCAAGAGAGTTGTCCATGAAGTTAAGAGAAGAGATCATTGACTTTCACAAACATGGACTAGGATATAAAAAAAATAGCAAAGGTATTAATTGTTCTTAGAAATACAGAAGGAAGTGAATTTCACAAGAGGGTTGAAAACCCTCGACTGACTGCAAAAGACAATGAACTGTCGCTCTGCACTATACGGCTCATACTGAACACTGAAGGTCACCCCAGCACGTACCCCAGTACTGACACTAAAACACCCTAAAATGCTTCAATGCAACAGTTGGCTTAAGTGTGATAAAAACATTTGAGAATAAACAGAAGTTTGTGAATTCTGTTCTATGGACTGAAACAAAAGATAAATCTTTTGGGCCTGAACCAGCAGTATGTTTGGAGGATAAAGACTGGAGGCTGTGCTGTAAAGTCCATCCTGCCTACAGTGAAGCACGTGTGTGTGTGGTGGCTCGGTGATGCTCCACTGTGCTTCCTCTGGAACTGGAAACCTGCAGCGTGTAGATAAAAACATCATGCCATCTGTGAGGAAGCTCAGGACGTAAAGGGCGCTGTTGTGCTTTTCTTACTAGAAGCGAAGCGTCATTGGCCAGGACACAAAAAACCTTAGGATTATTATATTATTAAATGCGTCTTAATTATTGGTTATGACTCACAGTTTTATATTCAAACCTGAACATGAGGTGCTGAGGTATCTGTTTCCTCCCACCTCATACGAACACAACAGTAGGAAGATTAGTGATGTTAATGGTGTGTGTGTGTGTGTGCAAGAGACAAAGAAAATACGATTTAGTTACATATTGCGATCCTTTTGCGACTCCTCTGATTTCAAGAATGTTTTTTAAATTCATATTTAATATTTAATTTGTTCTAGAGGTGAGTTTGTATTGCGATATAAATTTTCTTATAAGAAATAAATGCAGTATTCCTGCCTCACGTCCAGCGTCCCCCGTGTCCACTGTAACCCTGTAATGAAGCCACACTAATAATGCTTTGTTTTTGTCCTCAGGGAGGTGCTGAAAGAGGACGAGTCCGGCTCCCTGAAAGCCACCGTAGAGGACATTCTCTTCGAGGCCAAACGGAAGAGGTGAGAAAGATGTGTGTGTATTCCGTGTATTATTCTAAACAGCACGTGTGTGCACTGACGTGTAACATGTTTGTGTCGTAGAGTGTTCGAGAGTCATGGGCAGGTTCGTCTGGGGATGGTGAGTTCACTCTCATGGTGTTCCTCTCATAGATAACGTTTCCCTGTAGTGTGTAGAGTGTTGTGTGATTCACTCCGGTGTGACCCGTGTGTGTGTGTGTGTGTGTGTGTGCAGATGCGTCACCTGTTCGTGGTGATCGACTCGTCTCGCACCATGGAGGACCAGGACCTGAAGCCCAACAGGCTCACGTCTACGCTGAAGGTCAGAACCAACTCGCTCACACACACATACACACACACACACACACACATACGCATACACACTGTCTGGAGTGAATACAGGTAAAATAATCCTCCTCTGTCTCACACACACACACACTCATGCTCTGGTTTCATCCTCAGCTCATGGAGTACTTTGTTGAAGAATACTTTGACCAGAACCCCATCAGTCAGGTGAGGTGTGGAGTCTCTACAGTGTAGTCACGTCTCTTCAGCTCAGTCTCTCATCACAGAGTTTCTCCTTTTTCTCTTCTGCAGATCGGAATCATCACCACCAAGAACAAACGAGCCGAGAAGCTCACTGACCTCGCAGGCGAGTAACAGAAACACTCACATTAACACTATAATAATAATAATAATAATAATAATAATAA
>JAOVVA010000029.1:17067893-17089404 GCA_028565275.1 Leiocassis micropogon | reverse complement strand
CATAACACACAAAGACACAGAGACACAAAAACAATATTAGATAAAAGTAAATAAAATAGAATAAATCTAAATAAAATGCATCTTGTTCTGATTAATTTTTTTAACAGTGAAGGATCATATTAAACAGCATTATATTAAACATTTATATATCTAGGCCAGTTTAATTAAAAACGTGTAACTGTTTTTTTCTCCCTACATTTCAGTGAGAGGCTCTGACGTGGTGGACCACATACGGGAAAAAGAGAAGATCTACTTTCCGGAGCAGGGCGATCCGGAGGTGGTACAGCCGTACGCCGCTTTCGGACCTGCAGGACATGCAAAGGTGCCTCCGTCCATTTCGGAAAAGATTCATACCATAAATGTTAACCCTTACATGATAATAAGAGATACCAAAATTACAGTTCTGTGAAAAAGTATTTGCCCTCTTTCTGGATGTTTAGGTGTTTGTTTTTTGCATATTAGTCACACTTAAATGATTGAAATCAGAAATTTAACTCAGCTTTCCAAAAATCACAGTTCATTCATGATTTAGCAAGGGGGCAATAACTTAGGGCCAGGTAGGTTTGGACAGATTTTTTTTCCCCTTAATAAATGAAATAATTTAAACATCGCATTTTGTATTTACTGTGGTTATTTTTCGGGTAATATTAAAATTTGTTTAATAATCTCAGTCATTTGTGACAAATATAGAAAAAATGAAACCTCAGGAAATACTTTTTCACAGCACTGTAACTTACATTTAACATTATTATACTGCAAAATATAATGTATTAATAGTTAGGAATAAAACTCCTTTATGCAGTTATAGTAAAACGATCAACAACTAGGTGGTGTGATGGAGTGGAAGTAATTATTTTCCCGCAACATCATGCCCGGAAGTGTTTTGGTTCACTATGATCTTTATTTAAAACATCATGATACACTGTACTTTTTATCTGTTTATTGTTACCTTAAATGTTGCGCAACATCCATAAAACAAGTTTTCCCTTACATTAGAAGATTGAATTCATACCTTAGCCGAGCTCTCAGTTAAAACATAAAGGGTTAAAAACTTCTTTTTCTTTGAACATACAGTAACTCGTGACTCCATATGTTTAAGGAAACGCACTTTACACCTCTTGCTCTTTTCATAAAAATGGCTTATTTTGTTCCAGCTCATTTCAGATTTTGATCTCAGATCTTATCTCTGCCAAGAGAGAGTCATCTCCCCGAACAATCCACTTCACACTCCCATTCTCCTCCAAGTCAGGTCACTGAGTAACAGACAGATAGCAGGATGATAACAGCCTTTAATAGACCTCCGACTCTGTAATGAGCCATTTATCTGCTGACCTTTGAGGCTATCAAAACCATCAGAGAAGCTCAGCGGCTGCTACATTTCCAACCCAAACTGAATATCAGTGTGTCCATCCGTGACGTTTCATCCAAACACACATCTCTATCTGTTGTACAGGGGAAGCTGGTGTACGCCAACCAGGGCAAAGTGAGTGACTATGAGTTTTTAAACCAAACCCTGGGGGACATAAATGGAACGATCGCAATCGTCAGATATGGAGGAGCAGGAAGAGCTGATAAAGTAAGCAAACCACAAAATGACATCATGAACGATTCACTTTCACAATTCATAAAACAAACACACTAAATAAGGCGCCAACTACCCCCTTCCACATACATGATTTTAAAAGGTAGGATTGGACCATGGGTATGATTTGGCGCACAGACGGGTATGGCCATGTTTTCTGTCCTGGTTCATGACTATGGAGATTTGTTGCAGGATTGGGATTTGAACCCTGAGATCTTGTGGCTACCTTTTAAAATGTAAAAGTTGTCCTTTATTCCTGACATTCAAAGTTCATCTGGAAAAAGTTCAAACCTGAGACACAGCTTATCTAGAGGGTTCAAGTAAGGATAAAAAGAAACAGTAGAGGAAAGCAGTACTCTCCCTGGCATTGTGAACATTAGGAGGTAGTTAAGATTCAGCAGTCTTTAATTTGGTCATGTCCAATTCCCATCCGTCTTGTTAGCGTACTCCCCCATCAGTGACCGCTCCCAACTAGGGAGGACACAAAGACACAAGGCAGCGTCTTTGCTGCCCCATTAGGGGGGTGACGTATAGCACTTGGAGGAAATCGCTTAAATGAGTTTACGTGATTACGTGATGAGCATCCATGATTGGCGAGCGCCACCTGGAAATAAAGTTTCTGTTTCTGAAACTACAAATTGGTAGGATTATACAAGAAATTAAATAGTATCTTGATGACTGAGTGATTACTATTTTAACACACCTCTACAAAAGTTTCCATTTTAGACACAGTCTCAAGACTTTTAGGAAACTAGTAGTCTATCAAGTGCATAGATTTTATGCAGTAAGTCTCAGACCTTGTGCGATATTTCTTTGACTTGTCAACATGTCGTGTGTCCTGTTCAGGGCATCAATGCTGCCCCTTTCGGTGTCATTGGGGTGCTTGTCTACACCGACCCCTATGACATCAACGATGGGATGATGTCAGATGAGAACGAGACGTATCCACACTCGTGGTACCTCCCGCCTTCTGGCGTTGAGAGAGGAAGCTACAAAACTAACTTTGGAGATCAGCTGACACCGTACCTGGCTGCCAAACGTAACTGTCCAGTGATGTGCATGTATAATACATATTTTAGTATTTCAAAGCGTTATTTTTAAGAAACACAAATCTCAATTTCAGAAGATACATACAGAATTGACGAAAAGGACATCACTGGGGTTTCGCCTATTCCGATGCAGCCAATCGGGTTTGAAGATGCTCAGAAGTTAATATGGTGAGTTGAGAATTTTATTATATTATTCAGACATGTATCTTGCATTCATTTCTGATTTAATTTGTAGCTTTACTCATAAACGTTTCTGACGATTGTAACAGTGAGCTTGGTGGAGCTGAGGCTCCCGATACCTGGCAGGGCTCCTTTCCCTGCAAGTACAACTTTGGTGGACCAGGATTCAAAGACACGTCTCGATTTAACGACTGGTAACAACACCTTCTGATCAATCATTATCCACAATTCAACAGTCATGGACATTTCATGGACATTACTTTGATTAGAGTAGTATTATCAGTGTCTTTACAAAAATTTTATTATTTCTGAAGATGATTCGAAGCAGAAAATTTGCTCCTTAAGTTTTTTGCTCTGTTTATGACTTAGTTTATGACTTTATAATGAGACTTTGATAAGAATCATTTTAAAAACAAACATGAGATATTACAGTGTGGGGGACAGTAAAAGGAAAGGAAATGATGTCCAAAATTTGTTCAGATGTCCAGGATAAAGCTCAAGCTTCTCTGTTTCTTCTTCTGTGTGCCAAGTGATGTGCAGCTTGACGTGTACAACAAGGCAGAATTAAAAGACTCTGCGAATGTGATGGGAGTCATCTGGGGCAGTGTAGAGCCAGGTAAGCTAAGGACCTAGCAGTATATTCAACATGTCCTGGTCTTTACTGCATATTAATTTATATTTTTTTACTTTTATAAAACTTAAAAAACAGAAAATGCAATCAGCCTTCTTTAACCTCGAGTCGTGTGCGTTTTCAGACAGGTACGTGATCTACGGGAACCACAGAGACAGCTGGGTACACGGCGCCATCGACCCCAGCAGCGGTACATCTGTCATGTTGGAGATCACCCGAATCCTGGGGCAGATGGTCAAGACAGGTGAATCCACACAGACTTAACATTAACTAGAATGTAAGGTGGGATGTTGTTCAAAATATCAAGAGAGAGAAAAGCTTGATGATGGTTGGGGGTTGTGGCTTTTTAAAAAACTTAGGTTCTCTCTGGTTGGGCGGGGCAAGGTTGCTGTGCCTGATCAGCCTGAGCGAGGGTAGCCAATCATGGCTCTGTGTTAGCTCATGTATGAGGAAAGGCGCTCATAGTAATGTCCTGTAGTTGTGTTCACATCTGAGAAGTCGATTCACTTTGTATCCGGTAGGGAAATGGCGGCCTCGGCGGACGCTGATCTTCGGCAGCTGGGGAGCTGAGGAATTCGGTCTGATCGGATCTGCCGAATATGCAGAGGTGACAGCAAAGACGGGGTTTGGCTTATAGGGCGTGTTCCTTGTGCCCTCAGTAGTGCTGTGATCTTTAGGCCGTGAGGGTTATCTGATTCATTTATGAATCTCAAGGCTGTTATCTCTATCTTTTCTTTAAATAAAATTTCAAAGTTAAAAGTTCAAAGAGTTTATAAAAATATAATGCAGTACTCAAAGCCAAAATCCAAACCGAGCAGATAAAAAAAAAAAAGTTGTTCTGCAAAAGTTTTTAAACATATTCCTGAAGTTTTGTCTTTTCACAAGATCGGGAAAGTGACCTCTCCTGTGTTCCATTGTGTCAGGAGTACATAAGCAAGCTGATCCAGAGGACAGTGGCCTACATCAACGTGGACATCTCTGTGTTCGGTAATGTTTCACTATTCTGTCCAACATCTTATGACGGTGATGCTGACAGACTCATCTCTGATAAACAATTATATGGATGTTCATCAAGTGGATCTTAAATGTCTAGACCAGGATTGAACAAATCTTGATACCAGCCATAAAAAAAAATTGCATCATAGAAATAGTTAGTAATCTGACAGTGAGTAATATAAAGTGTGTGCTGCTCCTCAAACACAGCTAACGCCACACTCAGGGCCTCCGCCAGCCCCATAACGCAGCACGTCATCTTTACTGCCGCCAAACAGGTGAGCCACTGGAGCAAAATCATCTCCTTGACCTATTTTAGGCATCTCATGAATATGGATACACATAGGTCTAATGTTATCATCAGGTGAAGATACCCGGATCAAACACCGTATCCGTCTACGAGAACTGGAGGCAACACTCAAACTGGACAAGTCCTACATATGGAAACATCCCCAAGTACGGGTTACCAGTCGATTATTTCATCATATCATGTGTCTCAACTACAAATCAGTGTGCTTGATGATCGTATTGTTTGAGCAGGATGGGATACCTGACCGGAGCAGGAAGTGACTACGCTGCATTTATGCATTACCTGGGAATATCCTCGATGGACATCGCCTACACCTATGACCGGGTCAGACTCAGTCTCGTTCTCTTTCTATAAAAACACAACTGTTTTACAAAGAAACAAACAAACAAACAAACAAACAAAAATTTTCTGGACAAAATATAACCTTGAAACCTTCAATTGAACTTTGTGTTTCTGTTTCCAGAGCAAAACCAGTGCACGTATCTACCCCGCGTACCACACGGCGTACGACACGTTTCACTACGTGTCCAACTTCATTGACCCAGGTGACCTTTTCATCCATCTCTCTCCTCATTTCTTAATTCCTTCTTCTGTTTTGTTTTTTTTTACCCTCACCTGATGAGATTATATACATTGCTCTCCATAAAGGTTTCACCAGTCACCAGACTGTAGCAAGAACAGCGGGGAACGTTTTGTTGCGACTAGCCGATAGCGTTTTGCTGCCGTTTAAATGTAGCGACTACGCCGAGGTGCTCGAGCAGTATCTCACTGAAGCTGTGGGGAAGTTCGAAGCTGAACTGAAGGCTAAGGATATCTCCATGGGTACAGGATTACATCATATAATCAGACGTAGATCTCAATAATGCTAACAGATCCCTACACGCTATACTGAAATGCGTAATGGTGTTTTTTTTTCTTGCGCTAGAATCCCTAAAGGAAGCTGTGAAGTCGTTCCAGGATGCAGCCGCAAGTTTGGAGAAGACCATCAGCGGTTTGGACGTCGTGAACAGCTCGTAAGTCAGAGTGATTTATACCAGAGGTCTAAAGTCTTACTGTCAGAGATAATGACAGAGACAAATTGCTGTTGTCTGCCAGGCCGCTGAAAGCTCGCAAAATCAACGACCAGCTCATGCTGTTAGATCGCGCCTTCCTGAACCCGCTCGCCTTCCCTGACAAATACGGCTTCAGGTATCGTTTAAGCATCAAGTCAGGACGAATTGTAAACATATTGAAACCGGCACACTGAGCAGAACTCCACACCTTCAGGTTTAACTAGAAACCGTCCTCATGTCTCCTGCAGGCATGTGATCTGGGCATCCCGCTCCTCCAGCGTGGCCACGTTCCCAGGTCTGGCAGACGCCGTGGAGAAAGCGAAGCTCAGCGGCTTGGAGCAGGACTGGGCTCAAGCGCACCGACACCTCTCCATCGTGACGCAGGCCGTCTCCGGGGCGGCTCACACCCTTGCCGAGGCTCACACTGCCCTGTAACACAGCTTCACCAAACCAGCAAGCAAGAGATGTTGTTGTTGTTTTACACAAGTGTGTATATAAAAGTCTTTTGTGTACAGTTCAAACTATGAAGAGAGATCATTCAATATATCAAAGAATAAACTCTATACAGGACATCTTTTCCAGGCATGATTTATTTGAAAACACACCAAAGTGATACCCTACAAATCTCCACTGGATTCTAAGTGCTGTGTTCCCGTCAGGGGATTAGTAAAATGAACGGAATACATTCTGGAGCATCGTGGCATCGAGCACTACGAAAGCATGAACGACGTCGCTCTCCTCTACGTCATCGAACCCGCCCCCTGTTTAGTGTGTCTATAGAGTACAATGTAAAATACAAGGCAAAAACCCACCACCAGTCTAGACTACACTGAGGACATGAAGAGAGAGAGAGAGAGAGAGAGAGAAGGGGACAGGATTCAGAAAGAGGAACAACAAAGAGCTTAATAGAAAACACAGTTATTCTCGATCTAACACAGAGAAGGGTTAAGGCACATATGATAGTTACAAACACGTTTGCTACCGAGTTGTACATTTACCGTGTGTGTGTTTTGTGATATCTACAAAGGTAGGTCTCGATTCCACGCTTCCACCATTTTTTTTCCCTGTAAATATACAATCTTATTTACGCTCATACTGTAGATCCAACTTCAGAATAAACAATCCCAAAGTCCTTTGGTTGTGTACTGTGAAAAAAAGGCAGTCCGGATGAGGAGAGGGATTACGGAGTATAAGTCATCTTTCCAAAAAAAAAAAAAAAAAAAGAAAAGAAAAGAAAAACAAAGTTAATACACAAAGCTACTGACAACTTTTTCTTTTTTTTTTTGTTCTTGTTGGTGTTAGCCGTCTTGGTTATAACACTATAAAAAAATAAAAAAAACAATAAGAAGGAAAACCAACACTGCAAGCGTGCCACACGACGAGGAGTGTGGAGGGATACAGCAGGCACGTGCAACTTCACCAGATCCGGGCAGGTTTTTTATTCATTTTTAATTTTTCCAGAATAATCTACACGCGCGGAAATGGAGTGCATGGGGAAAAAAAAAAAAACTCGTCCCACCTGTGAGAGATCCATCATTCTGTGTTCCCTCGACGGTGTGGAAATGTCTGACGTTTATATCACATTTACATCGAGTGACGCAGAACCCAATCCAGTCCGATCACAGAGCTGCATCTCACCGGACGAAGCGTGAACGCTGAGGTCTTACACACTGATTTACACCAAATAATACATTCCTCTTTTTTTTTTTTTTACATTTTGCCCCTTAGCTTGAATCCTTGCTTTTTCCTTTTTCCTCTCTGATTAAACGCATCAACCCTATGTGGGGTAAAAACCTGCAAAAAAAAAAAAAAAAAGATTTTTCTCGAAATTCTCGACAAACACCCGTCACTTGTTCCTTCACTGTCTTTTCATACATTCCTCTTATTTATTTATTTTTTACTTTACAAAGTTGTTGACGCTCTAGCAAAGTATAAACAGTTTGTCTTATAAAACCCTTTAAAACCCTAGGGATTCTACCTCTCCTTCGTTCCTCACTCACGCTAATCAAACCTGCAGCGCAGCACCCAACGAACGCCACCTAGCCTGTTAGCAAACGGTTAGCATACAATCACGCTGTTAGCGACTCACTGTTAAAACACTGCGGGGTGAAACAGAGCACAAAGCCGACACCGACACACGAAACAAACTGGAGCACGAGAAAGATGAGCAGAACGTCACGACACAATGTTGGGCCTTTTTTTTTTTTTTTTCTCCACACTTTTTCACACAAAATTTCAAACCGGTGTACGACCCAGAAACATTTCTTCTCCCATCAAAACACATCCTTCGTTCCATCACTTCACTTCTCAAAAAAAAAACATAAAACAAGAAAAATAAACACAATTATTTGAAAAAAAAAAAAAAACAAACCTAAATCTTTTATTTATTTTCCCTTTTCACTTTAGTCTCTTTCTTGTCCTTACACATTCATGTCCACATCACCACTTTCACATTCGCTGCTGTGCTCATCCTTCATCCGCGGAGTTCGTGTCGTGCCGCTCGGATCCTCGTCGCGCCGTGGGAATGCACGTGTGTGAGAAATATCATAATGTTCATAAATGTTTTCTTTTTTTTTTTTCCTTTTCCGTTTTTTTTTTTTTTTTGTGTGCGTGTGTTTGCATTCCGTTTCATCTCGCCGAATGAAAGATTGCGCTTTTGTTTGTGTCTCTTTGCTGATGAGTCCACGTGGTGGAGGAAATGGCAGTGGTGACTCGTGTCTCGTGAGATCCTTCGACTGGTTGTGATGTAGCGCTGACGCTGGCTAAGCCTGGAGAGGGAAAGAAAAGTGCAGAGAGGACTGGAGTAAAACAAAAAACACTCACACACATATACGAGATGATTTACTGACTGAAAGACGATTCTGAATGAACATTTAATTAACAGCTTCGGCACTTGTAGGACTTTTCCACCAACATCGGCGATGAAACCTTTACAAGATTCCTAATGCATAACAATAATAATAATAATAATAATAATAATAATAATAATGTGTAATAAACATTTGTAGCATTTCTGTAACTCAGCGCTGTGTCAGTGGAAAACCCGATACAGAGAAGCAGCTATGTACAGATGGATTTAGACTGCGGTTATGAGAGCGATGATGATTTTCTGATGAAGACGGCGTGATGATTATATGCCCGTGCACATACACCGTACACACACAACACATTCATTCAACACATCTAAAACTCACCAGGCTTCTTCACCTAGAGTTCTGAGAGGGGAAAAACATTAAAAAGCCCCACATGAATCTTATTAAAGGATGAGTGACCCATGGTGCATCACCCGACATGTACCCCAGAGTCCTGCGCTGCAGGATGGAGGTGCTCTGAGCCCAAGCAGGATGATGTGATGAGATGACATGGAGAAAGGAGATGTGTGAAGGGAGCGAGAGCGCGGTGGAGCATTCCTGATAACCCAGAGAGCAGCACGTACGTCTGACACAAAACAAGATATATCCACATATACTGTATGTAACTAAGACTTTCGACGCTTAAAGATGACCGCGGTTGCTATAGGAACGGTACCTTGTATAGAAAATGAATCCAGGATGAAATGACTAGGATTATACATTACTTATGAAGTTCTTAATTAACTCCCAGCGACTAGGGCTTCGTTCACGGTAAAATGATCCTTACATTGTCTGCAGTTAATCAGCAGGCGCAGCTAATTGCCGCAAGACTACTACTGATGAGACATTCACGACGATACCCCAGAGCGAAAATATCTGATCTGTGTTGTCAGACGGTCGTCTCTCTGGGTTGAGGTTAAGCGTGGGGTGGACGTGTGCACCGATCAGAAAGGCCAAAAAAAAAAAAAAAAAAAACCTACCATGCATGCATTTACACCCAGGAGTCAACAGGCTGAGTCTTGACATCGCAAGCGTCCACAAGACTCACTGTCGGCCTGTTGCTCCGGATATAGTGCTTCCTATTCGAGTCATTCTGCAGTAACGGGAGAAGGGGTTAAAAAAACAAAACAAATAAAATAAAAAATTAGCAAAAGACCAAATGCATTTGACATACATAGAGAGAGAACAAAGAGGTAAGTGTACTGAAAGTTAGTCATCACAAACTGGAAAAAAATAAAAATAAATTAAATCATGCGAGTCAAAACAAGCACAAAACAACGAGACAAAACAAAGTGGTACTGAAGGTTTAAAAGCGGGAGGTAGCACAGCGCTCGGACCGAACAAGTGTGGCCGTGTGGAGTGACATCTTTTACAGCCTGATTTCAGATAATCAAAAAACGGCTAATCTATTCTATTCCTCTATGCTTTAAACTGTTTAGCTAGCTAAGACATATTTTCCAGTATATTCCAATTTGATCGAACCATTAAAGCCTCCGGCTCATCCGTGCTCAGGTGCGTCTCTTCAACCATGTCCGGTTCTTGTAAAAAGGACGTGGAAATCACTTTCCGGTGAAAAGACAGACAGCTTCATGAAGAGGGCCGCTGTTCCGCCGTCACGATCTGGGCGCGCACACACTCGTGCAAACACTCGTGCACACACTCAATTACCCGCTGAACAATTATCCGCTGCTTTAAATCAGAGCAAAGGCGCCATGGGCTTTTACAAATACACACGCGCGCACACACACGCGCACACACACACACACACACACTCTTCTCACAACGAGATTTACTCTTTTTTTTACGTCCTCTTCGAAGTGACAAAATATCTTGCTAATTGCAACGGAGTCGCCAGAAAGACGTGAAAGCTCAAAAACATCACGGTGTTATACTACAGCGCCTCTTCTCTCCTGCCACCTCAGAAAACAGACACGTGTTGAAATACTTATTAAATAGAACTTTATTCATTTATTATTGTTAGTCACGTTTTGGGATCACGTGTCTGACGTCACTCACCTTCAGAGGCTCGTGTTCCGTCAGATCCGACGAGGCGTCGCTGGTTTTGTATTTGCAGTCTTTGTCCCTTTGGTCAATAGTGGAATAGCCGTCTGTAAGAAGACAGAGAAGACGAGAGTGTGTTAGTCATACACCAGATGAAGACGGGCCGATCAGGTGGATCTGTCCGACGTACGACACGCGCCCACAGAAACGTCCTGAATTTTTTATTAAGGTTTTGTTTTTTATTACCGGGGCTGAAACGAGACGTTTCATTTTCTTCTTCGCTTCCTTCCTCTTTCTTAACGCTCTTGCTCGCCGGCACAGCTCTCTCAGCTCACATTCTGTCCAATTAGTGTCACTCAGCCTTGCTCAAACCCGCATGGCATCATGGGACATGAAGCAGCATGGCAAGAAGTAGTCAGTTTTATAGGATGACTGTCAGCTTCTACAGCCATCATCGCACCACTATTACTGCTCCAGCCATCACCGGACCTCCTCTTTAACAGCTTGTGCTGCTCCCGAGCTTATTACTGACATTACTGATGTCACCACGACATGCTCTCACTGACCTCACTAAACAAACTACTACCTCCATCTTCCACTCAGGCTCTGACTGAAATAATAAAGCAGGCAACTCGAGCGTCAGTTCCCTCTAACACTCCTGCAGTTTCAAAAATTCCTGAGCAAAACTTCCAAAGTTCCTAAGAAAGTTACAAAAAGATCTTCAGATTTCACTCACACGCTTTTAGATGTTCCTGTTAATAAATGTCCAACTAAATAGACCAGTCAAGCACCTACTGGTGATAATAGGGAAGCACTTAAAGATCCTCCTAAAGCCAAGTAGAGGACTCTAGTACAGAAACTATACTACTGAAGACTTAACTAAACTTGAATTCCGCTGAATTTCAATACTGATGATTTCCTGATGTTGCTACTCCTGTTTCTGTATCTCCTCCTACAATTGACGTGGTTATTAAAACCACAAGACTTCATCTAGAATTCCTACTCAAGCTTCTATTTAAGGTAGTATTGAAGCTCCAATCAACCTTTTTAATGATCATTTTCTACCAAAATTCACAAAAATTACCAACTAAACCTCTGACCAAAATCTTTCCTGAAGATCCTTCACAACTTTTTACTCAAGTGCCTACAAAACTCACAACTGAAGCTCTACCTGAATTTCCCTACTGAAGATCCAAACAAATATTTAACTAGTAGTAATCTTTGTAGGAACATTAAAGTATGTTACTCTTGTTTTTTATAATAAAGTTCCTACAGAACCTTCCTATACGCCTAAACCTTATTATTGTTATTAATAATATAAATTATTATTAAACCCCCGATATGAAACTGTCTACCAAAGCACCATCATGAGTTACTAATGAAGCTCTTAACGTGTCTCCTACTGAATCTCATATTGAGTAAAGTCTGTAGTGAAGTTCCTACTGAGGCATCAGCAGAAAGTTCTCCTGGCTCTCCTATTTAATAAAGCCAACTCTCTGAAAGCTTTGCTAGACAGAACACACATTCAGACAGTTTGTGAGTCTGTTTGCTCGACACACACACCGTCTCTGCGAATACGCTCTGAAAGCACGACTGGTTCCTCAGAGCTCACTGGAATCCCTGATTTAAAAGAGGAATTTCACAGACAGCATTTGAACCAACATTATGAGTTTCAGGGTCGTATTTGGAAAAACAATAATAATAAAGAAAAAGATTTGGATTTGATATTAGTGGAACAGTGAGAAGGTTCATGATCGTCCCCATTCCAGGGGAAAAAACAAAACAATGTCTTGGATGAAATGGGAAATTTAACATGGTTATGAATTGTTAGAAATTTTCAATAAGGACCAATGCTTTTTTTTGTTGTTGTTGTTTTGTTTCTTTATTTTGGGGGCGGCATGCAAACGCTGTCTTACCTGGACCCAGTTCATCCATAGGTATCATTGCACCAGTGCCACAGCCTCTGTCGCCTGCAAAGCATTCAAAGGCTGTTGCTTTTATCTGTTCACTATAATGTACAGCATCTAGCTGTTAGATTTAAAAACATTAACACAATTAAGACAATCCTCAGCTAGGGGTTACTGAGAGAGCTACGCTGAGGATGAAAAGATAGCTGCAGCTTCACTGTACATTAGGTCTGAAAACGTGTGCTATATTTATATATAGCGATAAGGAAAATGCTGTCATGGTGAAGAATCCTTCCTTTAACGAGATGCCTGGAGCTCACCATCACCCAAACTCCGAATGCACAGCCAAGTGTTCTCTTGTAACTGAGCATGTGCAGTGAAAAAAATTACTCCACTGTTGAGTAAAAGTGTGATGACTCTGTGCAGTGAAGCTCATTTATCTACATGCTTATCCTGCCAATCAGTCACTACCGTATCAGAACCTGTTGAAATCTTGGGTCTAATTACAAGCCGACAGGTTTCACCTATCTTTGTAAAACGTAGCATGACATACGAGGAGGAGTTCAAGTAGAAACTGGAAGGTGAGGGAACGAGGATATTGAGTGAGTGTGAGGCTGTAAATCACACCAATTCTTGAAGATTCTGGCTAACACAAGCTAATATTAGGCAATATTGACTCCGATTAAAGTGTGCAGTGGAATACGTGTTCAAAAAATCAGATTAGACCCGTACTAGATAACTAGCTAACCAAATAATCAAGACTAGCTTACTAGCTAAAATAAACTGATAGCTAGGGATGTACATGTTGCACATTTCTCTCAACCAGTACTGGAACACATGAGCAATAATCGATTAATCATTTGTAATTAAAAAAAAAAAAGATGTACATTCTTTTTCATTAAAGGTTTTTCTTAGCTTAAGTTATATTTAAAGAGATCTAGCATCACAATTCCAACAAATTAGTTATGTGAGTCAATTTAATGGAGACCAAAAATGTAATAACACAAAACAATAATAATAATAAATAAAAAGAAAAACAATAACAACAATAAAAAACCCCAACAAAAACAGCATGGCTATAGAAAAAATATCCTGTCCTGTACTGCGTATCAGCTGAACTGCACCTCTTGTGTGGTGTATAAAGATATGATAGATATGTGAGCTATGGAGAAATTTCATGCAAAACAAATTAGCAGTTAATAAATTTTTATTGCGTTAAATTCTTATCGCAATAATTCAAACAAGAACATCCCTACAGTTAGCTACGCAAATCACTAAGCAAACAAGGACTAGCTACAGTAACTAGCTAAGTCAGGCTAGACTATGGACTAGCCAGCTGGCTAATTAAATCAACATCAGATGATAAGGAATTTAATAAAAAGTAAAAACATCAAAGAGTTTTTGTGCATTTAATGTCAGACATCTTTGGTCACCCCCAAAGCACTACTGTATCTGTACATCATGTCACAAGTACGAGCGGAAAACTGAACTTTTTGATCTTCCCTAGTTACTGAGGTAACAATGTTCAAGACTATTCTGTCCACTGCAATGATCATGAGGGAAGAAATTCAAGTCCCAGGTTGCTAACGTTCTTGCATCAGAACTCTAAATTAGTAAGGCCTCCGAGTGGCGCAGTGGTAAAGCGCATTCGCCCTATCATCCAGGGAGCGCTGGTGGAAGGAAGGAATTGGCTACGACTAATATTGGGGAGAAAACTGGAAACCCCCCGCCCCCCCCCAAAAAAAAGAACTCTAAATTAGTTTTATATCCTTTTACACATTTTGATTGTAGGTACTATAATGTTCTTGAGAGAACCATGTACAATGCGCATTCAAACAACCCAAAGATGCGTAAAACAGAGTGAGAAACAACGAATACATGAAAACTAAAAGTCGCACCTTGGTTCTTTTCCATCAGGGGGAGGGTGGTGTCGTCGTATCCGGACTTGCTGCTTTTTGAGCCTTTCGGAGCCACGGTCGATGTGGGCTGTAGGAAGTGGACAAGACAGAAATGTAGCCTCGGTGGAAATCAAGCGGTATCACAGTTTTACTTTAGCAAAGACGCAAAACACGCTGAATATAGAACACGTTCATAGAAAAGCTTGATGTTTGTAGCCGAGTGTGTGTAGGAACATGGCGTTTGCTCTATTATTACAGAACAGAACTCATCCACGCTAAAAGCACTCAAGTACCCCTGACAAAGCTCTTAGAGACGGAGTGAGTGAGCTAGGAAATGAACTAGATGAAAGAGAAGAGAAGGACAGAGATAAAGAGGGACTGCTCACACCAGACTCTCTATAATCTCTGCTTGCGTCGCACCTGAAAATGAGTTTTGTTCCAGCCGTCCTTGGTTAGGGTGTTCCTCAGCTCTTTGTAGCTCCAGACCGTCTGCAGGATGTGAGAAGCAGCCTTGGTCTCTCTGGCTGACTGACTGTGGGGCAGAAACACAGTGCCAGGGATGTAATTTAAAGTCTGACAAAAGAACAGAGCTCTGCTGCAAAAGTACAAGCTAAAAGCACTTGACTGAAACGTGTTCGCTCGTGCTTTTGCGGCTCCATGCTGCGTCCATGTGACCCTAGCGGAAATAGAATAGAAAAGTACTCGAATGCTGAGAGTTCAAGCATCGCAGCGGGAAGAGATCTGTTGCTCAGAGGAACTCAAATCCGTTTATTCCCCTGGAGCTTCAAATGGCCATTTCCACCAAGCTTCTTGGTGGAGTCCGTGCCTTAGCAACTTAGCCTTTAGTTAACGTTTATGATCAGAATTTATTAAATTGGAGCTACTATGATTTACAGTGTCAGAACTCCTGTCCAATCAGAATCCAGCACTGTAGTATGTTACATTACATTAGCATCGTACCTGGTCCTGTGGATGGCCACCAGTTTATCGATGGCCTGAGCCATGATGAGCGAGCGGGCGTTCTCCGAGCTGTCCGTCACTATCTCGTGGATGGTGTTGAGCACCGCCACCACCGTGTCCTCCTCCAGGTTCTTGGCCGGACGCTGCTGACCGCTCGGCAGGTTGCTCACCAGGTCCCTCATGGCGTAGCTCCCTGTGACGCCCCGGACAGACACGGACTCAAAGTTATGCATTACGTAATCAACGTTACAGATTTGACTGTGATCCCCCACATCTCTATTAGAACTTTTCAGATGATTCAGCCTCTTTAATATTTCATATGCCTCGAAATATCAAGTAATACCCTCGCTTGGCTGACGGATAACACCGCCGCTCATTCCTTAGATCTAATTTTCAGATGTGGTGAAAGCAAAGGCGGGATGCGTTATTGCAAACTTCCCGGCATATCCCTTGGATGGAAATCAAAACTCGCACTAGTGTGAGTTTTTTTTTTTTTTGATTAACTTTATTTATCCCCAAGGTGGCAGTGGGATGCCGTTTAAGCGCTAAGATTTCAGCATTTCAGTTGCTAGAAGCGACCTCGTATTTGATTAAGAGCTCAGCACGGGGGCGCATGGATGATCCGGGGCGCTCACCTATGAGGTCTTTGTTGCGCCGGTCGATGGAAAGGTTACGCAAGGCGATGGCGATGGCGCGCACCACCTTATCTGAGTCAGACCGTAGCAGCTCTACCAGGATCGGCAAGCCTTTCTCCTTACGCACCGTCGCCCGGATGTAGCTGGACCACTGTAAGAAAATGATAAACATGAATAAGATGAGGATGAGTTTGTTGTTTGCAAATACAATTAGATGTTCACACAGATGTCTCCACCCTCTTCCAAGCGCTTTTGTAGAAACCTACAATGACATGAGGAGAGACAGTAACCCGAGTTTAGGATTGAACTGGGGACACTGGAGCTGTTTATCGATTAACACATCATCCCCGTGAGAAATATAAAGCCTGAGTCTGCTCAGCTGGCTGTGTGTGGTGTAAATAAAGTGCTGCAGTAGCGTACAGTGAACACTAGGAGGAGATAGTGAGCTTTAGAAAATATGAAAGACATGCATTGGAAATGGAGTGAAACAGCTCTCCGAAATCCTCTTGGGAAGCAGACATGTCTCTCTTGCTCTCTGTCTCTTTCTCACACACACACACACACACACACACACACACACACACACACACACACACACACACACAGTGTAAGCACATGCAGCTTGTGTGTGTGGTCCGACATGCTACTTCGGTGCGTCTGGAGCAGGTCTGATACTAAGAAAAGCTGCACACATGTGGGCCACACACACACACACACACACATGCACACACCCTTCCTCACTATTTTTCTCTCTGTGTTAGTTTAAACACAGTATGGTACAGACAAACTGTATTGTGTTTGCCCATGAGTCTGTGTCTATGCGTGTTTGTGTGTGTGTGTGTGTGTGTGTGTGTGTGTGTGTGTGTACTCACTACCCACTGTCCAGCGCTGAGGTTCTGTAAGGCCCCCGCTGCCGCTTCCAACGTGTTGAAGTTCTGGCTTTCGGTCAGCAGGGACAGATAGAGACGCACCACCTCTGGCTGGTACAGCAATTCGAAGCCTACAGGAGGAAAAGAAACAAAAACACAGACGTAAATCCCGGCTGCACTCCACAATAACAAACAGTTTCATTTTTTTGTCAACTAAATGGAAAACACCAAAGCGGGAAACATCAATTTTGTCCCCTTCCTGCATAATATCATGAAACGCTACACGTTCCTGGTGAGAGGTACATAAAAGAAGAAGTTTTTTTTCTGATTTGCATTCTTACTTTTCTTCTGTTTAACTGATCTTTAGACACAGTGTGCGATTAGTGAGGAGATTCAAACACCTTCACAGCTGTGACGAGGCACGAGAGAAAAACTCTAAAAGAGACTAATGCTTTAATGGAGGCTTTGTTAAGGAACGCCTGCACCGGCGATCACTGCCAGGCTCAATCAATACTCAGAGAGAAACAGAGAGAGACAGCGAGAGAGAGAGAGAGAGAGAGAGAGATCTGTGCTCTTCTTACAAGAGCAGGATTAAAACTGATCTGGAGTCAGTGCATGATGAGAACCTGAAGGCTGCTATGTTTCTGAAAAGCCAATCCGTCCACCCATCCATCTTCCTGTAAATCCTGACTGTCCACCCATTTAGCCGTCCATCTCAGTCCATCCACTTATCCACTCATCCAACTCTGTTCCCACTTACCATCTGTGTTCCCTCCATTTAATTCTCTCATTCATTCATTCATTTATTCATTCATTCAGGCTCCATAATGAGACCTCAAACCCAGTGTGAGACACCAGTTCCAGAAACACATCAAGAATGAGACACCAAACCTAGCATAAAAATATTGAGCACAAAATGAGACATGAAACCCAGTATGAGACACTGAACCCAGGATGAGACATTGAGTAGAAAAGAGGCACCAAAACTAGCACGAGACACCGAACCCAGCACGAGACACCGAACCCAGCACGAGACACCGAACCCAGCACGAGACACTAAACCCAGCGTGAGACATTGAGCACAAAATGAGACACCAAATCCGGCATGAGACAACAAACAGCATGAAACGGTGACACCTAATGAGACAAAATGAGACACCTAAGCCAGCCTGAGAAACCAAACCTAGCATGAGACATTGTGCACATAATGAGACACCAAACCCGGCATGAGACATTGAGCACTAAACGAAACACCAAAACCAACATGAGACACCAAACCCAGAATAAGACAGCAAACTCAGCACGAGATACCAAACCGTGGGACGATCTGATCATTTTGATTCATACACATTTCCATAATTTTCGTTTGATTCTGTAGAGCTGCTTTGAGACAATGACCATTGTTAAAAGTGCTATACAAATAAAATTTAATTGAATGGGACACCAAATCCAGCATGAGAGAATGAGACACCAAACCCAGAATGACACACTGAGCACAGAACAAGATGTTGAGCCACCAGAATGAGACACCAAAACCCAGCACGAGACGCCTAATCCGGAACAAAATGCCAAACCTAGACGGAAACATCAAACGCCAAACCCGGCATAAGACGCCGATCCCAGCATGAGACTCGGAGACTCGTCCTGTGTTAATTTAACATTCTTGTAGAGTCGGTGGCGGCCCGCACAGCACTGCTGCATTTATTACGGGATTAGATTTCAGACACTGCAGCAGAGCGCCTATTGATCAGTCACGACTCGGTAAGGTAACATACACCGCTCGCATGGTCTCTGAGGAGAATCCATTTGCAGTATCTCTATCTCTATTACACACACATCTCACTTTAACATGCATTAATCAGAATGTAGGCCTCCTTCACAGCGGCATCACGTTGCTGTGCAAATGACGGCAATTAATTATAAACATATTTTAATGGCTGTAGCTGAATCCTAATCCCTCACACACACAACGCCCTTCTCACTGTTCCCGTCTTGTCTGGAGATAAAGCCAGACGAACGCGGTCCGCAGGAACATTTAGTCTGGCCTGTCACCTGCAGAGACGTAGAACGGCTGGCTGCCTTAACCCGGGCAAGAATCATATTAAAGTGGAGTGTGATTGATGCGCGAGAGCTTTCTGTTTCGTCGTGAAACTAGAGACAAAGCAAAGTGGCAGCGTGCATGTGTGTGTGTGTGTGTGTTTTATCTATGATTATACATCTTTCTGAATGCGATGTTGTTGTTTCCCTTTGCCTCAATATCCACACACACAGCCCGAAGATATTACTTGCTGCTCGGGGACAGAATGGACACGGATACGGAGAACCGTTCATGCTCAGCTACCAGAAAGAAACGATGAAACAGAAAAGAGTTTCCATATTGCAGCAGATTGTTGCGGAGACATGCGGTCAAGCTAATTGTGCGCGCTGGAGGGAGAGACGTTATCCTTCTGCTCGGGATCCACAGTCCATATGTGGGGTGTTTGGACGACTGTGGAACATCAACATATCTTTGAATGATAAACCGTGTGACGTTTAATCGTTTGTAGGGATCTTCTGATACAGTCTTGGGAGGACGCTGTGATTTTGTGTCAGGTAGACGCCCCGCGGTGCGCCTGTACGGATCCACTGAGCTGTGTAATCTTGTTCCTCTTTGCCGCGAGTGGTAGCCGTTGGCTTGTTAAGAAGCGACGGTGGATCATTATGAATAATTGGCGAACGCTGCGATGTGACCTTCTGTCCCCGCTACGCCCGGCGCGCAGCCATGTACACCATTACTCACTCATCCGCCTGCTGGGGTGAACCTCTAACACATCGCGTTACATCTACTACAAAGCAGCCACTTGTCAGTCTAAGTCACTCATGTACACACACGCGCACACATATATACACCTTGGGGAACTCTTTAGGCTAATTAATGTAATTAGGTATCCTGAGTGGTGCTGATGCAGAGCGCCAGGAAAACACCTCACGCTGGAGGAAAGAAAGAAAGAAAGAAAGAAGCTGAGCAAGCATTTTATTTTGTTTTATTTTATTTATTTTTTTTAACCCAGCTGCTGCACGTTCTTTGTTGCTTCTTAATCATTCATTAGAGAGTAGAAAGCACTACACTGTGTGTTATAACCCTGCAGGACAGAAGCTAGAGGCTGCACAGGCAGCAGTTTTGGGGAGCGTCACTTCTGCTGTTGTAGGGAAAAACAAAAAAAAAAAACGTTTGTGTGTTTTGCTTTAAGTGCATGTTCATGAAGGATTCTAGACCACAGTATAAATACGTACAAGCATATATCTGTAATGATTTATAATCATTTTATCTGCTATCTCCTTGAGTATCTTCCTTGTGTCGTCTCAGGGAGTATTTCCGCACCACATCTTCTCTGGATTGCTCGAAAAGTGCTTTCATACTAGGCACCAGGTCTCATGGCCAGATTTCACTTTTACCTACAGTATTTACACACAGCGATACAGCAGGTAACAGTATGTAGCTAATTAGCTTTTGATCTGCTAAATAAACAGTCAAGAAAGACCCTCGTCTGCCTCCACCTCATCAGATAAGACAGAACATGTTTCGCCCATGTGCAGATTTCAGAGGAGCTCCACATCCGTGTTTAGGTACATCACATACTGTTTTATCAAGTTGATGGTACGTTGATCCGTGCCTGGGCCCAGTTTGGAATTGTTTACATGAAGCAAACGTAAGGAACTTTGGGGTTAACTGGGCTTGAGTATGTAGCGTCAAAGTCACTAATTATACACCTGGGTTTCTATAAATCTGCTTTGTGTTTAAACGTCTACTGTATGTTTAATGTTTAAAGCACAAAACTGAACATTTACTCTGTTTGCAAGAAAATCGTGCCATAAAACAATCTCTTATTTGGTACTCTGCATTCATTGTCAGTATTTTTAATCCTGTTGTATATATACATACAGTACATATATACAGTGAAACCTTGGATTGCAGACAATTTCGCTCTGGAAGTGTGCTCGTATATCAAAACACTCATATATCAAAACAAATAATGAAAACTCAGGAGATTTGTTCCACAAGCCAAAAATATCCATGCACAAATAATCCATACAAAAATGTTAAGTAAAAATAAAACAAATTAACCTGCACTTTACCTTTAAAAAGAATTGTTTCTAGAGTAAGTTGACACACACACACACACACTAATGGATTCACTGCTCTCGGTCTGATAACTGGAATCATAATTTTTTTTGTGCGACTTTAACAAGGAATCTCTCTAATAACACTTTGCTTTTGCCTCCGTTTAAGGATTTTTCGGAAATGCGATGTTGCATTGATGTTAAACAGATTTGTCTACCGTACTGACTTTTTTTAAGACTTTTTAACTTTTTTATTCACGGAGGCCATTGTTGTTACTAAAGAACAGTCACTATACTTGGACACGAAAAAAAAAAAGCTTGGATTCTTTAGACGCACGCACACTGAGACTGAGTGTGGGAGACGATTACCCATGATCCCTCAGCACCAGTGGCGGCTGCTCTAAGACTACAAGAGAAGCTCCGCTTCCTCTACTATGTCAGAAAATAAATGCTCATAGATGCACTGTCGTATTTATATTGGTTTTAATAAA
>JAOVVA010000029.1:17050039-17067793 GCA_028565275.1 Leiocassis micropogon | reverse complement strand
CAGCGCTACAGAGATTCGAGTTCAGTCCCATGCGGATTTGCAGGTGATTTTTTTATGATGAAAAATGTAATTATAATAAAAAATTTTATGATGAAGGCCTAATATGAGCTTCCCCTGTTTCAAAAGCTAGCAGCCGCCACTGCTCAGCACGCACGAGAGAGAAGAAGAACCACCACTGGCTCAGTTGTGATCACGTGACCCTTGGCAGACAAATCGCATATGTATTTCAAGACCTCGCTCGTTTATCAGGTTTTATTACACATTATTTCTAGTCTTGCAAAACACTCGCAGACCGACTTACTCACAATCCAAGGTCTTACTGTATAGTCAAGATAAGTGTGTGATCATGAGCAAATCATGCATTTAAATTGATTTTATTTGTCACATACGCAGCAGAGATTCAGATTCAGGTACTTAATCATGATCTACCGTCAGCTTATCTGGGTATATTTATAGCTTTTATTAAAGTTCCACCAACAATCATTTGAATTGGGGACCAATCATTAGGAAAACTTTATCACCAACACTAGATCGACTTGTTTTTTTCCTCTTCCTTTACTGTTACTTTCCGAACTTCATCTCAGACCTGCAGCCCGACATGTACAGTACTGATATCCTGATCAAGAGGATACTGTGATGTTTTTAATATACACCGTAACCCATCCATATCTTATGGTTAAAATGGTTAAAATGAAACGAAGCGAGCTGATGGGCCGATTCCGGCTGTGTACAATAATACAAAAGGTGTTAATGTGTCAGGATGAAAGATGAAGGAACGTCCGTCCCTGAGTGGCTCATCAATGAACAATTAGGCTTTACTGATTCAGGTGTCAGACTCATTGCTCGAGGTGTTGATATCTGACAGGAAGTGAAATGGTTATAGATGGAGATAAACCAACAAGCGCAATTCATCATCCTGATCTCTCTGTTTTTTCCTCCTTTAGGCAAAGCATAAAAACAAAAAGAGAGAGAGAGAGAAAGAAAAAGAGTTATAAAAAGCGCACGGCAAATGAATTGACCAAGAAAAAAAGAAAAAACTTGTTATGAAACGAAGAGCCTGCTCATTATCAGTTGAAATGAAAAAAGAAAAGGAACAAGCATGCTAATCTTTTATCTATGAACAAAAACGCAGAAGAAGGAAGAAGAGACCTGGAAAGCTTCTTAAGAAGCGTCTCCTCAATAGAGCGAGCCGCTCGAGTCCATTAAACCTCAGCATGATGGAGTTCGTGTCCGTCCTAAAAGCTCGGCTCTGTAACTGTGTGTGTGTGTGTGTGTGTGTGTGTGTGTGTGTGTGTGTGTGTGTGTTGAGGACATCAACCCTCAGTGTGGCAGGAAGCCCTGAGGCCAGCACGCTGCCTTTATTTCCGTGTGTCAGAAGGGCAGCGAGAGACTGGCAGCGTCTCCGCACGCGCCACGCCGTCCAGCTAAGCCTTCATAAACAGTCTGCTGAGAGGAAGTCTTTGGGAGATGGACACACAAACAAAAGCACCTTTGTTTTCTCTTTCTTTGGCTAAGTTTTGCGAGAACACACTAACAGCTGCCTGGCATCACCGTTGCCTCTGTCTGATCCAGGAAGTTCATCTGCTTCTGATTCCTTCATCAAACACCGACTCTGCTGCAGGCATTCCAGCGGCATTCATTCTTTTCCTTCTTTTTATTTTCATCCACACTCTGACTGAGGAAGATCAGGTCCCGGATCCACGTCTCGTCCAGTGTCTCTTCTCCGTAATCGCTATCTTATGAATCTTCATTAGCATCAGGTTATCTCCCATGGGCAAGTTCTGCCAAAAGGTAAGATTACAGATTTTCTCTGGGACACAGGAAGAAGCCGACACATTTTCGAAAGTGCGCTGACAAAAAAAAACAAAAAACAAACATTAGCTATCCGCCCTCTTCTAAATTCCTAACTGGTTGCTGTGATTGACAGGTGACAGAGAGAGTATGCCCCTCCCACCATTTTGCTCACTTGGACTCCTGGGAGCTTGAATGCTGTATTTGTGCAGGACAGACGTTTTGTAAGATTGTGACCGAGTGTTAAAGGAGCTCTGTTTATCTTCAGACAGCAGAGCAACAGTCTGGTCTGGAAAGCAGGGAGGGATGCAAGTGTGTGTGTGTGACGGTATGAGCGGGAATGCGAGACAGAGAGTAACTGAATGAAAGACTAGCATCCGCTAGCCCACAGGAGATCCAGCAGCCAGCGTCACCAAGGCAACCTCGGGCCAGTCACGCTGACAAATCTCTTCTGCGAGCATGAAAGAGACGGAGAGAGAAAGACTGTGAGGTGCAACGCGCTTTTGTCTGAGTAAGAAGACTGACGGGCACAGTGCGAGTAGTCTAGGAGGTCCGCCCCTTCCAGGACACAGCGCACAAATGATGCAGTTAGCATCCAAATGTGACCTTGACCTTGGCAACAATGGGTGCTTGAAAGAAAAAAAAAAAAACCTGTGTACTGTATGGGGTGAGCGCAAAAAAAAAAAATGCTTATAAATGCAGAACATGTGGGAGAAAAAAAGTCTAAAAAACACAGGAGGGATTGAGATCCGACTCCACGACGTTTTACATCGAGAAATACCAAAGGAGCTGCGGGATGAAAGCGAGCGAGACAGATGTCTGTGGGTGAGGTCCGCAATCTGCCTAGACTCAAACGTGTTGACGAGTCAGATGTTTTTCAGAGGGAACGGATCCAAGTGAGGAGGTGTGATGTTTTGACAAATCTGACAGCCCAGTCGCTGCACAGCAACATAAACACGGAAGAGTTCGGCAAAATTACAAAAAGAAAAATAGTTTAAAAATACGTCCGTGGAGCCATCTGCTGAACGGGGAGTTTTTTTTTGCTTTCTCTTCATTCCTCGTCCCCCTTTGAGTCGCTTTGGTTCTCTCATCACCGCTCTTGTTTACGCATCTCATTCTCTCCATCTTCGAGTCTCTTTTGTTTTTCTGCCTCTCTTTCTCTCTGTGTATCTCACGGATTTAGAAAAAATACGGCATGACAGCACTTTGAGCTCCCGCATCTGATCTCGGTCGGGAAATAAACACGGCGTCTCCCTCGCTCGGCTTTTCTCCTCACCTCCGCTTCATATTCCCTTCGCTCCCTTCAACGCATGTTGTCACGATTCCCTGGAACTGGAGACTCCTTCCATGAACCAATAGATTATGATGGATATTAATACAGAGAAAAGCTATTTTTTTTTTACTACAACAATTTTTTCTGTTTTCACAATAAGTCCAGGAGTCCAAATCCTACAAGAGTTGTTGAACAAACAAAGCCAATACAATCCATCATCACTCCCGAAAAAAAAAAGAAATATTGAGAAGAAACCCAGAGGAGCCTGAGAGCTGCTGTTCGACATGCAGCTGTGTGTGTTGTGTCTCTCTCAGTGTCCCACCTGCTCTCATTAAAGCAGCATCGCTTCGACAGAATGGGACGAGTGGAAAGGCCTTGCTTCCCCTTAATTACAGAAGATTAATGATGAGTGTCACAAGTCGCCCACTGCTGTGTCTCAAACACATACACACATACAGTACGTGTGTATCTACAAGGACTTTCCGGAAAAAGTATCCAGCCATGCAGAATGAAAAATTGAGACATTTATTGAAGGAGATATTGTACCCAGGACAAAGACACCTCAGTCCTCTTTAAAGCAAGCACCTTGGGACCTCACACACACCTCACAGCATCTCTTCTACTGTTCAAAACATTCTGCGAAATCTTTTACTGGTTTCACCTTGTCGTATTTTTCTTTAGTTTTGGGAACTCGCACGGTGCCAAATCTGGGCTGTAGAGGGGGCGGAGTCACCTGGGTGATTGGATGCACTTATTGCATCGTCCCTGAAAGCTTTCAGAATCGACTGAATAGTTTCCACGGAGACACCCACGTTTGCTCGGCCATTGACCAGTTTGACGAAGTCGTCGGCTGCCAGGTTACATCGATGTCCTGCAAACCGTTTTCCGTTAAGTAAGTTCAGAGGTACACATTTTACATCTGTAACAAAACTCGCACTATATATCTCTGTACACATACCTGTGTTTAAACCTGAAGTGGGCGTGGCCTAAACATGCTTTCTTTATTTCTTGTATTTTTCATACGCACTACTACTATACGCAGGAGTCCCGATGCACACCTCTAGTCTGTATTTGAAATCTGTTTACGATGTGTTATGGATCGGAAAAGTGTGTGTGCGTGTGTGTGTGTGGTGTAATTAACATTACATTCCCCCAGCAGCTGTTACGACCAATCGCTGAAACGGATCCAAACCTGCGCCGCGCTGTGGTGCAGAACCACGGGTTCCCCCTGAAACAGGAGCAAAACTAAACCGCGTTTTACATCGACACAGGAGCCTAAAACATCGGCGTGATCCCCCGCGCTGCTCTCTCCCTGCTTCTCTGAAGATATCTCACGATCTCGCGCTGCACGCTGCTTGATGATCATTTGTACTGAAGCTGTTCTCCTGGCACTGTGGGTAGGGAGTGGATGTGTGTGTATGTGTGTGAGAGAGTGTGTGTGAGTGATAATGATTGGCAAGCGAGGCACAGCAGGATGAAGCTGCCAGTCTTGTGTTACAGCCTGCCATGTCGACGGAGGGGGGGAGTTCGGCAGCAGCTGGCGCCCGCTGAGAAAATTCAGACTTAATCTCTCTCTCACTCACACACACACAAACACTAAGTGTCACCAAAAGAGCTGTGTGTCTGTGGGCATTAAATACTACTAAATTTCAAGAGTACTGTATTTGGAGCATACTTGAAAAGAAGGGGAGAAAAAACATCTGGCAACCTCAAACGACACCCAGGTGATTTGCATAATCTCCATTTCTCATACTTTTCAGTTTAAACCTTCTGCCCAGAAACACTTTTCCAGTCAGGTTAGTTATATCCAGTAAAATCCCAAACATTTCACGTCTGACCCAGGATCAGTTTTCACCTCGTTCACACTAACCTGGTTCCTGACAGATTCCTGATAAACTGATCAGAGAACAGTTAAAGCTGGCCTCGGCAGATTTGGAAATCCGTAGCTACAGCGTGTGGTGTTCCGCTCGTGCTGTTTGTCTTCACGCTGAAATGTGAAAAGCCGAGCTAGCGGGCATGATGGGCCTCACCGACATGGGGCCAGGGAGAGAATTCTCACAGCAGAGAGAGAGAAATAACAGCGCAGAGTCAGAACGGGGAGGGGCGGTGCGGCTCGAGAGAGACAGACAGAGAGGTGTAGAGAGGCATGGGGTGGCAATAGAGCCTGTCGCGGTGATGGATGAGAAGGCAGCGAGAAAAGTAGGTGAGAAATGAGGAGAAACGCAAGACGCGAAAGAAAGAAAGAAAGAAAGAAACAGCATGAGAACGTGTTAGGAGGAATGAGGGAGAAAGAAGATGAAAAACAATGTGTGTGGTCGCGAATCAGGAGACAGAAAAATAGAAAGCTTGTGCAGGACGTGGCATTCCTACTGTAGGTATAATGTTTCCCACAGAGACACCGAGAAAAACAGAAAGGGAGACGGCGAGAGACTGAGAGTAAGTGACAGATTTAGTGGAACAATGAGACAGAGTCAGAGACATGAAGAGAGACCGAGTGAGGGCAAGAGAACAGAATGAGACAGGGAAAATCGGTCATAAGAAAGACGGGGAGATGTGCGACTGCGAGAGATAAGAGAGAATGAGAGACAATGACACAGTTGGCAGTGAGACGGTGTAAGACATACTGTAGTGAGACAGCATGAGAGACAGTGTAGCACTAACACAATGTGATTGAGACAAGAGTGAGACAGAGTAAGACAGAGTAAGCAACAATGAGACAGTGTGAGAGAAAGTGTGGTACTCAGATAATCTGAGTAAGACAAGGAGAGTGTGAGAGACAGTAAGACATGGAGAGACAGTAACAGTGAGAGTGTGAGAGACACAGTAACAGTGAGTGTGAGAGATACAGTAAGACAGTGAGAGTGTGAGGGACACAGTAACACAGTGAGAGTGTGAGAGACACAGTAACAGTGAGTGTGAGAGACACAGTAAGACAGTGAGAGTGTGAGGGACACAGTAACACAGTGAGAGTGTGAGAGACACAGTAACACAGTGAGAGTGTAAGAGACAGTATAAGAGAGTGAGAGACACAGTAAGACAGTGTAAGAGAAAGTGTGGCAGTCAGACAATGTGAGACAATGAGAGGTGCAGTGAGACAGAGTGAGACAGCGTGACAATTTGAGAGTATGGCAGGGAAACAATGAAAGAAACAGTAAGAAGGAGTGTGGCAAGGTGAGAACAGTGTGAGATGCAGTGTGGCAAGGTAAGAGACACACCGACAGAGTGTGAGACACGTTGAGACATGGTGAAAGACATAGTAAATCAGTGAGACAGAGTGAGACATGCAGAGTGAGACAGTGTCAGTGGTATAATGAAACAGTGTGTGTGTAAGACAGCGAGACATAGTGAGAGACACTGTGAGAAAGTAAAAGAAGCAGTGAGACCATCTGAGAGACACTGTGAGACAGCGGACAGCCAAAGCTGTGTGTGTGTGTATGTGTGTGTGTGAACTCCCGTGTTGGCGCTCACTGCTTCACCAAAAAGAAAAAAGACAAGAGTTCAATGACTTCTGAGAATGTGCTGATGTGAGCCGGAGGAATTCTGGGGGTAGAAGTATGAAGACACACACGTGTCATACTGCTGGACTGAGACAGAGAGAGACAGAGAGAGACAGAGAGACTCCAGAGAGAGATGTGTAAAGCCATGTGTGGTTTCTGCTGTACTGAAAAACGGCCCTGATAAGCTCGCACGCTTGAAATAATTCCCTTATGCTCAGAGACACGTTTACACACAGCAGACTGCCAGGACAGGGACATGAGGACACAGGAACTCCCTCTAAACCACCTTCAACACGCTGCCAGATGTTTTTATTGCACACGGGAGGAGCTAGGTGATACAGATGTTGACGAGGCTGTCCTGAATTAGCTGGAGAGCCGTAAGAGCGGAAGCCGAAGTGAACGAAGCAGAATGTGCCCGGGCGCTCTGGAGAGGACGCCTGCTAATGATGCGCATCAGTCACATCGAACATATTACGAAAAGAGGACATGTCTAATCAGACGCCAATCAGACAGGCAGCCGGAGGGAGACCGAAAGGCGCGTTGTCCACAGAGGAGCTGTCGATATCATTTACTCCTCTAATTAATTAGTGTCCGGGACGACTAGAGCACATGGCAGCACGCTGGATATTAGCCTCTTCACTGAGGGGTGTTAATGGGGAGTGGCCTTTGTACCTGTCGGCCCAGGTGAACTGGGTATGGCATACGACACTGTCAGTCGTAATAAGGTAGGTGTGTCCAGTTCCTGATGGTTTTAGTATATGGGGTGTGGCTTTTTCAAGATTCAAGACTGTCACTATACTGAATACAAAAAATGTACACATACTCCAGGAAATAAAAAAGTTCATACATTTTCATAAATGTATTATTACAATATTTATAGATGTTATATATTGATATACATGATATCATAAATATCATATTAATATTATATACATGATACCATTTTTATTTTCCTGAAGTGTGTGTGTATATAATTTTTTTAGACTGACTATATCTATCTCTTAATATGTGCATCTTAAGTTAAAATGTCATCGAAAAATTTTAAAATTCTAACTCGTATATAGATTTATTACACACATACTGATATTTCTCTGGACTCATTTCCTTTCATTTTGATGATTATGGCTTATTAATGAAATGAACTAAAATAAACCCAAAATTCAGTATCTCAGAAAATTTTAATTTTGTGAAAAAGCACCTACGAAGGTTTTCCTGAGCCTTTAAATGGTCTCTTAGTCTGGTTCAGTGCACTGGCTGTTCACAGAGTGCTGTATGGAAGGAAAAAAATGTGGTAGAAAAAGGTGCACAAGTACCTGGGAGAACCCCAGCCTTGAGAGGATTGTAAAACAAAGACAATTCAAGAATCTGGGGGAGATTTACAAGTAGTGGACAGCAGCTAGAGTCAGTGCTTCAAGAGCCACCACACACAGACGTATCCTGGACATGGGCTACAACTGTCACATTCCTTCCGTCAAAATCCTCTTTCAGATGAAAGTAAATTTTGCATTTCATTTGGAAATCAAGGTCCCAGAGTCTGGAGGAAGAGAGAAGAGGCACAGCATCCAAGTTGCTTGAGGTCCAGTGTAAAGTTTGCACAGTCAGTGGTGGTTTGGGGAGCCATGTCATCTGCTGGTGTTGGTCCACTGTGTCTTATCGGGTCCAAAAGGTCAGCAAGGGCGTCTACTAAGAAGTTGTAGGGCACTTCATGCTTCCCTCTGCTGACCAGCTTTATGGAGATGCTGATTTTATTGTTGCGGTAGGACTTGCACCTGCCCACACGGCCCACAATGCCAAAAGTACTAATACCCGGTTTAGGTACCACAGTATCCCTGTGCTTGATTGGCCAGCAAACTCACCCGACCTAAACAGCTTAGAGGATCTTTGAGGTACTGTGTGCTGTGAATCTAAGATCTAAGAGGAACATGCGAGACACCAGACCCAACACTGCAGAAGAACAACCTGGGCTTTCATATCACCTCAGCAGTGCCACATGCCACGCCGCGGATAGCCTCCATGCCACGCCGCATTGCTGCAGTAATTCATGCAAAGGAGCCCCGACCGAGTTCTGAGTGCTGTACATGTTCATACTTTTCAGCCGTCCAACAGTTCTGTGTTAAAAATAACATTTCTGTAATAAAAATAACATTTCTGTAATAAAAATATAAAAATTTTCTGGGATGCAAAATTTTGGGTTTTAATTAGCTGTAAGCAATAATCATCAAAATTAAAAGAAATAAACACTCAAAATATTTCAGTCTGTGTGTAATTAATCTATTTAATGAATGATTTTCACTTTTTGAATTGAATTACTGAAATAAATCAACTTTTTAATGATATTCCAATCGATTAGGATGCACATGGAGTATATATCAAACTTCACACAGTATTGCGCAGGTCTCGCCGCAGGTCAAATCAATAAGTTATTGCACAGGTCAGAAATTTGCACCACCCAGTTAGGAAGCTGGGGTCAGAGTGCAGGGTCAGGCAGGATACACAGCTCCTCTCTGAAACGTGATCTGATCGACATGCTGCGCCGCTGGGACTCGTCAGCCAGATATTAAATTGATATTAAATACTGTATCGTAACTGTGCTGATTATCATTGCTTGCACGCTCTACTGTCTCAGGAGGGAGGCGCTGTTGGTTTTTTTTTTTTGTAGGGGATTAGCTTGGCTTCCACCCAACACACTTTTCTCATTGTAGTTCTCTCTCTCTCTCTCTCTCTCTCTCTCTCTCATGCAAGTCAATAAGCTATATGGCTGAAATAAACATTAGGCGAGTGCACTGCGTAAAGCATAAAGCACCGAACACGATGGTGATCAGATTCCACCTGTGACCAGTGATCATCATCACCACCACCACCACCACCACCCAGGAAAACCTCTGTTCGTTTCTTGCTCTGTCTGGAGGAATAAGGCACCAGATTATAGATCGCTGTTTCTATTATTCCGCCTTTACTCTTTACTTGTTTAAAAATAATTTCCAGCTCGGATCCTAGGCTTATGGACGTGCACCGCGGGACAGCGAGCGATGGAGACAAAAGAGGATGCGACCGTGTCCTTGGTCAAGGGTAAAAGGTAGATTCAGTTAACAGCAACAACGCGCACCTCTCTGTCGCGCTCTCACGGTTAATTACCGCCTCCTGCCGATTCCTTAATTACATCTATTCCGCCTTGCCTTCTCGTCTCTCTCCTCGGAGTGATGAATAATACATAACGAGTTTTCCACGCTTTTGTGGTTTTTAAGCACGTCCCGTCCACCGCGAATGGCGAGGGGGGAATCGACTGTGAATCGATAAATGTCGCGGCGGCCTTCTGACAGCCGCGTGAGAGGTCCTGATTTTCTCGCTGCGAATAAAACAACCTGATCCATATTAATACTGCGATACTTACCAAATATTAGCTAAGGAGTGTGGCGGCTAGCTACCAGATACCTGTTTAAGCTTTACTCGCCAGGCTAGCAAAGTCGCATTAATGTTGTTGAATGATTAACACATGTAGAAGTGTGAGTTCAGCGTGGAACGTCACAATCTTGTTTAAAGAGCATTTTTCTGTCTGGACAAATTTCAGAGACGGTCGAGAACTCACACACGCACAAAATATGAACAACTTATAGAAAACTTTCTTCAAATATATGTACAGATCCAGATTAAGGTTGAAGGAAACATGGGGGAGGGGTAATGACTAACTGATATTCAAGATGGCCGTCTTCAGAGCGGCCCTCAGTCTAAACAAGTGTATTGTCTGAAGTTAAGCTTTCATTTCTGAACTAGCCATGTTTGCTAATCATCTGGTACAAAAGCTTGTATTTCGACGCGCTGTGTGCATAATTATATTGCTCTGGAAAGCTCATGGCTCTGTTTTTGTCAGAAAAATAGAGAACAGGTGTGTAAGGGTGGGCGTCTGCAGTTTCTCTGCGGTTTCTCGAACCCCGACAAGAAAGTCTTCTGAGAACGGCTTCACACGCGAGCTTGTGGGATTTAACAAAAGCCTATTTCACATTCACACACGTACAAAAAAAAATAAAAAATAGGAAAGAGTTGTGCTTCTGGGAACGGAAAACAAAAAGTCATTTCAAAAAGAACATTCGATGTCTCAGTGACGTGTACGAGACGTGTCGACGCTCCAGCACGTACCTTTGGTGGGCTCGGTGCGCTTCGGGAGGTCCATGGTGTCGTAGTTCTTGTCATTTTCCCCGTTTCTCCTCCCTGAAGAAAGAGAACGAGGGCTGTGACAAAGAGCGTGAGAGCCGAGAACTACCGGAGAGTAAATGTCACGTCCATCTCAGACATTCACTCTCTCTCTCTCTCTCTCTCTCTCTCTCACACACACACTACTCTAATGGCTGAGGCTCTCCTGAGTGGAACCCCCTCTTAATAATGCATGAGAGGAAATACATCTTCAGCACAGAGGTCTAATGATCATGCCAACACCCATCCCACACACACACACAGTATACAATACACACAAAGTACTCTAAATGATATGACGAACAAGACTCTGGGTTTCTAAGACGGCCGTATCACACTGCGACACGTTAACACACACCAGAAGACGGACGGAGAGGACGTGAAGGAGAGACTCACCTTGGTTAAACCATTCCTCTAGAGTTAGCCAGCGCGACAGCGGGGCCAAGCACCAGCAGAGGGAAAGAAGAGAAGAGAAGAGAAGAGGCATGGTATAAATGTGTGTGTGTGTGTGTGTGTGTGTGTATATAAATGAAGCTTTGCTCTGGTTTAATACTTACTCTGACTACGCTAACCACTTCAAAGGAGTAATCGTGTACTTTAAAGCCGTGATTTACATTTGCTGAGATTCTGCTCCGCTCACTAATTTTGTACACAAACCTAAATGCACTCCTTTTTTTAATTTTTTTTTTTTTTTTTAACTCTGCAAACAAATCTCTGAGATGAAGGAAAGAAAAACAAACAGCTCTCTGGAAGCTCAGGTTTTCTCAGCGCGTAAAAGCAGGTCATTCACGTATCTACATTCAGTGTGATTTATTAAACATCAAGGGGTTTTAGGATGCTGCAGGTTAGTTGGTGTTGCCCTGGGACTGGAGAATTATTATTCCTGACTTCCTGCAGCTGCACCTGTGTCATTCCTGACGACGTGGAAAGTACCGGTTACCCCTGGCACGTTCTACAAAACGCCCACCCGAGCAAGGCACTGTTTACACACACACGCCGTCTGAGTCAGCTCACACCGCGCCGATTAAACCAATCCTGAGTCATCGCACAGGGCCACAGACGCGCAACAGTCACCGCTGCTAGGCTACACACAGAGCGTGCGTACTGTGACTAATCACAACTCTCTCTCTTTTTTTTTAAGGTTTGAGGAACTCATTGTCATTTTTAATTTCTATAACCTGAAGACTCTCTGTGAAGGTGACCGACCTTTAGCTTTCTTGCCGCCGAAGCAGCCGGCATCGTCCTTCTTCTTCCTGTGAGTTCCCGTGGAGCCCGGAGCCTGAAGAGACGACGGGTCCTGGAACTTCTCCGCTCCCGGGACTTCTTTGTGCACGTGGTAGGAGAGGTTCCTCATGATGCACACACAGTTCTCCACAGACTGGGGGGGAAAGACAGAGAACTACACAGATTAGCAGGTTGAAAAGATGCCGACGGTGGTGCTGAAGTCTCGAGACTCACCTTGTTGTCCATGTCCTTCTTCCCCACGGCTGAGAGCAGAGCGTGGAGCAGGGCGTCCACCAGGCCCTCGCACTCCCGCAGCCTTCTGCGTGCCTCCGCTCCATCCGAACTCACGTTCCTGCACACACACACACACACACACACACACACACACACACACACACACACACACACAACTGTAGCACCACACTACAACAACAAACTACAATGTAAATACTTACAATGAATGTAAGTATTTACATTCAATACCGAGGTATACACACTACCAAAAGTATTCGCTCGCCTGCAATCACATGTATATGAACTTGAGTAACATAATCTATAGGCTTTAATATGATGTTGGCCCCGCCCCCCTTGCAGCTACAGTATAACAGCTTCAACTCTTCTGTGAAGGCTTTCCACAAGGTTTACGAGTGTGTTTATGGGAATTTTTCACCATTCTTCCAGAAGTACATTTGTGAGGTCAGACACTGATGTTGGACGAGAAGGCCTGGCTCGGAGTCTCCGCTCTAGTCAAGTTTTTTTTTTACACCAAACTCACTTATCCGTGATTTTATGGACCTTGCTTAGTGCACTGGTGCGAAGTCATGTTGGAACAGGAAGGAGCCGTCCCCAAACTGTTTCCACAAAGATGGGAGCATGACAATTGTCCAAAATGTCTTGGAATGCTGAAGCATCAAGAATCCATTTCAGTGGAACTAAGGGGCTGAGCCCAACTCCTGAAAAACCTCTCGCCCCCATCATAATCCCCCCTCCACCAAACTTTACCCTTGGCACAATGCAGTCAGACAAGTACCGTTCTCCTGGTATTCCCCAAACCCAGACTCATCCATCGTATTGCCAGACAAAGAAGCGTGAGCCATCACTCCGGAGAACACATCTCCACTACTCTAGAGTCCAGTGGCGGCATGCTTTACACCACTGCATCCGATGCTTTGCATTGCACTTAGTGATGTAAGGCTTGGATGCAGCTGCTCGTCCATGGAAACCCATTCCATGAACGCACTGCTCTTGAGCTAATCTGAAGGCCACATGAAGTTTGGAGGTCTGTAGCTATTGACTCTGCAGAAAGTTGGCGCCCTCTTAGCACTATGTGTCTCAGCATCCACTGACCCCGCTCTGTAGTTTTACGTGGCCTACCACTTCATGACTGATTTGCTGTCGTTCCCAATCGCTTCCACTTTGTTATAATACTACGGACAGTTGACTGTGGAATATTTAGTAGCGAGGAACGCTAACTGCTTGATTTTATACACCTGTAACCATGGAAGTGATTTAAATACCTGAATTGGATGGGTGAGTGAATACTTTTGGGAATATAGTGTATTTATAAATACACTTAAACACACTAAAACTGTATCTGTGTGTAAGGTGTGTGTATATGTAAAGCAGATCTGTGGAAAATTACAACTTGGCTTACAGAACTATTGTGCTTTGTGCCATTGTGTGCCCGAGTGAATGTCCACTATGATAATGACGTCGTATTTCATCCTGCACACACAAACACGCATGTCTCTCTCTCACACACACACACACACACACCCTTCAGCTTCAGCTGTGCCATGCACGCAGCTCGTGGCAAATCAGGCTCGGGCTCTGAGCTGCTTCCTAGGCAACAGATGTCGGTGCTTACAGTTGCCATGGATACTTGGCAGAGTGGCGGGGATGGAGAGGCATCGGGAGCTGGCGACACACGGGCGCAGAGCCTCCGTGCTCATATTCCCGAGTGTGTTCTACAACCTCTAGGACTGTGTGTACATGTGTGTGTGTGTGTGTGTATCTCTGTCTAACTCTCCTTGGCTCACAAGCTCTGAAGTCAAAGCCAAGTCTGATTATACTGATTAAACTGCTAGAGGGCAAAAGGCAGGAGAGAGAAAGAGACAGAGAGACAGAGGAGAAATGCTGAAAATGAACGAGGGATGGAGGAGGAATGCAATTTCAGGCTTATCAGTCCCTGCTGTCCTTAAGGTCAGTTAATCAGAGCCACATGCTAAGAGAGGGACAGTTACAGAGAGCAAGAGAAAGGGCTAGAGATGGACACAGAGAGAGAGACGGATGGACGGACAGAAAGAGAGACCAGATGTTTAAGTTCCACATTAATACTGTACAGTCACCTACACCATCCGCTGTGTTATTTACTAATCTGAGGCTGATTCTCATCTCAAACTCATCACGCTATGAGTGTGTGTGTGGGGGGAAGAGGGGGTTTAAAGGGTTCTTCAGATGGCTATAACACACCTCAAGCTTTCTGAGAGGCTTCTGTTAGCAACATGAGCTGGGGAATGGGACTCCTCAGCTTTAAGCTAGTATACAGTACTTTCAGGATTTCCCTCAACAATAACAAAGAATCCTTAAGGGCGCAACAATGCCAAGGTAAACTCCAAAATGGTGCTTTGTTAGGAAAAACCAAGGAACCTGAATGGATGCTAGAGGGGACCTGTGATAAAAAAAAAAAACACCTTAAGAACAGTAATTGGGATAAACCCAAGAAGCAATAGGGCTGTTAAATGGAGATCACTCAAATATGCCTTAAGTGGTCTAGATGGAATAAAATCAAGAAGCTTTATGAATTCTTAATGGATGTTAACCCAAAACCCTTAGAAATACGAAACTGAGAAGAACCCTTAACTGCTCCAGATGGCATAAACCAAAGGTTCCCTTAAGAGGTAAACTTAATAGATGCTAACCCATAAACAATTAGGGTTGCTAAACAGAGATCACCGTAAGAACCCTTATGGATGCTTAATAGATGTTATCCCAAGAACCCATAGGGTTGCTAAACAGAGATCACCCAAAGAACCCTCAATGGCTCCAGATATCATACAAAGAACCCCTAGGGAGGCTTAATGGATGTTATCCCAAGAACTCTTAAGGATGCTAAATGGAGATCACCCAAAGAACCCTAAATGGCTCCAGATGTACAGTAACAAACCAAAGAACACTTGTGGATGCTTAATGGATGTTAACCCAAGAACCCTTTGGGATACTAAAGGGATATCAACCAAACAACCCTTAACTGCTTCAGATGGTATAAACTAAAGGACCTTTAAAGATCGAAAAAAGGAGGTCACTCAGAGAACCCTTAACTGTTCCAGATGGAATAAACCAAAGAACCTCTTGGCATGCTTAATGGCTGTTATCCCAAAAACCCTTACAGGTGCTAAATGAAGATCACCTAAGGACCCCTTAATGACTCCAGATGTAACAAAACAAAGAACCCTAATGGATGCTTAATGGATGTTAACTCAAGAACCCTTTGAGATGCTAAAGGGATATCAACCAAACATCCCTTAACTGCTTCAGATGGCATAAACCAAAGAACCGTTAAGGATGGTACTGTAAAAGATGGTTACTCAGAGAACCCTTAACTGTTCTAGATGGAATAAACCAAAGAACCTCTTTGGCATGCTTAATGGATGTTAACCCAAGAACCCTCAGTAATGCTAAACTGAGATCAACTAAAGAACCCTTAACTGCTCCAGATGGCATAAACCAAAGAACCTCTAGGGAGTGAGGCTTAATGGATGTTAACCCAAAAACCTTAGAAAAACCAAACAGAGATCATCCAATGACTGAATAATTAACTGCTTTAGACAAAACAAACCAAGGAACCCATATGGGTGATTAATGAATAGTAACTCAAGAACCCCTAGTGATGCTAAACTAAAATCACCCCCCAAAAAATCTTAATTGCTTAAATAAACCAGGAAACCCTCAGATATGCAAATAAACAACCTTTAACTGCTTCAGAATGAATAAAACAAACAAACAAAAAACCTTAAGGGATCCTAAACAGATATAAAAAATAATAATAAAAAAAACCTTAAAATGTTCCAGATGGCATAAACCACAGAACCCTTAGTGAAGCTTGGAGAAGCCGGCTCCAATGGGCCAAAGCACAGAAACCTTACAGACTTCTGTCCTGATACAGCAGAGTGATGAGGAGCTTTAATCAGGAGCCGTACTGCTGAAATGTTCAGAGAAAGCTGCTAATGAGAGCACTGATGCAGAGAGGCAGGGAGGGAGGGAGAGCGCGGGAGAGCGAGGCCACGAGGATCGATTTCAGCCATTCGACCGACACTGAAGTGTGGAACAAATACAGAGACATTATCCTGCTCTTTACTGTTGCAGAAAAACAGCAGCGCTGTCACGTCTCTGTGCTCCGAATCTGTTTTCATTCTCATCGCACAGGGTTCAGCATGTGTCGGGTCCTGTTCGTGCAGCAGGGCAACCGGTATGCAATAATATCGTTACTGCTGAAAGGGATGTTAAAATCTGACTAAGCGGAAGTGAGAAAGTATTAGCCCCATAACAGACTCAAAACGGAAGTCACTGATTTATTTGCTACGGCGAACGACCCGTCACGTTCATCACGGCTGGTACGCTTAGGCTTCGTCCTGGCTGGCTGTAATCTGATTGGCTGCTGATACTTCAGGAAACGTTTCTTAACCATGGCACAAAGAGCTTTAGATCTAATCACTGGATTGAAAAGCTTTCTCAGCATTACGTAGGTGTTTTTTTTATTTATTTTTAGGTCTACATCCTGAGTCAAGCAATTTTCAGTTACAAGTTAAACCACGTCAGTGAAATCCCTAACACTCAGGATTTCTCATAACTCCAAGGAAATATACGCGAGCTTGAGGCATGTTCATATAAGTTAGGAGAGAATATGACTTTTTTTTTTTGTTGTGAAAATGAAGAACTAGCTAATACCTTTACAGTCACCAGCTCAAGGTCCACACTTACACACTCCTCACTCTCACAACGACATGCCATTCCTATTAGATTTGGTGTAGTCATTGAATTATTCATAGCGGTTACTGAATAATATGCTTTAAAGAGATATTTAAAAAATTAATACTAATCCAGAGGTTAAGTGATACAGGTTAGACAGAAATGTCATCATTTTGTTACAGACCTCACGAGGGACAAAGATTCTCGCCATTCTATAAAACAAAAAGGAACAACCAAATTGGATGTGTGTGTATACAAACTTATACACAGCCAGCCAAAAAATGTATACGCTCTTCACCATGAAAAATATATAAGCATTAGCATCTCTTCTGACGATCACATGATACATCAACGATAGTGCGACTATTGACATCGACAGTATGTACTGTACAGTAAATACACACACCTGCACACTTTAGGAAAATAAACAGAAAAGTGCAGAGATAAACTGTTCACACAGGTAAATCAACTCTGAATTGACTCATCTACAGGAAATGAACTCTGATGTGAAAGTGACTCAACTCTAACACAATTCACCAACATGGAGTGAAATATACAGCAGCACGTTACTTTGTGAATCAACTTACCCACAGAGAGTGAAATGTCGTAAGGCATTAATTTGACTCTAAACTGACTCACCTGCAAGAAGTAAACTCTACCAAGAAGGTGATTTAACCCTGAAGTGCAGAGAGTGAACACCTGCAGAGAGTAAGCTCTGACTCAACTCTGAATCGATTCACCTGCAGAGAGTGAACTCTAATGGGAATGAAATTCAACTCTGAATCGACTCACCTGCAGAGAGTGAACTCTGAC
>JAOVVA010000029.1:16999797-17012901 GCA_028565275.1 Leiocassis micropogon | reverse complement strand
AAGGTTTCTTCCTATTGCCATCTCAGGGAGTTTTTCCTTGCCACTGTCACCTTCACCCTTGGCTTGCTCATCAGGGATATTCTCATTATTATCTAGACACATTTTTCTCAAACATTCACACTTCCATAAATTTTCTTTTCAAAATTTCTTTCCATTTTTCTGAAGCTGCTTTGAGACAATGACCATTGTTAAAAGCGCTATATAAATGAAATTGAATTGAATTGAATTGAAATGAACACTCGATCCTAGCAGGGTTTTTAAAAGAAAAAGGTGCGAGCTGGGTGAAATAAGGAGCTGCGGTGGGAAGAAACGGCTCTTTTAAGACAAGACGTGCTTCAAGGGGGAAAAAGAGAAAAAAAAAAAAAGACAGGACATTCCTTTGACGTCCTTACGCCTTTGCTAAGCGATGAAACAATGGCACGGTGTTCTTCACAGCAAACCAAGTGTCCAGATGTGCTAAATCTTCTAGACTGCGTTCCATCGCTCACGCTCATCATCGTCGTTCCTAGGACACAAAGCTGAGCGCTCGTTTCTCACATGTGAGCGTTGAGTCTGGCTTTCACGCAAAAACAAACCGCGCGTTGTTGCTGTGCGAGAATCAGGTGGCATTTAAGGGATTGCACCGAGAGATTTATGAAGAAACAGACAGAAAGACAGAGAGACAGAGGAAGAAGAAGAAGAAAAATCCAACGGATCATGGAGTAAATTCCCTCACACTGACCTGCTTGACTTCGGCGGGCATGGCTGGGCTGGATTCCCGTGCGCACGCAGGCACCGTGAGAGCAAACTTTCAGCCTGTGTGTGTGTGTGTGTGTGTGTGTGTGTGTGTGTGCGTACGTGATTGTGTGTGTCCTAAATCGCTGTATGGAAGATAAGCAGCTTAGATCTGCGTGGCCATCCTTTCATCACACGCGTGCACTACTCCTCCTCCCGCGTCCCGCTTCTCGCATGCTCCGAGGGCTCAAGGGGAGAGAATCCACGCAGGAAAAAAGCAGAGACGCAAAAACCAAAAACCTGCACGCACACACACACACCCCGCGTTCACACTCATGCACGAGCACCGTGTGAAAAAAAAGTTGCTCCAGCCTGGAGAACAAAACCCCTGGGTCGAGTGAGGAGGGAGGGGAGGAGGAGAACAACAGAAAGAGGAGGGGTGTGTGTGCGTGTGTGAGAGAGAGAGAAAAGAATCCTATCCGAGTTGTCCAGTTATTGTGAGAGTAACGCTTTCCTGCTCCCTCGCTCTGCTCTTCTCTGAGCATCTGAGCCGACGAGGCAGAGAGAAAAAGGGAAGGAGGGGGCTGACAGACGGACGCAGCTGGAGAGAGAGAGAGAGAGAGAGAGAGAGGGAGGGAGAGAGCGAGAGAGTAAGAGAGGGAGAGAGAGAGGAAGAGAGAGAGAGAGCAAGAGAGGGAGAGAGAGCGCGAGCGAGTCTGACTCCACCTCACCGACGTGCCAAAGAAGCACAATCCTGGCAAAATAGAGGGGCAACTTTTCTCTTCATCCCTTCATTTTTTGCCATCTCTCTCTTCCTCTCTCTCCTTTGTGTCTGAGCTTTGTCCTTTTGTCCTCCAGTCTGATAAAATTGTAAGAGCATTTCCAGACATTACTCAGTGTGTGAGAATGAATTTTAATGTTTAGGGCCAGATATGTTTAATGAGATACTTTTTTTCCCCCTGTGTCGGGGAATCGAAGCAAGTCATTCATTCATCACACTCTTTCTATATATAATAATACATATATATAAAAAAACCAAACATTGTAGAAAGCCTCGTCCGAATCCTTCCTTTCGCTAACGTCGGTAACGGTTTAGCTTCAACTCTTCAGGACTTGGCGCTCCCGCATGGGGACAAAAGAGACACTGAGTTTTTGGGGGTTTTTTTCTTTCCAAAATCTTTTTTTCAAAAGAAATGAAAATTAACGAGCAACACGATTACAGTCTCACGCACTGGCTGACATGTGAGTCATTGATTTACTGACTGATTGACAGGTAGAATTGATTAACTCGTTTATCGCTAATTTCTTAAACGATTCATTGATTCGTTCATCTTCCTTCATTCAATTAGTGACTCATGAACCTACTCGTTTACCTGTTTTCATTTGCTGAAGGATTCATTCATTCATCTCCCTTTATTCACTGAGTGAATAAATATCTAGCTGGCTAATTAGATCTCCACGTTAGCTAATTGCTCTTTTGTTAATTTACGTTGTTAATTAATGATGTCATGCCAATCTGTCTCGTCTCAGCTAGCCAGCTAATTCGTTTTTTTAGTTAGCGAGTTAGTTTTCGTTAATGTATGTTCTATGTACTGTATGTAGCACGTTGGTCCTGGAGGAACATTATTTCACTTCGCTGTGTACTGAACTGCATCACGTTGAAGTGACAATAAAAGCCTATCAATCATTCCCTCGCTCATCACATCATCTTTTATTCAGATTTGATGATTGATTTTTTTTTTCATCTTCGTTCATTCAGTGATTCAGCTGGTCATCTTCCTTCATTCACTATGTGATTGATCAATTCATTCATTCATTTTATTCACTCCCCAGGTGATGTATTGATTAGTTTGCTCATGTTTTCTTCATTCACTGAGTGATTCATTGAGTTATTTCTCCATCTTCTTCATTCATGGAGTGATTCACTCTTTTTCCTTCATTCCCCGAGTTATTATTCGACTCATTCATTCACTCACTTCTTTCATGCTCCTTTATTCTCAGGTTTCATCTTTCATCCCTCATTCATGAAGTGATTTAATGATTTATTTGTTCATCTTCTTTCATTCACTGAAGGATTCATTACTTCATCTTTATTGATTCATTACATCATCATTAATGTTTCTTTATTCATTCAGCAATGCACCGAGTCATCCATTCATCTTCTCCTACTCATGGATTAATTCATTAAATCATTCATTTATCTCCCTTTTATCTTCCTCTGAGTGATTCATTCGTTCATATTCTTTCACTTTGTGATTCATTTTTCATCTTCCTCCATTCATTCATTAAATCATCAATTCATCACGGTGCACCAGTTCATCTATTCGTCTTCCCCATACTCATGGAGTGATTCTCATTGAGTTCATTCATTCATCTTTCTTTATATTCACTGAGTGATTCATTTGTTCATATTCATTCACTGCGTGATTTATTGATTCATTTTTTCCCATCGTCCTTCATTCAGTGAGCAATTTAATGACTCATTTGTTCATTCTCCTCCGTTCTCTGAGAGATTCATGGATTCATTTAGCTTCGTCAACGTCCACTCAGTGTCAAGGAGTCATGTTACTTTTGGTAATCAATCTTAAAAAAAAAAGAAAAAAAAAAGAACTTTCATCCCTTCATCTGTCCAGATATAGATTAAATAAAGCTTCGGCTGAAAGTGAAACCTTTTTTTTTTTTTTTTTTCATTTCCTTATACAGACTTATTTATAACATTAGAAGCATTTGCATCATTCTGAACACATTTCCAGAGACAGAGATGCACATTGCATTTTCACGCACACACACACAGATTTGGATTCTAATGATCAACATCATTATGAGATCATGAAAGAAATGAACAGTCTCTCTCTTATGTGGAAAACTGCAAACACTGGATATGAAAGAACCAAAAATAAATAAATACAGTGCAGTGCAGTGATGCCATGTGATATTTAACACGAACGTGATCATGTGACCTGCATTACGAAACCCTGATTCGGGTCTTTCTACGCTGGCTGTGGTTGTGGCCAGGGCGACAGAATAATTTAACAAATGTAGGAATAAAATGGCATGTTTAATCTTTATCTCCGTTTCCTCCACAGTGTGTATATAAAAAAAACATCTGAAAAATATCCGGAGACAGCTTCGGCTAATCAGCTCCAGAGTGAGAGTGTGTGAGAGAAACAATAACATATAACAATAACCGTCTGTCTGAGAAAGCTGATGCTCACCGGCATCTCATCTCATCTCATCTTTAAAGCTCAGCCCTGGTGCATTCGAGTCCACTTCACACACTTCCTTCGACATGCCTCTTGTAAACGACCCCCCCCCTGATCGAGCAGCGCCGTCAAACTGAGACTGTTTTTAATTTAAGTGTACACGCTGCTTATGGACGCACGGCGCATCCCGGGGAGGCAGAGGTCACATTCCTCCAGTGACTCCTGAAGACTCAAGAGCCTTATTTTAAACACATGAGGGTGCTTTACGGAAATCTGAGATCATACTGTAGGTTCGGTGAAGGTTTGGAATTCCTAACTAACGGTGCGCCCCTTTATAGCTGCAGCTAAAAACCGCCGTGCCTAGAGGACGGGACAAGAGCACGGAATAAACAAACAGGCTTTCTGAAGTCTGGAGCTCAGAGGGAGGCGAATGCCGTAATATGGCGTAATTTGGTGGATTGAACATTAAGAGTCTGGAGTTTAGAGTTCGCCCGAGGGACGAGGACGGTCTCTGTGGTCTTGGGAAGAATATAAATGACTCAGGGAGAGTGAGCATGCTAGCTGTATGTATAAATTGGGGGGGGACTGAGAGTGTGTTTGCGTGTGGGACACAATAGCAAGTTTAACCCGTTCTGTAAACAAAAGGAAATAGTCGAGTGCAGGAGGAAGGATGTTAAATACCTCCTGATTAAGGGAAAAAAATAAAAATAGCAAGAATGAATGTTAATGTCACACAACCGTACTCTTAGCGCTGACCGAGAACTGAGACCGTCACTGAAATTTGTGTTCATACGTGAAAGGTCTTGGAGGGGGCAGAGAAGCGGACGAGCGCGACCCCTCAGATAAACTCTACCAACAGTTCAGACATTCAGACAAGGTGTTGATTTTCCTCAAGACACACAAGTAAGCGTCATTGTTAAGCAGCTGATTTATAAAGGTCATGTGACCTTTGTGTCCGATGCTTGGCACACTGGGCTTCCATTGTGTAAAGGGGATACGAGTTAAAAAAAAAAGAAAAGAAAAAAAAAGCGGTCTTAAGGAAGCGTGTAATAAGTCTTGTAGTCATAAGATCGCTGTTCTGAATAAGTGTTACCCTGAGATCTGGTGAGTCTTTGCTTCAGAGCAGCATATGATCTAGAAACCTAGTCACAAAGCGAATGTCGGGTGGATCTTTTCATGACGGCTTTGCGTCTAAACAGATAACCTCAGAAAAAAAAAATTAAATCATCAACGGCGCTGACGACGCTGAGGCTAAAAAGAAACCGAAAGTTGAAAGTCGAGTGGCCTTTCTCAGACGCCTGTACACCGCTTAGCATAACCTGGATTGCAAACCATGGCCCGTGTCACCGCGGTGTGGTTATGTAGTGGGACGCTTTGATCCGTACTGGACCTGTCTGAGAGAGCTTGATCAGGTGATGTCTGTAACATCTGACCCACTTTGTTTTTTATGCGTTATGTGGTTCGAGTTTGTTTCTTTAAACAGAGTTCACCACATACTTCTTATCGCTTTAAGAGTCCACTTGAATTGTGCTTCAAGAGGTGATTTCTCACTGCTCGCTCAATGTAAAACGGACAAGTCTTTCAGCTAGAGGTGGGCGTGAGTCATTGGCGCCACTCACGGCTACAGAATCAGTGACTCGCTCATTTCTGTGTTTCCCGTCCCAGTAAGCAGAATACATTTTTTGACAGATTCACTGCCATCCTTCGGCGTTCTGTATACAAAACTATGGAGCTTTTAAGAAAGCTGTTCATGTTTCTTCTCATTTCAGCAGACAAACATGACCAAAGTCTGAGGGGTAATAACTTCGAGTTCGAATAACTCAGACGTGTAAAAGACGTCTACACTCGTCCAGACTTACTGCGTCCAATTTGCGTCGGCTAAGAAAATTAACGCCTTGTCGAAAAGGCTAATTTCTGAGCTGTCACATTATAGACCGTGATGTTAATCATGTTTGGACTTTTATGAGCAGGCGAGGATGCCAGGGCTGCTGAGGAAATGGAGATCGTCCGAAAAGGCTCGCCTGTGACAGGGGCTCGGCACGCACCGATGGAAAATAGATTGACATTCAATTTTCTCTTTATTGGTTTTAAATTGGCAAGTGCATCACACGCAGTTATGCCGCAGGAAGGAAACTGTAGCTGGTTGGAAGCACACACAAAGAGATGCAAAATAGTGTGTGTGTGTGTGTGTGTGCGTGCGTGTATGTGTGCAAGTGTGTCCTCAGAGTGGGAATCGTGACCACAGGCTGTGGCTCAGACAGGGAGGTGGGAGGAAATCGATGATGTGACAATTTAAAACAGATGAGGGCTGGTCTTTCTCAGTTTAAAGAGAAACAAATGAAGAAAAAAGTGATATAAAAGAAAAAACATATGGATGATTTGAATGGTGTCGCAATAAAGACTGGTGAAGCAGAGGATTGGTGAAAGAGCAAGAGGACTGAACAAGGACTGGTAAATGCAGAGGGATTTTTGGAAAAGCTGGGGACTGATTGAGGTGAGGACTGGTTAAAGCAGAGGATTGGTGGAGGAGCTCAGGATTAGAGGATGTACAGTAAGGATTAATGGAGGCAAGGATTAATAGAAGTGAGTACTGATGGAGGCGAGGACTGTTTAAAGCCAGAGGATTGGTGGAGGAGGTGAGGATTGATTGAGGCAGAGGATTAGTGGAAGCAAGGACTGGTAAAGGCAGAGTACTGGTAAAAGAGTCGAAGATTTGTGGGGGCAGAGGAGATGAGGACTAGTGAGGGCAGAAGATTGGGTAGAAGACGAAGATTGGTGGAGGAGATGAGGATTCGTGAAAACGAGGTTGGTGGAAGTGGTGAGGACTGGTGGAGGCAGAAAATTGGGGGAAGCAAGAACTGGTGAAGGGTAGAGGATTGGTGTAAAAGATGAGGATTTTTGAAGGTGGAGGTGAAGACTGATGAAGGCAAGGGAGTGGTGGAGGCTGGGGATCGCTGGAGAAGGAAAAAATTGGTGGAAGCGGGGGAGTGGACGATTCAAGGATTAATGAAGGTGAGGATTTTGTGGAAGTGCAGATTGGTGAAGGTCGAAGAAGAAGAAGAAGAATTAGTGAAAACAGGAGATTGGACGATCCGGAGGCTTAGTGGAGGTGGGGATTGATGAAGGTAAGGACTGGTGAATGTGGTAGGGGATTAATGGCGGCATGGTTTGGTGGAAGGAGATGATTGCTTATGGAAAAGTAATAGATAATGACAGTTGCAACCAGTGACCCCAATTTCACCAAATGGAATGATTTTACATCAGAGCTTCACTAAGACAGCGTGACATTATGGATGGGGCTCATGTTCCTCTCCCAATCAACTGGTTTACCTGCATGACCACCTGCTGCCACGGGAGGTGGTCGGCCCGTGGCACGTTGGCGCGCTCCAGCTGCAGTGAAACGTGGCGTCGCTCTTCCTCAAGCGCCCGTGTCAGCTGCTCAAACCTCGCCTCCTGCTCTTTAACCGATGCCAGAATGCTGGCGGCAGAACGAGCCTCGTACTCCTCCATGTCCGCTCGGACTGTGCACTGGTTACAGAACGAGGTTGAATAAAGCCAGGTTTAAAAACAATAAACAATAAATAGATAAATAAATAAATAAACAAACAGTCAGGACATGACGAACATGGCAGCACAACCACTCGCTGTGTCATATAAAGATGCAAAATGCCCAAGCACGTAGAAAATACACCACGATGGACGTGACAATTTGCAACCAATAATAATAATGAACTGAAAACAGCATTTTCATACACACCTAGAGGTTAGTGGAGCAGAACAAGTTAGAGAACGGACATCCTCCGCTACAGACTGACACAAAGGAGAGATGTCCCACTGGCTAGAGGAGAGAAAGTGAAAGACAGGAGAAATGTTAGAAAGACAGAATTCACCTTTTGGAGGAAAATAAAACTGTGTATGGGATCAATACCGAGCTCTGAAACCTGGGTCGAGGTCTTTCACATGGCTGTTTAGGGGAGAGCAGAGAGGGGTGGAAGGAAGTAAACGTTGGACAGAGGAGAACAGGTGGAGGAGGACAGTGGATAGGAACCATGCACACCTGCACACGGCGAGAACTGTGTCTGTACACACACACACACATACAGAGGCAGACACACAATCCTCATCATGGATGTATTCCCTTTGAAGCAGCACACTGCCTTCAGGCTTTGATCATTTATTTATCTGGATCGGCGCTCAGGACACGGCTCATGCGGAGAGCGACTGCGGCACCGTGCTGCTCGGAGGAATCCACCTATTCCCCACTGTTTACTCTTTCCCATGGGGAGAGGAAGAACAGATTTCTCTATTACTCCAAGACAATTTCCCATTAACCGGTTAACACATACACGCACATATGGCACAAACAGTACGATGTGAGAGGAACGTATGCAGGGAAAGACTCAAACAGAAACATTCAGTGCAGATTCAAGTGACACGAAATATGACCTGGTTATTAAAGTAACATTATATCCTTACAAACTCAATAACACTCTTGTTTACGTTTATTTTCTCCCTGACAGAAAAAAAGTGAATTATGAACACATATAAATTATTCCCTACAGTGCATATCGATCATGACTTTCTAATAGACTGTAATAATTCTAAAAAACTGTTCCTCCATAAGTAATGTTGGCGAGCAGAACTTTAACGTTAGATATTTTACCCTTTATTACTCTACACACTGCATGAGGGAAGAAAAAGGAGAGGGACGATATATACATCACAAACACCCACTACGCTTATCATTTCTGGAGTCTGGACAAGGCTTAAAATAGAGCAACAGGCTTTATGAGTGGTGACTGATGAAATCCAGGCCACCAGGGCGGCTGGGGCAGGAAAGTTAGTCGAGACTTCTTTACCACTTTAGATCTAACCTACATTTGGTGTGAAGCTCACCTTAACTACAAATGGTGTCGACTACACAGAATCTCTGAAGGCGCTTTCAGAAACTAGGCACGATTGATCTGAACAGTGCCTAAGAACGCTTGCTTCTCCCCTCCCCACTCCCACACTGGACAGCAGTCACGGTATTATTTTTCTCTGTACTCGGGTACGCTTGCGTATCTTCACTCTCCGATACAGCAGGTGTCAGCGTGCACATAATTGGTTTGTGAGCCGCCAATAAACACAAAGACAAGAACAGAACGAGGAAAATCAATCTTCTCCCTACAGCTTCTTGATATTTCAGGAAAAACTGAAATAAAATGGCGCTCTCATGTGCCTTTCTATTTTATCTGCTACGGCTGGGAACATGTTATGATTTTAGAGGAGACAGTGGGCACTGATGACGCCGCATCCACTTCCGTTTCCAGCAACGTTTTGTTTTCCATATTCGAGTTGATCCGTGTACGTTCTTGAAACCACCTTTTCCAGGAGACTCTGGCACGGTTAGCAGAATCAAAATGGACCAGACTTTGGCGTAAAGCGTTCTCGGAAACGATCCAAGGGGCTTTTCTTGCAATATTCTTGCAATCTTCTCAAAACTAGAGGACAAATCATGTATGTCACTACTCACAAAGTGACATACATGCATCATGAACAGCAAGATCATGGCAATATGTACATAAAAACGTACTGGGAGTTGCCACCACTTTGCCAAGGTTTTAAAAGAAAATTCAGATGCAGATGATCAGGAACAGCATGGGAACCAACAAGGCAAAGCCCTGCCATGACCCAAAAGCTGCTGGAACACCAGTGTCACTGTCGACACTCAAGCAAGTTTTACTTCACCATGGACTGAAATGCTCTCGCCCAAGAAAGAAGCCCCTGCTCCAAAATCAGCACCTTCTAGTTCATCAAAAGTTTGTTGACCAAAGAAGAATAACAATGAGGTTTTCAAAACCAAAAACACTACAGCACCTGTTAAGCATGGTGATGGTAGCATCATGCTTTGGGAAGTGGATGGAGCCTTGACACTATTGAAAATTTGTCAGGTCTGTCCCAAAAGCCGATTAATTTATTGAAACGCCACCAATTCCGCCATGAAGAGCGGTCAAAATATCCAACCGGAATTCTCTTCTGTTTACTCCATTTATTACTGGGCTAAAAATAGAAGGATAAAAAGTTGCACCGAGATGTGAAATGCAGAACAAGACATGGATTAAATCCCTCAGGGCCTTCATGACAGCTTTGGGAGTCTCCCAAACAAGCTGGCTGGACAAAAAACACTGACTAGTGGCCATTTCATCCGTTCAGAGAGCTGAGTTGAGCAGGTCGATTTGTGTACGCCTCGAGTCATCCACGATCTGTATCCGACATCAAGAGGAAATAATCAGCGTCTCTCAGTTATGCTTCAGCTCAGCAGAATGGCGGTTCGACTCAAAAAAACAAGCTGTGTGTGAAAAATAGCGCACTGGACAAAATCGATGCGACGTCCTGGCGGGAAAAGGGGGATCATTAAGTCACAAGGCGCGAGGTTAGCGCGGGGGGTCAGCTGCAAACCAGACAGGCGTCAGAGGTGGGGGGAAACGAAGGAGCGAGACAGAAAACTGGCGTTAGAGACGCAAACCAATTAGAGAGCGGTCCCGTTTCATTACCCTGTCCGGTCCCCTGTTCGCGCTGATTACCCCCTTCATCTCCCCTCTGAGGGAGGCTAAATCAATTCCCACCAGTGTCCACCTGAGCCTCCATCTGTGTCTGACACCATCAAGCTGATCTGGGGACAGCTTTAGGGTTTAGTCACTTATCATCCTGAGTGCAAATCTGATCCGAGATCAGAGGAAGGCACAGAGGAGCTCAAACACTGAATCCAGTCGTGTCACAGCTGCCACTTACACACACACACACACACACACACACACACACACACACAGAGCAGGCAAAATCACACATATTAAAAGACGTTACTACACTTTGTATGAGGAGAGATTAAACGTGCTGTGCCGTAGGTCACGGCTCTTACCGCTGAAAGGCACTCTGGGAGATTTTCCATAATTTAGCACACTCTGTTTCGAGCACTCGGGAGCACTTAAGGGGTCAACAGATTTTCCAAAAAACCCTCCAGAAGATGAAAACGGCAAATTTTTTTCCGAATTAAACATGCGCACAGGAGAGTGTCGGGAACGCAGGGGCGGTTTAGTTGAGAAGTGGCCGCATCAGCGGCTCTTAAAACGAACCGTGCGGTTTAGGAAAGTGCATGAACTTCGGAAATGGTGGTGAAAACCTAAAATGATGGGAAAGAAATCTGCTTGGTGAAATATACGATGCACCCAACACCACACTTCAGCTGTGGAAAAGTAGCACTGTGTATACTTACAGTTACAGCGTTGGCACGCGCCGGAGCGAAATGCATTGTGGGCAACTCCAAATAAAACGATGGAACATCGTGCTGATTATCGTGCCATGATAAATGATAACAGGAGTCCGTGTTTTCTTTTTTTCCTCTAAGATTTTTGCTTTGATCAAAATAGTGGAGACACACACACACTCCAAACATGCCAAGAGACACCGGGGAAGAAAATAAAACCAGTCAAATTGCCTGTAAACTAAAAAGCATGCAAACACACATACACATACACACCCTTAGGATCTCAGCTGGATTTAGGATTCAAAGCGGTTTCTTTTTAAAGAACATTAAAGAGGAAGTAAAGCCGGGAGAATGAGAAGTGCGAGACGAGGCTGAGCAAGCTTAAAGGAAAAGTACAGAGCCAAACGCTGATAAGCCTTAAAACTCAGAAAGAGAGAGACAGAGAGAGACAGTGAGAGGGGACATTGTTTACCATGCTTTTCTTTTCCTCCTTTTGCTTTTTGCTTTGAAGTGCAAGCTCTTAGCTCTTAGACAGTAGCTGTCACATGTACACACAAACACTTCAAGGTTCCTCAAAGAACGCGGGCTTTATGAAGAACTCGTGTGCATTCGAACCTTTCAAACTTCGACACCACGACCAAGACTGAACAGATCAGGAGAGCGCCGGATTTCAGGCCGGAGCTTCTTTCGTTAAGAGCTGAGGAGTTCAATCAGAATATAAAACTGTAGACGCGAGCATGACGGCGAAACGGGAAACTCATTCGGCCCTGTTAATGTCAGCTCCCTCTGAGGTGTGTTTGCTTTGAGGCATTGAGACAGAGATGTGACGGTGTGTGTCTCTTTGTTCCTGCGGTAAATTGTTCCGTCTTCCGCATCCTTCACTCCAGTGTGTGTGTGTGTGTGTGTGTGTGTCTGGTGATTGGGGAGTGTTTCTCACCTTGCTGCATTTGACGCCCGGGATTACCGAGACACACTTTGAATGCTCCGGGGCTCAGCCAAGCAGCATCTTTCTCTTTTTTTATTCCTTTACCTTTCGCTCTTCACCTGTCGTTTCTGAGTACAGATTTGACGCCGGACCACGCAATCGTGTTCAGGTTGAATCTGCAGGCCGTGTGTTAGCTGTACCACAGCACTGACGTGTCTGCTTTACCTTCATAAACACAATGCTTGTTTAAAGCCCTGACTCGGACGCCACACGCTGTCCTCTTCCATACGTCTTCAACAAAACGTCCACGCGGAAGTCCACGAACGCCGATGTGATGAAGGAGAGCTCTGATTTTTTTTTTTTATCAAAATTAATAGAATAATTAATTAACTGAGATCAGATGGTTAATCAAAGTATATTTATAAATGAGCTAAAAATGTTTTTTTTTATATTTTGTTTTTAGTTTATTATTAAGTGAGAAACTATTTCTTTGTTCTTATTTTTTTTCCCCCTTTTAAACATTTATATTCAAATATTTATATTCCCTCTCTCCTTGTTTTATTTTTTTTTTCTGGTAAACTTTATATTAGATTTCCTTCATTTTTACAAATTGTTATATTCCTTATTATATATTTTTGCTTTTCTTTTCTCACATTCCAGCTGCACTCTCGTTGGTTTTTTATTATTATTACTATTATAGTTGTATTTACTCTCATTCTTGTTCACATTTACAAACAATTTTTATATTTCTTATAATTTTTCATTTACTTTCAATTCCTTATTTTTTTTCTTCTAATTGTATTGTTCTTTTCTTTCTTTTTTTAAAGTTAAGATCATTCTTGTTTTCTTTACCCTAAAAAAAAAAATATATATATATATATATTTTCCCCCATTTCTGTTCACTTTCTCTTTAAACACTATATTTAAATTAATAAATATAATTTTTATTTTGTTCTTTATCTTTTATACATTTTTTTCATTCTTGATAGTTTGTCTAGATAGTTTTTTTAATTAAT
>JAOVVA010000029.1:16989092-16999697 GCA_028565275.1 Leiocassis micropogon | reverse complement strand
AATTTTTATTTTGTTCTTTATCTTTTATACATTTTTTTCATTCTTGATAGTTTGTCTAGATAGTTTTTTTAATTAATAAAATTTTTTAAATTTTTTTGTTCCATTCATTCTATTTTATGTTTGTCATGCTGTTACAGTATATCTGCTCTCGCTCTTGTGTTCTTTTATTGCTGATTATGTTAAATCTCTACATGATTCTAATGAGCTCTTTTATTGTCTTTCAACTCCCTAAATATTCGACACAACTTAAGACGGCTAAGCATTACAGAAAGCTAGCTCTCCAGGAGCGTGATGGCGTTTAATCACCTTTATTGTCCTGCGTGTGGAGTGAGGATGAGGGCGCACCATCAGGACACTTCATGGCTGAAATGTGGTTTAATAAATAATAATAAATACGAGGGGAATAAATATGGCGAGTTTGCCGCGAGGATCGCCGTATGATGGATCTCAGACTCTAAACCCCGATGCGGCGCTACGAGCTCGACTGATAAGCGCTCGGCCCTAAATATTCCCTCACCTCTCCGAGCGCTCTGTAATCTGCAAAATAAATAAACGTGTGACGCTTGGAAAACGGGGCGCCTCGCAGATTTATGTCCAATAATAAGCGTAATGGAGCTATTGTAGGAAATGCTGTCAGGGCTGGAGTTTGATGGATCGCACTCTCTCTGGTAATGGAGAGGCATTTATCTGTGTGAGGCATGAAAAGAAAGAGAGAGAGAGAGAGAGAGAGAGAGAGAGAGAGAGAGCGATAAAGAGGTGAAGGAGTGCACAGTCAGGGTGGCAAGGTCGTTGCGAGACGAATAACTATGCAGAGTGTGGATACACGCTTATTCACACACGGTTAATGCGCCGCGCGTGTAAGAGCGGCTGATTCTCCTCGCGGCAGAGTCGCTCCTTGCTGATCAACTTTAATGCCAGAGAGAAAGAGACGAGCCTAATTGGAGAGAGAGAGTCTGCAGGAGACAGCCCGTCCCTAATGACCGTAACGATCCCTCATTAACTTTCACAAAGCCTTAAAAAAAAAAAAAAAAAAAAAAAAGACAGAGACCTCGTCGCGGCGTCTGGCTCCCGGTTCCCACCGAAGAACTTCAGGAAGGACGCAGAGTTCCTCCGGCAAAGCAGAGCCAGACGATGGAGATGCTGGTGCGAGTCATGACTCCAGCGTGCGGATCAGCTCGAAACCATTTCCTTATATGGATATGGGCGACATTTCTAATATGTATATTCGTGTTTTTTTTTAGCTACAAAACCAAAAGTCCAGCGGATTAAGCAGGACCTAATCCAACCTAGAAGCCTAATCCATGACACTCTATACATCACACTCATCTACAGCTACGGTACACATCACCTGTATTACTACTGTTTTGACTCCACCCACTCAGAGAACGTGAACCAGTTCTGACTCCGCCCCCTGGCTGTTTTTAAGCATTCCTCTTCTCATTTTTTTATTGAACGTATGTGTGCGTGTGTGCTGATGCGATGGGAGATGAGAGGAAACGACTGAGAGGAAATAGGAGAATCTGCTGCCTCATTTCCACGCAGAGCTTCAGTTAGAAAGTATGTGTGTGTGTGTATCTGTGTGTGCCGTTTCGTTACCGGACGACCCTAAGCATCCTGTAAGTGAGAGCGAGGTGACCGATCACAGTTTGGTTGAAGTTTTAACCAGACATAAAGGTGGAGAGACATGACTGACAGTCAGGGTTTAATTAAAAAGCCCCTGAAGGAAGACATCAATCAGGACATGAGTACGGACCACTGGGGCAACTATCCGGGGTTAAACCCAACGCTGAGCACTTCACTTGTACTAGTCTTAAATTCAGAGCTCGACGACGCTCTGTCTTCTTTCTATACACAGTGTCATGTTTTTTCTTCTCTTGACCTGTCGATAATGTTCCTGATGATTGAAACGTCTCACCTCAGTAAATAAAGACGTATAGAAGACTTCATGGTTCCTGACGGATCATCAGTGCGCCCTTTTGGCGTCCTCTGTCTTTGTGTTCTGGACCCAAAAGACGCTCGCTGTCCGTTTCTATTTACAACGGTCAGATGGACAAGACAGACAAGCACACACGTGAGCCTTTCTTCACTTAGTTTAATCTGACGAGGCTCAGGTGTGAGAAGAACAAGTTATAGAAATGCTGAAAGCATACGGCAAAAGCTATAGCGAGATTAAAATGTCTTTGTGTGTGTGTATACAGTGTGTGTGAAGTCTGTTGTGTTTGCTGACATCATCAAGTCCAATACAGAAGGCTGTTATTTCCTTTTTTTTCCTCTTCTCCGAATTTCACCTCACAAACAAAGTGAATAAACACAAGGACAAATCTGACTTCTTGATATTCCTTAATATTAAAAACGCCAGCTTTATCAAATCCTAGTGTAATGACGCACCGCGCGCTGTAATGATGTCCGGTTTTGTTCATCTTTCAGGTACACAAAGAGCTTCTCCTGAATACTGAAAGAGTTTTATATTTTAATCATGATCAGAGGCGAGAGATGATGAGAGACGTGCCTCGAACGGACGCCGTTAGCGGCTCGGCGAAAGCATAAAATCCACATCGACTCCGCGCATCAATAAAACCCTGATTAACGAGTCGCCGGCAGGTCGATGAGAAAGCGGTGGGAACGCAACGCTGTAGAAGAGGTGATTATAATAAATTCGGGTTATTATGCAGATTTCTGACTACAACAATAAAGCAGGAGGGTAAGAGGAAGAAAATAAAAAATAAGAGCTAACACAGGATAGGGATCACAGAGGGATTTTATATATATATACACACACACATATACATACATTATATAAACAAAAATCCCAGGTTCAAGAAAAAAAGCAGCCTCAAAAAAAGTCGACTCAAGTTCTCTGCTTATGTTTTCATTAGAAATAGTTCACCGTCAGATCCGTAATTAAACTCATTCAAATTTGTCTTAGACTCATTTTCTTTAACTCTGGTAGTTAATTTCAGTAATCGAGCCGATTTGTCATCTCCGCGTTCACAAAGCGTATAAACTGACAGGGGCATTCATCAAACTCAGAACAACCGAGAACGACTTTGGATGCGTTTCATTGTTTATTAAATCAATTAAGGCAGGGAAAAAAAACAAAAAAAATAAACATGTTCTATCTATATAATTATGAAATAACGAAACGTGTCCTGATGATATCTCCAGGGACATCAGTCTCCATTAGTCTGCCGTGAAGGTGGTTACACGCAGACTTTGTCTCTCCAAATCACATGTAGCTCTGAGCTCATGTATGTGGAAGAGGGCGGATAGCGCGTTCCTCGTCCTTTATCAGGGATCTTATGGAAGTACTTATCTTATAGATGTACATGTGGACATTTAAACATCCAGAGCACTGAAATGCTCCAAAAGAACATCCAAAAACATCAATGAACTGAAGCAATGTTGTAAAGTAGAATATGCTTTTTTTCCCTTTTACTTCTTTTTCTTTTCAGCGTCATGTTTGATAAATAAATAATTTCACAGTAAAAGTACAAAAAGTTGTATTTGTCTGAGTCCCGCTACGATCAGATAATTTGCATGTCCTGGCCTCAACTCAACAGGAAGGCAGTTATTTTGTGCACCGAAAGTATTTTAAATACTCCTACTAGGGGATTTATACGATCGCCACCAAACCGGGCCGGTGTGATCTAAAGACACTGAGGATGCAAAATTGTAGAGGGATTTTTGATATCTCAAACGGGTCAGCCGTGATAATCCCTTAAACTTGTGCCGAAAAGTGGTTAATAACTTTCTGTGGGACATCATATTGAGTGAAATCATGTTCAGTGACATCACACTGAGTGACATCATAGTGTGATGCTTTTTTTCCCAGCATCTCTGGCTTTTTAAGGTGTTTTAACATTAAAGTCCCCCTTTCCCAAAATTATGCAATAATGGTATTTGGACATCCCCTTTAAATGCATGTGCCCAGTGTCTTTCTGGTGTGCCTGGGTGGCGATAATGCAGGGTGCTTGGGCCCGCTCATCCTTGCTTGCAACTATATTTTTTATTAAGTTTTTGCACAAAAACACACAGAAACACACAGAGGGAGTGCTACATTATGAACAAAGCAAGCCAACTTGAACAGTGCAGGTACTGTAGAAGCAAAGTCGAAAGAGAGAAGTGTCCTGTCTGTTGTACTTGACACCCGTCTCGTAATTGGGTCTAAAGACCTACTAAACTGTGTTGTAAAGAAAAGCTGCAATGGGTTGCGACGCACCAGCTGCTGCAATCACAGACGCTGAAACTTGAGAGAGAAAATGCTGAGATTGGTGATTCTCCCTTGACACGTTTTTTTTTTTTTTTTCCAGTAAAAGTAATTACAGAGCGCTACTACGAGGAGAAAGAGAAACAGAGCGGCTCGCAATAGTATCTCAATGTCGCCAAGGTGTAGCCACGGGACAGGAGCTCACGCTTGGCGCTTTCTTGGTAATATGACTAACTGTAGAGGAAGAAAAAACGCTGAGGTACGACTGTTTATAGTTGCTGTAACAAAATTAAGAACAGGAAGTGACTTCTGTGGACGTAACTATAAACCTTTAAAACGTAGTGATGCCGATCAGGAAAAACTAAAAAATGTATAATAATGGTTGTGAATGAGCTTTGTTATAAGAGGAATAAAACAGTTTGTGTAGTCACGCCACCCTGTCATTGATTACATTCCTCTAACGGAATTCGAGCTAGTGTGGAGGGACAAAACAAACACCCTACGCAGTTCACTCATCAGCCTTATCAAGTAGCTGAGGTGACCCTCAGGTCTGCGCTTTCAGCCACGTTCAGTTCTGTTCTCCCACTCTTTCACTGCTGTAAATTAAACACACCCTCACACACACACTTCAGATAAATGCCATATCAGAGGAGACTCGTGGAGGAGGACATATCGTAAGGACACGCTAGCTCCTTCTGTGGCGGTTTGACCTTTTACGAGAAACATGGAGCATGACAGAGACCAGGGTGAACTGATTAACGCAAGGTCAGAGTGGGAACGGAAAAATTTAACCACACACACACACACACAGATAGAAAAAAAATTGAATAAATAAATAAATAAAAGCAATTTATATGCACCGTCGTCCTGTATTCTGTCCAGCTCTCATTTGTATGCATGTGCTCACACACACACAAAAAAAGAAACCCTTTAACAACATACCATGCTTAAAGCAGCAGTGAATACTGTTACACTTTTAAGACGAGTGTGAGTGATTTACAAGAGGACGGTTTGTTCACTCCACCACTCACTCACTCTCTCTCTCTCTCTCTCATCACGCGTTCAAGTCGTGCCCGGACTCCCGAGTGTCTCAATCACTCTGAATGGTACACAGCGTGTCCCAGATGACTCCCGTGATACCGACCCAGCACCCATAACTCAAGTGTGTGATTTTGTGCGTATACGGTATTTCGTCTTAACTGGAGATAAAACGTCAAGGTAACGAACATCACGACCACAACAGGTGACGGATGAGAAACTGTGTCAAACGCTAACGGTCCGCCGCTCTGTGGCTGATGGAGCGGCTTTAACAGAGGACACGAGGGAGATGATTTATAAGGAAGACGTCACTGCGGTTCAACTCTTCTTTAAAAGCCGGAGAGAAGTCCTCTAAATGCCATGGACAGTTTACGCCTCCTTTTATTTTAGTAGCGGTGACACACAGCAGTAACTCTACGTCAAGAAAAAAAATGAAAACCTGAACGTATTAGTCCACTACATCTCTTACAGAACGTCTCGGTTAAAAGTGATGGATGTACTTCACTTGTACACGTACTGTACAAAACTATCACCTTGAAAAAAAAAACAACAACTATATATATATACACACAAACACACATGTGATAATATTGGGTCTATTTTCGCAAAATGAATTAAAAACAACAATAATAAAAAAAAAAACATTCTTAATGAGCACCGTGAAAGCCACGCTGATTTAATCAGAAACGAACCGCCGGCATCTTTACGGTGACCTTCACTCACGATTGCTGCGGCACTCGCTGACTAATTGGCGGAGGAAACGAGTTAATACAGCGAAAAATAAAGCTTTCAGATGACCATCTGCTCGGTTTGATTTGTTAGACAAATGATCCTTGGCGGCGACTCGCGAGTGTGTGAGAAAAATAACCCCAGGTGATTAACAAACGTCTTGGGAAATGAAAGAAAGCAGGTGGGACGGATGACCGGCGGGAAATAAATCTGAATCACGTGGACAGACGTGTTTTATACCCGCGTGTGTTTGGGTTTCCTTCATTTCCCGCATCATCTCCCGGAGCTGAACGGCAGCACACACCTCGGTGACGGTGTACGAGTCTGTCATTGTTGATTCATTACCTCCGTAATTATAAGAGTAAAATAAACATGCTGTTCTCCTGCCGAGATAAAACAACTTCTCCTTGGTGAATCAACCGTGATGCGGTGTACAAGCTCTAACCGCATGCGGGGCGACGTTATTGAGGAGTGTAACGATATGCAACGTCTGTATCCGTTCTGTTAATCGTAGACGCATAGCGATTGCACAGTTTGTACACCGGAGGTCCAATCTGTATATGCAGCAGAATACAGCTTCACTTAAAAAAAAAATTATAAAAACTCTGCGATTGTATGTGAACGTCATAACGTTTAACCTGTAAAACATTTTTTGTAAAATACAGGTTGTCTCCAACTTATGAACGAGTTCCGTTCCAGGAGCACGTCCATAAGTCGGATTTGTTCATAAGTCTGACAAAGTGAATCTTGGACGCCTTTGACACGAATATACAACATAAAACATACCAATCCACTTAACTAAATCTCAGTCCACTTTCCCAAAAACCGTCATCATGTGGAAATTAATCTCACAGTGAAATGTTGTCTCTGTGCCTTTAAATCGCAAGGGAGAAACCTGGACATTATTTTGTCTCAGAGTGAATTTCTCCATAAGAAATATGTTGTAATGGAAACTCCGGTGATTCGTTCCACAACCCGAAAATACTAATATAATAGAAAATAGAAAATATAAAGTAAAAAAATTAAAATAAATAAAAAAATATATCCTGCACTTGACCTGAAGTGCTCCCGGAACCTAATCACTGAAACCAGTAAGGCTGACTCATTTCTCCCGCACACACACACAAACGCGCACGCACGCAGTTCTACAAATGTTCGTAGAAATGCGGTCCGTTCGTATTTTCAGGATTTCCTAACTTGAATGTTTGTAAGTCGGGGACTTGCAGTATAAAGGCAGCGGAAGGCGTCCACTTTAGCCTGGTTTGGAGCTCTACTTCTACAGAGCTTATTATCTCTGAGTCTTGGGACAATTCATAAAGCTTAGTTGTGTATTTATAAGAAACGATGAACCAGTTTTTTTTACAATGTTAAACCCATGTTTGTAGCATTATTCCTTGTAAACTTGTACATTAAGGAAAAAATATATATTTTAATTAAGTGTTTTGTAGTTGTTTTTTTTACAAGGATCTGTCAAAAATGATCCTTTCTGTTTTTAAAATGATTCAATGTTTATTTTTTAATCTAAAATGAAATGTGTATCGGCAGATGCTTGTTCAAACCATCTGCCACCTGCCACATGTACCGTGTATTTCTTTACTCCTCATCTCGTTTTTGTTTTATTGCTAATTCCACATTCTACAGTGGGTTCGTCTAGACGATTAGCAAAATACTATATAAACAAAGAAGTAAATCAGATCATTTGTATCAGGTTTATTAAGTTTTCATCAGCTAAAATTATTTAATTTAATGCTTATTTAATTCACTGTGTTTAAATGTGGATACTTAAAAAAAATTATACTTTGATTAACTCAGCTGGTAAGACTAAGTTAAGTTAACAGAACCTGAGGATGATGGATGATGTCAAAGGGTTTGCTCTGAGAATATAACAAATTTATTCGGATATAGAGGATCAAAAGTCTGTGTGTGTGTGAAAAGAAATAGCTGAAATCTACCTTTCAAATTCTTCACTTAAGTGATGAATTAAAAAAATAAAAAATAAATAGAAACTCCTCCTGGCATTTATTTTCATACATACACAGGTTACTTTAACAGCTTTATTGCTAATCTCTTACACATGCTAGGTAGCACGATGATATCGCTAATATAAGCTAGCTGAGCGGCTGTGACGGATGCAGCGTTGATGTAGAATCAGCTACATTACAGTGATGGCTTGCACAGTGATGGTCTCGTTTTGTTCATACTTAAAACACCCAGGCTTAAAGTAATTACAGACTGGCGCTTCCAAAAAAAACCCTCTGCCCTGAGAGTTCTCTCAGAAGAGCTCGGCACAGGAGCGTCATCTTTCATCTGGGTCTGATGACCGACCGGGTGGTCCACTAGGAGGGTCCGGCATCATCGCCCCGAGCTGTAGGAGCGAGTCAGTGGAGTGGGAAATTGCTCTCCCCAAACACACACACACACTCACACACACACACACACACACACACACACACACACACACACACACACACTTTGTCCCTGCTTGAGGCAGGGACAAAGACATGAAGAGAAAGACATGAAGCAGGGATGGACGAGTGTAGCCGAGAGACAGAGATGGTGAAGACTGAGCCTCCGTGAAGCGCATTATTAAACTACAACCTGGCAAAAAATATAAATATATAAAACTACAGAAATACAGCTGCACATTCCAGTTACTTAGACAATCACAGGGGTGAGTGCAGCATGATTAATAAAACCCTGATCAAGTCCCATGATGCATCTCTCTCTCTCTCTCTGTTCTTCTCACTGACTGACTCTCTGGAGACCTGTGAGTCACTGCAAAGAGGATTTACTTTTGACATATTTATTAGGAATCGGTGCATCAGATCACATGATACACAGACAGTACTGCACCAAAGTGTTTTTTTTTCCCCCTCTCTCATTTTCAGTCCAGTCCGTGTACCTGAGCGGTTTCAGGGGAGTGTGTTTTTGTTTGTTAAGCCACACAGTGACTTGTGAATCAATCAGCATAAAAAAACGTCTAACTTAAGGCATGAGAATCAGGTGCAGATGATGACAGATGATCAGGTTGGTGATTAGTATACTGGTGATGCTGGATGCTGAGTGATTGAAACAGACGAGAGGGGAAATAAGGTCGCTGCTGAGGCTGTTACATAAACAAGCGACTTTTAAATGGGATATATTTGGGCACTTTGCAGCCTGTCGCAATAAACATTCGTTCCTACAGTTGTTTCTTTAGTTTAAGTTAATCTCCATCGTTAAATTTGCTGTAATATGAAGGGGGTTTAAACTAGTTCGCTTTGAAAGTGACTGCACATGAACATTCTGGATTTGGTTAATTAGACGAGACTGGAGGGAAAGGACCGGATAAGAAGCTTGATCTGATGCTGTTTTGGCTGCTTGCACGTTTTACACACATTGGAGTGAAGGTACGGAATTTTATTTTATTCAAAAAACACTCCTCACTTAAAATATGCAACTTTTTTTGGAGGATGCCAGTGTGTAAATCTTCCTCTTTATTTAGTTCAAATCAAAAATAACAGAAAATGTTATTCGTAAGAGTAATCATAGACACAAAACAGGAACTAGGAAGTAGGAAAAGCAAGCGTGGATAAAAATAACCAAAAATAAGTCAATGGATAAAATAAAACCAAAAGACTTTTAGAGGTTCTGAGTGAAGACAGACAAACTGATCAGAACAAAACACGATACGGTGAAAACTATCAGGCAACAGGAACAAGACTAAAAACGGAAGAAGCTGAACACACACCTGCAGGAGACCAACATAGGAACTGTACTGCAAAACAAGGAAACTCTGACACACAGCGGCACACAGAGGGTTCCTTATTAAACTCATCTCCAATAGCCCTACAGTTGTTTTATTCTTCTTTTGTAATATTTGCGATACTTCAAAGCACTTTTAAGAATCTTCAAAGCACTTTTTTTAAGTCGATCTGCCGGATGCCTAAATATAAGTGTAAATGTTGCGAGTTAAAGAAAAGGGACGCAAAAGGTTTTGAGCTCCCACGTAATGTTCACCAAGGGCTCGGAGCTTAATGAGCTTGTTAGAGCTGTGGCTTATCTGCAGTCATTGTTAGGACAAACCAGGTGATCCAGATTTCTCCTTTATAAAACACACACAGCATTATACTTTAAATACCCTGACTTCTCCTCGAACCTTCAGTCCCGACAGTCAGCAGCCATGACTTCCTCTACACAGGACTTGATAAATGAAAATAACCAGCGTTTTTGAAGAAAGGAGAAATTTACAAGATAGATTTACAAGACGACGATACTGTAGCTGGGTGCTCTCTGGTAACTATTTCTTCTGTTGGTTCGGAATGTAAATACAAGACGCCAGTTAAAGTGCCCCTATTATGCGTTTTCAAATACGATCTTTCAGGCAGTGTGTCATGTAGCTGTATGTGAACATAAACTATAAATTTTTGTCTATTAAAAAAAAAAAAAGAGTCGGCTCACATTCGCCTAAACTAAATTAGCAATTCGAACATTTTTCTGTTAGGGATCCACGTCACTAAGTAACATATTTGCATAATATCCACCTGCGTTCTACGTCGCGAACAACTTGCCTGACCACAAACAGTACAATTTCCACGTGGATTAACGTTACATCATGTCAAGAAGACGCTGTATCCTGCGCTGTGAAAGTA
>JAOVVA010000029.1:16976067-16988992 GCA_028565275.1 Leiocassis micropogon | reverse complement strand
TTTTGACCTTGCATACATGTAAACCTGTTTTAAGAGACTCATTAAGCAATATTAGCAACCTTTAAAATGGCATAATATGGGCACTTTAAACACAAGCCCTGCTAGAAGGGAAGAAGAAGCAAACATCATACCATCAGGACGAGACACACCGCTAACATTTAACATCCTGATCTCACTTTTCCTTCCACAGCAGCCCGTTTGCTTTCGGTTCTTCCGCCGTGTTCGGAGGCCAGCGAGAGGTTTGCGCACACATTCCTGCTACGTGAGCGGTTTTTTCTCGCCGATGTGCCTGGAATGTGCTCATTCGTGGCCGTCCCGTGGGACCCGCTGCTGTTTTTTTCTTGGGGTTAAGAGAGTTAGTGAAGTGATTTGGGAACCTATTAAAAGGCGGCCAGCGCAGTAAGGTGAAGGCTTCAGCATTCTTTCTTATCTTCTCAACAGCTCAGACAGCCCAATTAACGTTCAAGACGTCTCCATACATGCTCTGGACTATGGGCATGGAAAAAAAAGATCTATATATGTTCGCACACACTCGTACATGGACACCGCCTCCATCTCATGTCTGGGAGATAAAAACCGAACACGTTTTTGTACTTCTATTACCAAAAGCTAATCCGAAGAACGAACTTTTGAGCCAGAGCGTGAGAGAGAGAGAGAGAGAGAGAGAGAGAGAAAGAGGGAGAGAAAGAGAGAGGGAGATGCCGCAGCGGTAATGAAACGCAATGGAAAGTGACAAGACCAAATTGGATGAGCTCTGCTTGGATCTCGAGGAGGGAGCAGTGAGGATCTCTTTTACCCGCGCGAGGCAAAACAGAACGAGTCGTGAAATAATTAGGTGTAATTTGAAAGTTCTTCTGGAAATATTCTAATTATCTAATCAGCTCGGGTGGAGACTCCATTCTATTTTTGTTATGCTCCCGCACGCGCGAGAGCTAATTAGAGCATTAGCATACCAATGCCAACATGAAACGCTGAGCGCGCGCGGATTCAAGTGGGCCTTGATGGAAGCGGAAGTCTTTCAAATGAGCTCATTTTACACCGTCGCTTCTTCCTCTGGTTTTTAGCACCAGCGGGAGCGAGAGGTGCCGTTCGGGCAAATAGGAAGCGCGCTATTAGTGTAAAAAAAAAGATGACGGATCAGAGTAACTCGTCGTCCAAGGACGCGGGAACGATTCCGAGTGATGTTGCGCATGACGAATAGCGTACAGGTAGGAGAACTGAAGCACCGAGACTGTGTAGGACTTTGTAACACCTGGCGAATCTCCTGAATGAAGACGGATACGTCTGATACTCGCGAGAGATGTCGGGAGCAGACGAGTAGCGCCTGCTGGTTTTAAATAAGCGAGCTGGTTCCTGTTGAACTTGGTTAGCCAAGGATGATATTAACAGATACTGTACAGTTTCAGACTGCAGGTGTGCGAGAGCAGCTGGTTCGCTACCAGCGCGGAATTGAAAGCAATTGAATTCGCTCGGGAAATGAAACTAATACTTTTTAGTTTAAAAAAATAAAAATAAAAAACTTCACAAAACTTTCACAAACTGAACAGAAATCTCCAGCAGATGAAATCCTGTAGAGTTCCTTTCGGATTAGTTACGAGTACTGAGGTTGCTCCCAGAAAGTTTTTTGGGATTTATAACAGGATAAATAAACAGGATTTATAAACATTAGAGCCGTTAGAGTCACATTAGAGCCTGGAAGCTCGCCATGCTCCACCTGAACACCGCCGGGTCACTTTCTCACACACACACACACACACGCACACAGGGATTTTGAAGGGATTTGAACAAGACAGGCTCAGGGTTTTCCAGCTAGCGTTCGCTCCTGATACAGTTTGATTGGCAGAGATGCCGGGTCGAGATACGGAGCGTTTATTCGGCGGGGCGTGAAGGACGATGCGGCGCTTCACACAGATTGGACAGGAGATCCGAGGGATTAGTCACACTCGTCCATGTCTCCCTCGTCAGAATCTGCTACCTGCCTTAGACAAGGTCACGGCAAACACCGCGTCACAGCTGGACTGGGAATTCCCAACGTTTATTTCACATTTAAAATAAAAGTGAGACTACCGTACAATACAGATGAAGTCTGCATCATCATTTATTTATTTTTATATATAACATTGATATAAAATAAGGGTAGAGGTGTTAATCGAAGCGTTTGCTTTAGACTGAAGAAATTCAAGTCAAACCGGGACTGGTGATGACATTCCTTAGTGAAAGTGAATGATATCTCCAGAAGACTTCACACGCAGTACAGTGACGAGCTGTTCACTCTTAGCTTCAGTCAAACATTGTAATGGAACAAACATTTCAAAGACGGTCGTATGTCCGAGAATGACAAGCCATTCCCAGGTGTTCTTGGGAGGCCAGTGTTTCAGATGTACAGCAGGGAGGAGTCTGATCAGAGACCTCCAGTGCACTGAGAGAACTTTCTACCTCGATGGTGTCCGAGCACAAGTGAAACACTGAGACAAGTGCATTAGTGTAGCGGAGGATTATATAGAGAAATACAGGACGTTACTCTCAGAACTGGGTTCTGTTATTCTGCATTAATGAAAAAAGTCCTGGTTTGACTTGAACGTGGCTCCTTATTGATTTTCGATGCTCCGTCGTGAACATCCTCAAACATGGAGATTAGGATTGTGGCTGAATTCGAGCGGATGTAAAAAGACTCTCGCTTCCGTCTCGCCACGTCTCCACTCCTCGGCTGTTACTTGTCCTCGGCTTGGCTTTGTTTTTCTCCCATCACGGTTCTTTTATAATGGCGAGAACAACTCGCGGATACACACCTTTTAATTGAAAAAGCGTCGAGTCTATTCACAGCTCGGCGTCATTTCAGGATTCTCGGTGTTATAGCAAGAGACACGCGCACCACGGACGGAGCAGACGAAAATCGACTCGTCTCGAAAATCTCCGTGGAGACAACAGTATTATTGCTGATTGCATCATGGAGATGGCGGTTTGCTGATGCACACACACACACAAAAAAAAAAAGTGTCAGGGGAGAGACACGGCATAGAAGAGCAATCTGTTTGTCTCATTGTGTTGTATGGGCCTGGAACAAAAACACACATCCAGCCACATCACGTACACACATTTGGTTAATAAGTCTAATGTTCCTCTAAGGGTTGACACACTACTTACTCCCTACATTACATTACACACCCTACACACACTCAGACTCGCTCCCTTGTGACTGTGTGACTCTTAAGCTCTTACTGGTAATGAATATTGTTCATCTTCTGCGGAAACTGACAAGAGAAGCTCAACGTTATAAACGCGTTAAGTTTCCCTTCACAATTTTTTTTTTATAAAAATTCTTAGCAACCCCAGAGAGTCCTGAATAAAGTTGTCTGACTGTGGGCGGGGGGAGGGGGGAGGGGTGTAAAGACTTCCCAGAGTTTTACTCCGTCCATAAATAATTTAAAACAACAAAGCAGACGGTTTCCCGAGCCAAGCTCGCCCTAAATAAGGGACGCCTCGCTCCGCTGCGCGTTATCCTAATGAAAGTCATCTATAAATATATTCTCATACATAAAACATGTTTAAAGAGAGTGAAGCTCAAATTATGCCAAGCACTTCGGTGTGCACCGGTCTTCTCCTCCGCAGAAAAAAATCGATAATCAAACCAATTATGCAGAAGATGATGCTTTAAAACGGTTGATTATAAAGCATAATAATACAAAAAAAAAAAAAAAAACAACACAATCGTACGGAGGTCCGTCTCCAGGCTGCTGCTCTCCTACAGCATCCATGTCGGTCACAGCAGCGTCTCCTCCTGCTCGAGTTGGATGAAGAGCACATATGCTCCTGTAACGCTGGGTTACATAATCCTGAGACGAGGCCGCCGGCGTACAACGCGTGCAGAGAGTGAGACCGGGCGTCTCTGTCTCTCGCAGCAGCTTACATGAATTCATGGTTATGCTTCTGAGTGGTGCGACTGTGAGAGGGAATTATTTACTCGATTGAATGAAGCATTCATCTCACCTTCACGCTCTCTAGAGAGCCCATTAGTGAGGAAAAAAAACATCATGTTCCTTCAACGCCGAGCTCTATTGTCTACTTTTTAGAAAGTCTTGACAGTTACAAATTAGACAGGACTGTGATTTCGGTCTTCCGAGTTTCACAGAATCAAGAAATTTAACAAGCAGCAAATTGTCCTTTTTTCCTACTGACTACCGGTCCAGTTTGTGTTCAGTCCAGTGCGCTGACCTACAGCATGAAGTCTGGCTTTCTGAGCTCAAATAGTAGCTGAACTCCTATTACTAATACTATGGGGGATTTAGTGTAGTTCAACAAAGACAAGCGGATATTAATCTAAACTAGATGTTTTTAATTGAAGGAACACCTTTACATAATAAAGCTGTTGCCTTTCTTGTGCTTGTGGTCTCTTAAATCTGACCAGGGGTTTGATTCAGGAGAATTTGATGGCACTTCACTTTCAGCTGGTTCTGTATCACTGGCGTCTGTTTTGTCCGTCTCCATCATTCTTGTCAATTTAATGTGTTTGTTCACATTAAAGGCAAAGTGATTTGACTCTGAACCTTCAGAGAGTGAACACTAGTGAAGATGTAATTACTCGACCACTCACACTTGCAAATTTCTTTGTTTTCCTAAAGAAAAACAAATTTTCATGCAATTCACAAAGAATTTGATCCATTTCACAAACGACTGAAGTTCGTCGTCTCCGGATCTGAACCCTACTGAGCTGTTGTGGGAGGAGCTGAGTGACCGTATGAAGACTCCATCAAGCCAATCCATCTTCTAGAAGACGCTCCAGGAAGCTCGGGGTGAAATCTCATCAGATTATCTTGAACAGCTAAGGAGGCCTACGGGTCTGCCAGACTGGAATTACTGCAAAAACTGTTTTTTTTTTTTATTATTATTTTTTTTTTTTATGAGATCAAAGTTTGTGTTCTTCAAACTTTGATCTCATCAAAAAAATAAATTATAATAAAATCATTTTCCATCAAAATCATTATTTCTACTTCTGACGATGTCAGCATGTCTTGTTCTTTTGCTGTATTTTCTAATCAGAAATATAATTTCGTGTGCGTTTCCTTGGAAAACAATAACATTTCTAAGCGACCCCAAACTTTTACTGTAGACTTGGCTGAGCTGCAGGAAGTGAACTTCACTGAGAAAGACATTCGACTCGTCTGCAGGAAGTGAACACAAGTGAAAAAGTGAACTGGCTCTAAACTGGCTCACCTGCAGGAAGTGAACTGTACTGAAGAAGTGACTTAAATGAACTGACCTGCTGGAAGTGAACACTAGAGAAAAAGTCATTAGACTTTGAATTGACACTCCTGCAGGAAGTATCATCTAGTAACAAAGTGACTCGGATCGTGAACAATAGTGAAAATGTAAATTGGTAGTCAATTGGCGCAGCTGCAGGAAGCGAACCTTATTGATAAAGTGATTCAACTCTGAATCGACTAACCTGCAGGTAGCAAGCACGTGTGTCTAACTGCTTTTTCCTTCATTTGGCTTAGATGCAGGAAACGAAATCTAGGGAGAAACTGATTTAAATCCGAATCGACTCGTCTGCAGGAAGTGAACACCAGTGAGAAGGTGATTAAACTCAGAGTCGATTCACTTGCAGGGATTAAAATCTGAAGACGTCAATCAAACATTGTGTCGATTTATAGACATGAGACGCTCAGCTTTCTGGTTAATTTGATTTCCTGCAGTGCGAGGTCGAAACGAACAGCGAGCGATCCTCGATCCCGACTCGAGGAAGAGTCTGGAGCGGGTGTGGAGGCGAAACCATGATTACTAAAGAAGATGTTATGCAAGACGGTTACATCTGATTAGAAGATATTGAGCCATGAAGGTTTCGCCCACAATAATGAAGTCAAAGCAAATCTTTTTTTAAGTTCAGATAATATCTTGGCGTAATGCTTCTCACGGGTATTTTTAGTTTCATGTAAATAATATAATAAGGGAAACACACACCAAAAAAAAAAAAAATGTCAGATAAAAGTCTTGAATTAGAAGTGTAATAATTTACTAATGAGAGTCGTACTACACACACTGTAATTACAGATAAACTCTAAACAACAGACCGAGTGGGCGGACTCAGTAGCGCAGAAGCGATGACCTTCTGACCCGCCTTTCATACTGAACTATTCCTGTAAAAACCAATTATTGTTCCTGTAGAGCTAATTGTCGTTTTTTTTTTTTTTTCTCCTGTTGAGATGCTCAGTGTTATAAGCAGTGTTGGGGGACGGTACTTTTTAAAGTAACTAATTACTGTACATTACAAAATTACTGTCTTCAAAAAGTAATCAGTTACATTACAGCGTTACATTCTGATAAAAGTAACTAGTTCGAGTATTTTTCCATTGCAGAAAATGAAAAACTCCTTTGTGATTCCTCATGCATGTTGTTTTAGTGAAGACCATTATAATTATTCTACCATCATCACTCTGTTAACTACTAATACCCCTATCTCACCTACGTGGTTTCATGCGGTTTCGCGCGGTAGCCGTAAGTACTGTACGGTTCATCATGATTCACCGCGAGTTTTGGCGCTGTGATTAGATTTCCATCTTTCTGTGCGTCGGTCCTCACATAGTCAAACCGCATAGGTGAGATAGGGTTATAACAGCAGGAATAACAGAGGAGGCGGGTTATCGGGGGTGGGGCTTGTAGGACAACTTTCACACACACACACACACACACACACACACACACACACACACACACACACACACACTAACGGATTGGGAATGACTGATGTCTGGCTCACGGATTACATAAATTGTCTGAATAACGGATTACATTTTTGAAACTATAACTTGAGTACTTAAATGGCGGACCCAACGGGTTAGATTACACGTTACATCAAAAAAGTAATCCAAGGACTCCAACGCGTTACACCCAATAATGCTTATGATATAGATGTTTTCTGTGTGTGTGTGTCGCCGTAAACGAGTATGGAATCCAGTGTAACAGGCTTGTGCCTTATAAAATGCCTTTTCTTGCTTTAAGATCGATTTATAGCTTAAGGACGCTGGCAGCTTCCCTGGAGGCAAACAACAAATGTATTAGAGCTTTAAATGAGAATATTAGATGTGGTGTTTCTGAAAAAAAAAAAAAAAAAAAAGCGGGACCAGACATAGATAAGATGTCAGGAGGTTTGTTAGACGGATAAAATGCAAAAACAAGGACGCTCGGTGGGAGGAAAAAAAAAAAAAAGGCGTGTGCACATATATTTAGTTTTTGAGGAGTTGAGGCTAATCGATGGCAGCCTGCTGAGGAACGCGAGGCCGAGCGTCATCACGGTTATGAAGCTGCGTGTGAAGTGAATCTGGATAAGAGCGCGTATCGATTTCCTTGTGCCGCTGGCCTTTTCTTTTCTCATCACACGGCTAATCTGATAGAGACACTTAAAAAGGCGTTATGGATAAACAATTACTCCTTCAGTCTGGACTTGTTTTTCTTCCCAAACAGGGTATATAACAGTAATAATAAAATAAAATAAAAATCTATTGATTCTTCCAGTACTTTTCCTAAAGATCACTTCGTGTCCACTGTAGACGGTCGATAAGGGGCGTCCGGCTCCATCCTTCATGTCTCCCAGCGGCGCGGTGGCCTGACCCGCTAATGACCGTAACACCGGCTACACCATGGCTCCACAGGGCGAAATGAGCCACATGACCCACCATCAGGACCCGCGCCTCTTATCTGGCGAGCGCAGGCGGCTTAGACACGCGTAGGAGCCTCACGAGGAGCCTCCATGTGTGTCTCTTAAGTAGACGTAGCGCTCTGAATCAGCGGCCAATCAGACTGCAGATATAATAAACAGCGCCGCAGATGAGACCCGTGTTTAATAGCGTTTACCGCGCTCTCATTGACTTCCTCTAACGACACAAAGGTGTTTAAGGCCGGCGCGTACGCGGAGCGCTGACTTCCTAATGGAATATGGAATATGATTATCGCCTTTATGGGCGACAGTAATGTTGGTGAGCGTAATTGAAACGGGACGCATCTGAAACATTTTACTACTTATTACAGGAACGGCGATGTGGAATTCTCGTCTCAGATTCGTCAGAAGGTATTGATTAAAACTAAAACAACGGCTCGGAGAACAAATAAACAAGTTGTTGTTGTTGCCGTTATATGTGGTTGCTACTTATTCATTAAAGACTCCAGGGCTGAAAAACAGAAACAAAAAAAACAAAACAGTTTTATGCTGGGAACAGGAACTACTTCATCACATCTGCAGAAAGTGGCGGGTAAAAAAACAAAGAAACAAATAATAATTCTGACACCCGTAACATGTGTCAGAGCGGTTTAATAGACAGTGCGTTGTGATTCACAGCGTTTTTTTTTTTTTTCCAGCTTTGGCGTCGTGATTACGTTTCCAATCTTTCCTGCGTGAAAAATTCTACATTTGGCTCGCGGAATGTCAGGCGGTCACTGCGTCTCACTGTGAGACGGAAATAATCTAGAAATAAAGAAAAAGCATTTTGACTCTCCAGCTAAAAAAAAAAAAAAAATTCTGAATCAATTCGTAATAAGTAAATAAATAATCTCTCTGAATCAACTTAATTAACCAGGAATAAAAAATATATGATATTAATAATAGCAATTAATGCAACAACAAAAAAATCAGTCTGACTCAACAAGTGTACTCTAACACACACAGAAGCATTCTGACTCTGAAGCAATTCACCAGCTAGAAGTGAACTGCGGTAAAAAAAATAATAAATAAATAACTTAATAAACAAAACAAAGAAGTATTTTATCTGTGAATAAACTCGTCACTGTGATGAGGAAGTGATTTATTTTAATCAGACGTGAGATGATAAACTGCGTGTGAGGTGAGAGCAGCTTCGATACATAATGACACCTTTGCTCTGATACGTCCTCGTGTTGCCATGGTAACAGCTCACGCTGTGGTACGAGAGGAATAAAACACCCTGAGACACTTAATGTTATTATAAAACCTTGGTGGTAGCTTCGCCCCCTAACCGCTTTCACACACAGCACGCCGTACCTTTCCGGTAGGTTCTTCACTACGCTGATACAGACACTGATTAGGACTCGTCTCTCTCTCATGTCTGATGAAGACAACAGACATGAGAGAGAGAGAGAGAGGACAGGACAGGATCGCTCGGGGTCAGGATCGGATAAAACCTCACTCACCTCGGCCTGAAGAGAAACACCCAGGTAACGCCTCAGATCCTCAGGAGAGACATCAGCACAGATCCAACCTGACACACACACCTGAAACAAAACACACACACACAGGGTCAATCAGGTCACATCTTGTGGGAAACATCAGGTTTGGTCTTTTCCTGTGTCGATGATGACAATAAAGCTCACGTGTGTGTGTGTGTGTGTGTGTGTGCGCGTGTGTGCGCGTGTGTGTGTTCGGCGCTCTGGTGCACCTCAGTTAATCCACATGATGTATTATAAGGTTTAAAGAGGAGGAAGTGAACCCTGAGCTCTGAGTAAACCCCACGCACAATTTGGAGCGCAGCAGGCTAATGAACGTGAGCCACAAGCTTTAGTCTACGTGTGTGTGTGTGTGTGTGTGTGTGTATGTGGGGCAAGAGCTGAGGCAGAATTAATGTCCTCACGTCACAGGATTTAATTTAGTCTGTTACTTTAGACTCACTTCGTAGTTAAACATCCACCGAGGCTGCGTTTAGCCCCTTTTCTCGAGGAGGGGCCAAAACTTACGCTCTCTCAGCCTGTTTATAAACACCAGTTCGGTGTGGGAGTGAAGCAGCTGGGCTACTGTAGTGATAGAACTAATCAAAATAACAATGCCTCATTCATCATCATCATCATCATCATCATCAGCTTTATTCTCCCAGGACCTGAAGTTTATCCTCCAAACCCAAACAATTCGCCTGTAATCGAACCCGTTCCTTACAACAACCAGCGTCTAGCACGCAACAGAGCAGACGGGAGGAAAAAAAACAAACAAGCGAGAAGAAAAAAAACAACCCTCCGCACTCATCATCTTCCTGTCGTCCCCCAGCGCGAGCGGTGAGAGCTGAACAGTCAGCAGCGCTGATCCTCGATCCCCGAGAAGCCAACTGATGGATTTCACACGCTGCTGCAATAGTGCGGCAATACAGAGCAATCCGTGTGTCGGGGCCGCCTCCTAAACAGACCGCTGTCTGAGAACGCACAGGTCACACACGAGAGTGCAATTAACACACACACACAGACACACACGGTGATGCCGAACAGAACTCTAACAAACTGTTATAGTGTTTATGTACTTTTTTTTTTTTTTTGACACAACAACACAGAGACTCTCGAAAACTTTCCAATCTCTCCTAAAAGAAAAAAAAAGACCCCCCAGTAAAAATAAACCTCATGGGGAAAATCTCGGAGGGCGTGTCTGAGCTTTTCTTTCGGTTTAAAAGCGATTTGGTCTGAGCTGAAGACGGGAGGTCAGGATCTTCCCAGCGTGCGCTGCAGTCAGAGCCGACACCTCTGCACCCGTCACGTACGCGCACGTGCGCTCTCACTGGCGCTTTGTGTGGGATCTCCTTTTATAACACACACACACACACACACACACTTGTTTTTTTGGATCCACTCAACTTTATTTCGATTGTTAAAATGTGTCCTGAAATAACGCATGTATTGAGAAGGTGCAGATGAAGACGTTTTAGAGAGAAAAAGAGAGAGAGATGAGCGATGCACTGACAGACTGTAATTAAGAAAGACGTAGACGGCGCTGACGGAGTGCTGAGAGACGGGCTGTCAGACGCGGCGAGCAGACTGAGACGGTGCCTCAGACGTTCGCCGGGCCCAGACACCTAGACGGAAGCTCGGCCCGTGCGTCCTAGCAGCGCTGGAGGACTTCCTCATTTCCATACTGGAACACGATTGGCTGCTTCATTTTATGACATCACAACTGTCGCGCTCTCCATGCTGACAGGACTCTGTGACATTTCCAGGTCCATCATTTCTAAACATGACTCGTTCTCAATTCCGACTCGTTTTACTTCCGTGAAACATTAGTTGCTCCGCCTACTGATGTTCAGCTCCGCCCCCCTGAACATTGATTTGGTGTCTTGACGGACAAACTGCTCACGCTGTGTTCATGAGACAAAAAAAAATAAATCAAGCGCATCGTATCTCTACATCTTATCTCGGTAGCTTTATGGAGGTGTGTTCTCTCACACATACACACACACACACACACACAGGCTCACTGCGGCATTCTCACTCAGCTGTGCTGCTTTCATTCATCTCAATCTGCACGTTCAGAGAGAGAGAGAGAGAGAAAGAGGACGACTGAAGATTGATCACTTACATCACACAAAATCTAAACACACAATTCTACAGACTGGAGGAAAAAAATAAGACGTCTATGTGGTGTGTGTGTGTGTGTATTAGTGCTGAGCCCTGCGTGTTTATCTTGTAATGAGATGATGTGTGTGTGCGTGTGAGTACCTCTCTCATATTCTCACACACACCCACACACTCTTAAATACAGCGGTGTGATTAAACTGATTCTGCAAACGAATCACTTACTTGAGTCGATTCGAATCACTGAATCAAATACGAATCGATTCACACTAATGAACTGATTCTGATAAACATAACAGCGTTCAAGAGTCTTCAACAAAGGACACACAACACACTCTCACTTTGAAAATTACATCACCTCCTCTTTGTTGTTGTTGGGGACTGGGCTTTGGGTGTAATACCGCCACCTACTGGCCTGGAGTGTAAAATACAGGGTGTCCGAAAGAGATTTGACATAGTCTAACACCGTAGCCGAGTCTCGCTCAAATGATCTCGAGTTCTAACGAGATGTTTAAAAACTAACTACATTTAATGTGTTACACTTTTTTTTTTTTTTTTTTTTTACATTTTCTTTCAGTCATAATATAACAATGTGCTGTTGACATGGAGACCACGTTCACCTGACCCGACACCGTGTGATCGTTTTCTGGTCTTTATCTCCACCTCCTCCTACAGGCCCAGAGGAACCCGAGCAGAGAATCACTGAGACGCTGGAGAACGTCACGCTAAGATATATATATATATATATATGAAATCTATATCCATTTGAATATGTTGATGAAATTTTGATAATTGATTTCGACATGAAGCCTATTTAATTTAAACACTGATTTTACTGAGATAAGATGTAGAGATACGATGCGCTTGATTTTTGTTTTTTGTCTCATGAACACAGCGTGAGCAGTTTGTCCGTCAACACACCAAATCACTGTTCAGGGGGCGGAGCTGAACAGCAGTGGGCGGAGCAACATTTAACCTAAGACATGTGGTTACTCAGATACTCAGATTTTTACACACTAAAAAAAGAAAGGAAACTATTTTTTTAAATTTGTTTCCTTTTCTTGGTTTGCACAAAATTGAGAAAAAAATCTCATCATCTTTGAAATCTTTGCTTATTACGGATTATTCTTTGACTATTTAAGGACAGAGAAAAGGAATTGTGGAGGATTAATGATGCGGTGTGTTAAACATGAGGGTTTCTGTTATATGTTGCACATGTAACCTGTTACAGCTGTGATCTGTGGCACTGCATTGCATCATATTAACCCAAATATCTCAGGGAGAGACACAGAGAGAGAGAGAGAGAGAGAGAGAGAGAGAGAGAGACAGAGAGAGAGGGAGAGAGACAGAGAGAGAGAGACAGAGAGAGAGGGAGAGAGACAGAGAGAGATGGAGAGAGAGACACACACAGAGAGAGAGAGACAGAGAGAGATGGAGAGAGAGACACACACAGAGAGAGAGAGACAGAGAGAGAGAGACACAAAGAGAGACAGAGAGAGAGAGACAGAGAGAGAGAGACAGAGAGAGAGGGAGAGAGACAGAGAGAGAGGGAGAGAGACAGAGAGAGAGAGGGAGAGAGAGAGAGAGAGAGAGAGAGAGAGAGAGAGAGAGAGAGAGAGAGAGAGAGAGAGAGAGA
>JAOVVA010000029.1:16926992-16956829 GCA_028565275.1 Leiocassis micropogon | reverse complement strand
AAGCTGTTCCTTGTATTGTGAATAATGACAATGTTTATTTTTGATAAAATGCTGTATGCATTTAAAAAATAAAAGTAATATCAAAATATTCGATAGCTACAGTACAGCCCTAATCTGGTCCTAGATCAGATATACTATGCTGCTGCTGCTGCTGCTGTTGTTGTCTTTGTTGTTTTTGCATATTTGTCCCACTTGATGATTGAGATCATCAGACACATTTTAATACAAAAAGATAACCTGAGTAAATACAAAACACAGTTTTCGTCTATTAAGGGAAAAAAAGCTGTCCTGGCACTGTGAAAAAGTAATTGCCCCCTAAACCTTTATATTTAAACAGTGTTTGCCGTTACACACACCATCAGTATGAAAAGTGCGTTTTGCGGAAACTCTTGTGATTAAAAAAAAGGACAGATAAACTGGAATGAACATATATAATACAAGAACAATACAAGAATACACACGATAACAGGGACCTAGTACACTGTGGTATGTTTTGATTGAACTATTACAAATCTATAATTGTGCTTTGTCTTGAAGGTTTAATCGCACGCTTTGATGCCGTGGTTTTGTTGCACTTTGTTCTTTGATGATAAACAGGTGAAGGCTTGTGATGAGCGCAGTGTAACAATGCGGGTGTGATAGTCACAATGCGATCGCAGCCTCAGTCCCAGAATCCCTCACACATTCTTTGATTCTTTTGTTCTCCTTCTGCCCCTCTCTCTCGTCTCGATCTCTCTGATGGAGAATGTGATTTCCTTCTCTGCGGTTTCATAAGCCCATCTAATTTTCTTCGCCCGGCAGACAGGAGCGAGTTGTTCTCAGATTAAGAGCCGTGGCTCCTCATTCCAAACCCATCTTGAGGAGCGAAATGAAATGGAGCAGAACAGATGGAGGTGGCGTTAATAGACTTTTGCGTAGCACATGATCTCCAGATACAGCAGGGTAGCACCTTGGATCACCTGCCAAAGAACACTTGAGTTTAATCACTTATTAATCTTTATACATGGTGGTGATGGCTTTGAGGTGTAAAGTTAGTATAAAGGCCACGCCCCATTTACTGGGACTGATGAGTGTGAAGACCAGCGGTGGGAGGGAATGTCACCGTTTGAGACGCGCCTAATAACGCAACAGGTGTTTACAATCAGAAGCGGAGATCTGCAACGCAGCACGTTCACAATCAGGAAGCACAGAGAGGATAAAAGAGATTTTTTTTTAATGTGAAAAAGGCTGGTGAGGGGCGTGGCCTTTATACTCATCAGTTCCAGTAAAAGGGGTGTGGCCTTTATCAGGGATAAATCCTGTGCCCGAGTCAAAGCAGAGTGCAAATAGTACTCAAAAGTAAAAGTCAAAGTCCTCCATCTACATGTGTACTAGAGGACTAGTCCAAAAGTAGTCGCCTTTGAATTGCCTTTCACCAGGCACACCCCTTTATTCCACATCACATCATATACACGGAGGTCCCTGGACTTTACATGTCTGATATGTTAGTGTCTCCATGTCGAGGGACTGGGTGGAGTCATGAAACAGTGCTAGTTCTCCTCCAACATTCCAGAGCGTTTCATTAATCGTCTAACTGCAGCAGGTTTTGTTTTCCAGTCTTCACCTGTCTAGTGTCTGAGTCTGTTTCTGTGGAGGTCTGTTCTTGGCCAACAGGAGCGATGTAGTCTTGTGCTGTTCGTAAAGAGTGATTATTTGAGTTACGACACTGACGCTCCCTGAACCTCATTCTCTTCTTCCTCAGTTTGGTTTTGGTTATTAAAAAGTACATTTTCCTTTTACAGTTTATACAGTTTATATTTATTTACAGATGTTTACTTTTACAGAATTTATACAGATGTTTATTTGTGCTTTTTGCACTAACAGACTAATTCCATTTATCATTTCAAAATTATCTTAACATTTTATCTAATATTTTCAGGTACAGTGAAACCTCGGTTTGCGAGTAACGGGGTTTGCGAGTGTTCCGCAAGATGAGCAAAGATTTTCAATAAATTTTGACTTGGAAAATGAACAAGTCTTGGTTTACGAGTACCGAGTATCATGTATCACGCATGCGCTTCTTGTTTTGATGCCGAGCGTCACGTGATCACAACTGAGCCAATGTTTTTTTCTCTCTCTTGTGCTACGGAATTGTGGGTAATCGTCTCCCCTACTAGGTCTTAGTGCGCGTCTCTTACTGGTATAATTAACATCCGTGCACGCGTGAACTTTAATTATAATTCTTTCTAACCATCACAACAACTGATGCATGTCCATATTTTTTAACTACTAAACAATAGGAGCAGTATGGACAATAGTGTTTTAAAATTATTATTTTTTTTTTTTTTAATATGAATTTACACACTTACAGCTCCTATGGGTCCCAATCATTTGCTAATCTATTAGCTTAATGTGTTTGGCGACGGTTTAACTATAAAATAAAATACATCACAACATAATTATGGTAACATGTGGTAACATAATTATTATGTTTTAAGAGGCTGTAAAACTGTGATTATTATGGTATGCCTTGATGCGTCTCTTCAGGTTTGTGGTATTTTTCCCAGTGATTGTGTTTCCCACACTGTTTCCCCGCTGATATTACTACACATCGGCTTTTTTTCCTGGTTTAATATAAAGAAAATGGGCCCAAATATCGTCTCTTCTCTTTGGCCCGAGTGATACTGCCGTGATGATGAAGAGTTAAAGATGACCGAACTTGTAACATCCCGTCACTGCGCGCAAACTACTCCTGATATACCGCGCGTCGTGACCCGGGAAACACTGCAGCTCGTGCCGTGATGATGAACACCGTATCGCAGCCGATTGTGACCACAATTATATGTTGGCGAAAATAAAAACAGATGTTTAATTAGTTTTTAAACCACATTTTAGTCTCATCTATTTTCGTCAACAGTATTGCATGCTGATTACAGCACTGTCAATTTTGCATTTACAATACGTCATTTGGCAGACGCCCTTATACATTTTTATCTCATTACACATCTGAGCAGTTGAGGGTTAAGGCCCTCGCTCAAGCCCCCGACAGGGACAACTTGGTGGTTGTGGGATTCCAACCTGGGTCCTTCTGAACCATAGTCCAATGCCTTAACCACTGAGCTAACCCTGACTTCTGTCATCGATATCCGTGATGTCTCGCCATCTTCTCGTCTCAGTCACAGGTCGTCAAAAAAGGTCGTCAATGAATATTTTTGCCCATTATCTTTGTTGACGAAATAAACACCACTCTGATCTTTCTCTTTAACGCGGTGTTTCTATGCTCGCCGGATGTGTTTGTTGTTTTTCTCACACTCTCTTTGCGAACAAGAATCCAGAATTCCAAAGCGTAAAAGTAAAGAATACAGTGGAACATACTTTGTCTCATATCGTACTGCTGTGATTGAGAGTTATTACAGAAGCTGACTGATGAGCGTTTCAGCCGAAGCTGTATCCTTCCATCACTTATTCATATTGTTTGTTTCTGTTCATTTATCCACCCATGTGTCTCTGCAGGCTGATTTTGGCATCGAACAGAGATGAGTTCTACAGCAGGCCGTCCAAAGCTGCCGACTGGTGGGGCGTCGGCAAAGAGATCCTCAGCGGTAAGAGTGCAGTCAAGTGGCTTTTCCAGCATCTTGATTTCATGTATAGTGTGAATCGATTCTTAATCTCTTCATGACTCCAGAATCCGTTTCACTGCACCAGGTGGCATGGCATTGCTGGTTTTCTCTCGCGCTACAGCTTTTGTGTTCGCCGAGTCAGTCTCATCCCAAACATCACTGTGAGAGACATGATTATGAAACACCTTTATCTAAGCGTCTCATTCCTGGAGCTCCACTTAATTTGAGGCGGTGTGAGGAGACTGTCTCTGCCTCGCGTTGCGAGAGAGATCCAGGGTGCGATGTTGTTCACCAGCTCCTGTTTGTGCCACTAATCACAGGGTCAGTGACTGACAAGAGTCCTTAATTGATGTGTGCTTTTATTCGAGGTGACGGAAATGAAGTGCAGAGCAGGAGTGGGGTGGGGGGGGTGTAATCTGCTGCAGGAGGGACGAGGGTGTGAATGTAGATGAAGAGGAGACAGAAGCCCATGGGACAACGTGACCGGCTTCAAGAAACTGATCTAATGCATCGTGTCACGTCTGTTTCCTGAAGCTAATGATTTTAATTGGGACCTACAGTCGCATAAATATAATAACTGACGTACTGAATTAGACATCCATTAAACATCCAGATAGCAGCCGGTAATTATATGATCATGCCATTTCCTGTACATGGGAAAACAGAATCAATATGGACTATTGCACCTTGAAATGCTCCATTCTGATTGGTTAGAAGGTGTTTATTTATTGTGATGTTTATTCACATTCCATAAGTATATTAATGCATTTGTTACTTTTGTTTATTACCTTAACTCAAAGCTGGTTCTAGAGGCTTATGCTAGCTAGTGCTAGGTCGCTGATAAGTGCTAGGTTTGAAAATGTCTTCTTATGTTATACATGTTGAATACATTTCTTCTTTTTTTCTTTCAACACAGAAGTTTTTTAAAGTAGCTAACCAGTACATTGTTTGATTTGTTATAATAGCTAGCAATGTTGTTCGTGTTGACCTCCACTGATGGTTTGCAAATGTAAACAATAAATGCTGTTGTACCCTGTCTGACCAAAAAAAGTGGTTCAAACAATCAGAAGGGTCAAATTATTGGTCTGTGCCGAGCAAAGCAAACAACTATGGAGATATAAAATGGGTTAAAATCCTTCAACATGTTATCAAAACCTGGAAGTACTGTATAGTGCTGAACCGTCAATTTTGTGGAAGAAATGTGGTCAGAAAAAACAAATCATGAATGGAGATCATTTAAACGGTTGATGAAGTTGCATGGTAAAACAAAAAAAAACAGTAAAAACTAGAGCTATACTTTCTTAGTGAACATAAGATCATTTCAATACACAACACAGTGTGATGAGGACTAAACAGCTAAACAGACTAAACCACTTTTTATTGGGACTAATCAGGAAAAAGGTTTCAGTTTGTTAGGGAGCATAAAGGTTAGACTTTGGAGTGATGGAAAAAGGTGATGTGGTCTGATGAGTCCAGGTTCAGGTCCTATTCCAGAGTGATGGGCGTGTCCGGGTAAGAAGGGAGTCACATGAAGTGATGCACCCATCATGCGTAGTGTCCACTGTACAAGTCTCTGGAGACAGTGTTATGATCTGGGTTTCTAGACTCAGCAACGTTATGTGGCAATAAAATGAAGTCCGCTGACGAGCTGAATGTACTGAATGACCCAGTTATCATGTCTATGGAGGATTTCCCTCCCTGATGGCACGGGACATAGTCTAGGACACTGGGACACATGGCGTGGTCTAGATTGTGACAGAGTGGTTCCAGGAGCGTGAGGAATCATATTTACATATGAACTGGTCACCACGTCGTGTGTAATCAAAGCTAAAGGTGATTGAATGAAGCCTTAGAATGTGACTTTTTTGTATAGGCAGTATATTTCATACAAAGGTTTTTACGGTTTACAATTTGGACCGTTTTATGTTTAAACGTATATGTAAAACAACGCTTCAAATTTGTAATGCGTAACTGGCACTATAACGTTCTAAATGTTTTTCTACAGTTAAGTGAAAAAAGGACCCTGATGTATTATTATTATTTTTGTTTACATACATGTTACACTTCAATAATTGATAAACTCTTCAATCTTATGATGATCTCAATCATTTAATTGCATATTTTGACAAATATGCAAAAAACTAAATTTTCACAGCATTGTACTGTATGAGTAAAAAAAAAAAAGGGAAACAATTTTGTTTCTTCAGTTAAACATTTTACATGAATTTTTTGTCTGTTTTTTGGAAAAATTGGGAATATTTAATGTATACGATTTTAGTAATGTAAAGTACAAATTTATTCATGAGAAACTGTTTAAAAAAAAACTTTAGATTTACAAATATAACAATTTTCACACATACGTAAGAATATATTTATAGGTTTATATTTCTTTTTAAAAAGGTCAAACTGAATTTTTTAAAAGAAAGTGTGTGTATAAAATAATTTTTGCTAATTTGTGAACTTTGTTTTCTGTTTTAATTCAAAGATTTAATTTGAATTATTACTTTTTTGTATATGGATAATGGATGGCGCATTTCTTTAGGTAAAAAAAGGGGGATAAATAGCTAAATGCTTGTTATGGTTTAGATAGAGATACAGATTAAAAGTGCTATACAAATAAGATTGAAGATTTTTGCTTTTAAATATTCACAATTGTATATTTCTTATTAAACATTTAAACACAACAAAGTGTCAATTAGAATTTAAATATTTGAATTAAAAATGTGTATTATGTTGATTTTTTTTTTTTATTTGTAAAATTTTCTTCTGCTTTAATGCAAATATTTAAATTTTTCACATTTTGTAAATGAAATGTCAAAATTTGAAAATTTGTTTAAGTAATTTTATACTTATACTTATTTAAAATGTTAAGTTCAATTATTGTTAAAGTGGAAATAATTAAAATTTAAAAGAAACAAAAGTTGTTTTTAATGCTTAAAGCAATTATAGATTTACAAATATAACAAAGTTCAAGCATTGTTGTTGGTCTTTCGGCTGCTCCCGGCAAGGGGTCGCCACAGCGGAATATCCAGTCCGCACTACAACTCGGCACAGGTTTTACGCCGGATGCCCTTCCTGACGCAACCCTCCCATTGTATCCGGGCTTGGGACCGGCACTGCAACCAGTGGCTGGGGTTTGGGCACTGGCTGGGAATCGAACCCGGGCCTTCCACATGGCAGGCGAAACACCTAACCCATTTTTACAGAATCTTTCAGTTAAAAGTGTGCATTGTATTACTTGTAAATTTATTTTATAGATATTTTAATTTAGTTCAGTTTTATATATTGAGTGTAAAATTAATAAAAATGGAAAAGTAAATAAAATTCAGTTTAATGATTGAGTAAATGAGGATTAGCAAACGTTGGACAATACTACATCTTTGCAAACTGGGAGTTTATGTTGTTTCTGGGAGAATTTTTCATTATTGTGTGTGTTGTGTTTTTCTCAGGTTTGGATTTGGAAGAGGGGAAGGAAGGCGGATCCTGGCTCGGCATCAGCAAACGAGGCAAATTAGCAGCGCTGACCAATTACCTGGAACACAAGACCAATCCAGACGCCCTGGGGAGAGGTGGGACGCTAACGGTTTACAAAATAATACATTGAAATTCAGATCCAAATTTTTTTTTCCCCTTTCATCTCATACTTGATGATGGTGGAATTTGAAAGTGAAAATTCTTTGCTTCATTTTGAAGCTAAAAAATTTGGGTTAGAAATCCATTTCCTGGCCACCTATTACAGCACTTGTAGCTTGTCGTCCTGCTTCTTAATTCAGACTTGTGACAGTTTGTTTAAACTTTACAAGCTTTGTACATGATTATAGAGTAAATCTGGCTACAAATAGGACATCCTGTTTTCAACCGCACTAAAAGTGTGTGAGAAGGGTCTGAGTGTCCACCTCAGCGGGTGTGAGATCTGCTTCCAGATAAAGATTTTTGCTCAAGGCCCCGGCTTATGTTGTCGAAGCTGCTGATGAGGTGATACTGACTCGCGGCGTCTTATTGAGCGATGCTGCTTTTGTTATCGACACACCGCTATAGATGTGAGGGCTCAGAGCATCAGCATGACACTTTAGGTTTATGGAAACCTTCTGCTTGCTTTTAGAATAAAGCGTATGGTTATAGCGCTCTTTTCACTCCAGGAGCGTTTCACTCGCGCCCATTTACCAGGTGTTGACTTTTTCCCTTAATCGTTTTGTTTCCAGGGTTTTTGGTGTCAAATTACATGACCGAGAACGTGGACGGCTTCTCGTACCTGCGCAAGATGTCGTCCGACGGTCAGCTGTACAATGGCTTTAATCTCCTCACTGCTGATTTCAGGTAACTGCGATGAGGGAGTGATATTTCCCTAATTGTTCAAATAACTTGCCAGACATGATACGAAATAATGTGTCATGATCGGAACAGGAACAAAGAGCGAGATAAGATATTAATGATGGTACCACATTTGGTAGCTCAGTTTTATTCTAAGTGACTTTGGCGAAGGTTTGAGGAAATCTGGTCAAATTCTATTCAGCTTGATCGATGAATAATAGTCACTCATCGCAACTTCATTGCCATTTTCATATTAAAGAGGAAGATCATCTCAGCTTTTTCCCATCTCTCTGTTGTTATGAGGAACAGAGCTGTAAAAGAAGTGATTATGTTTGATCTCAGAGGTCTGATGCATTGATCAGGCCACCTGCTCTTTCTGCTCTTCCTGGAACTGGATGGACTTTAAGATGCCTGTTTATAATTCAGCTCCACCGCTGTTCCCTTCAGCACACCGTGTCCTCTGGGGCTTTGTGGCTCTTTGTTACACCGAGGTTTTTTCATTTTAAAGAGTTGATTCCATCCGACATAGCATTGGGATTGTGGGGTGTGAATGGTGAAACATTAGCATCACTGAATCGTACTGATGGCTATCTGCCACCGAGTGACACAGAGTGAAATTCTCATTCATTTAATATCAAAATCAGTCGATAGACAGCTGGTCTAGGACGCTGGCCTTGGCCTATAAATGCGTGAATTTGTGCTCTGAGTCTTATAATCCAAAGCAAGTCTGCTACAGTATTAACAAAAATCTCCAGAGGGTTTGGACTGGACACTTGAGAGGAGAACGCACACTTCCATCAACACACTCCACACACAAGCTATATGCTGGCTACGTGCCACCACATATTGCCTGGAATAGCGGCAATGCTGTCCCCTTACCGTGTCACTAGACTCTGCTGCTTTATAGACACCAAAATAGCCTAGCGGCAAACTTGATCTGGCTCTACTGATTACATCTCGGCTGCTAATGAGTAGAGATTGAAGAGTAGAGATATGAGGTCCCAACGACCAATCATCACCAATCTCTGATCACCACTGTTCCCCTTAACCAATCGCTGATCAACAATTAATGAAAGCATTTTTTCCAAAAAACAATCATTAATCACAATTTATTCCTAATAAGCAATCACTTGTTAACAACCAATGATCACCACTGTTCCCAAGTTCCCATGACCTCCCTGTTGGGCTCTTGAGCAAGGCTCTAAACTCTGAACTGCTCAGCTGTATAATGGGATAAAAATGTAAGTCGGTCTGAATAAGGGCGTCTGTAAAAAAAAAATTTGAAATGTTCCCAATAGCCAATCACAGATCAAAATTGATCCAGATGAAACAATCAACAATCACCAACCAGTCATCACCAATTATTGACCGCCATTTGTTCCCAAGTAAGAATCACTGATCACCAATTAATGATCACCACTGTTCCCAGTAGCCAATCACTGATCACAATTGATCCCAATAATCACTAAACACTATAGATCCCAATAACCAATCAGTGATCACCATGGTTCCCAAATAACCAATCGCTGATCACCAACCAATGATCAACAATCAATAATCACCACCGTTCCCAATAGCCAATCACTGATCACACATGATCCCAAAAACCAATCAATGATCACAAACTAGTCATCCTCAATTATTGTCCCCAAGTAACAATCACTTATCACCAATCAATGGTCACTGTTCCCAATAGGTAATCACTGATCTTAATTGATGCCAGAAAGCTAATCGCCCTTGTTCCCATTAACTAGTCACTGATCAGAAGCAATGATCATAATCGTTGATCACCATTGATCCCAATAACCAATCGCTGATCACCATTGATCCCAAAGAACCAATCGCTGATCAACAACCTATAATAAACAATCAGTGATCATCACTGTTCCCAATAGCCAATCATTGATCACAACTGATCCAAAAAGCAACCATTGATCACCATTGTTCCCATTAACTAATCACTGATCAAAACAAATGATCATAATCACTGATCACTGCTTTTCCCAGTAAACAATCACTGATCACCGTTGTTTTAAACCCATTTTTACCACCTGAACATACAGTAGAAGGTGGTTGTTGAATTATTATCCCCACACACTCCTGATACTGATGGGTGCAGCTGTAACCTCACTGTAAAAACAACCATGGTGAAATCATTAACAGCAGCCTCTTGTCACTAGACCGGGGTTTTCTATTACAATAAAGAGATTTAATAATAATAAAAATAAGACCGTGAAATGTAAATATAATGTTTAAACATATGAACGATTTCTCACTGGCCTTGCGTTTAGATGGTACTCTCTGGCTTGTAAGCTCTTATCAGCTGCTCTCTGACCTTCAGCAGTGTGTTCCTCTCTGTCAGGAGGGACTTTCCATGAGATAAGACTGAAAATGATAGAGCGGGTGATGATAATGTTTCTCACACACACACACACACACACACACACGGTTTACCTGACTTACAGGCCATGATTCTGTACAATTTATGTTGCACGTTTAAGGTTTTTATTTGTCTTTAATGTGTTGTCTTTATTTGTCTTTAATTAAGAAAGTAGAGTAAGAGTTTATTGAATAATTTCAATCATAAACCAGATCGAGGAGAGAAGTAAATACTCGGAGGATTCCTTTGCTGCCTGGGAAAACAACACGAGGCATTCAGGAGTCACGTGATGTCATGTCAATGCTGCTAATGAAGAAATCATGTTTACGGTTTCATTTAATCTGCACTTATACGGAGTTAATGAATCTCTAGAGTCTAACTCCTCACAGGAAGCCGTGTCTCTCGCCAGTGACATTTGACCTCGGCTCTTCTTGTTATCAGCGGTAAAGCCTATTAGCACGTTAGCGATCGTCTCCACTCCGAGTGACTCGTCTGTGTGTTGCGGCTCTCATCAGAGCGGTGGCAGTGGTCTAGGAAGATAAATGGACTTTGTAATGGCGCTAATTTGTGTGTTTAGTGTTCACTAATTGTGTTTCATCTCTCTGTTTCACCCGATGCAGAGCCAACGAGGACACGATGTGTTACTATGGCAACAGGGGCAGTCCGGAACCTGTGCGCCTCAAAGCGGGTTTGTTCTGTTCCTGTTTGGGCACGCACACACACACACACACACACACACACATACACACACACCCTCCTTGAATCTTAATGAAACACTTCATATAGTGTATTGGTGTAGAGACACACACACACACACACACAGCACTTTATTCCCATGTGTCCACTGTATACTTGACAAAAATCCATGAGAGTGATAAATTCAAGTGGGTGAACAAGGACAAAGCGGTGTGTCTGTGTGTCTCTCTGTGTGTGTGTGTCTGTGTGTATGTATGTGTGTTTCAGCAGGAATCTATGGTCTCAGTAACTCTCTGTTGGACACTCCCTGGAGAAAGTTGCAGCATGGTAAACAGCGCTTCACCAGTGTGGTGAATAAAACACTGCCCCCTGAAGGCCTGGTGCAGGAACTGCTGCAAGTCCTTAACGACGAGGAACTGTGAGGAACTCTCTCTATCTGACCCTCTGTCTCACTGTCTGACTGTCTGTCTGTCTCACTGTCTGACTGTCTGTCTGTCTCACTGTCTGTCTGTCTGTCTGTCTCACTGTCTGTCTGTCTGTCTGTCTGTCTCACTGTCTGTCTGTCTGTCTGTCTCACTGTCTGACTGTCTCACTGTCTGACTGTCTGTCTGTCTCACTGTCTGACTGTCTGTCTGTCTCACTGTCTGACTGTCTGTCTGTCTGACTGTCTGTCTGTCTCACTGTCTGACTGTCTGTCTGTCTCACTGTCTGACTGCCTCACTTTCTGTCTCACTGTCTGACTGCCTCACTTTCTGTCTCACTGTCCTTCTGACTGTTTCTCTGTCCTTTGACTGTCTCACTGTTGCACAGTTTCACTGACTGACTAACTGACTGACTGACTGTCTGTTTCTATGTCTGGCTCACTGACTGACTGACTGACTCACTGTCTGACTGTCTGTCTCACTGTCTGACAGACTGTCTGTCTCAATGTCTGACTCCCTCACTGTCTGTCTCACTGTCTGACAGGCTGTCTGTCTCAATGTCTGACTCCCTCACTGTCTCTCACTGTCTGACTGCCTCACTGTCTGTCTGACTGACTGTCTCACTGTCTGACTGACTGTGTCTCTGTCCTTTGACTGTCTCACTGTTGCGCAGTTTCACTGTCTGACTGACTGACTGTCTGTCTCACTGTTTGACTGTCTCACTGACTGACTGACTCACTGGGTGTCTCACTGTCTGACTGTCTGTCTCACTGTCTGACTGTCTGTCTCACTGTCTGACTGTCTGTCTCACTGTCTGACTGTCTGTCTCACTGTCTGACTGACTGTCTCACTGACTGACTGTCTCACTGACTGTCTGTCTCACTGACTGTCTCACTGTCCTTTTGACTGTTTCTCTGTCCTTTGACTGTCTCACTGTTGCACAGTTTCACTGTCTGACTGACTGACTGTCTGTTTCTATGTCTGTCTCACTGACTGACTGACTCACTGTCGCACAGTTTCACTGTCTGACTGACTGTTTGTCTGTCTCTCTGCCTGTCTCCCTGTCTGTCTGACACTCACATTCCAGTTCATCATTCTAAACTTATCATCTTTCTCTATCTCTCTCACACACACATATATACACACACAAACTCTCAGAATTTCATTCCTCTCATGGTTCACTTTAATGTTTGGGTTCTTGAGGCAAAATAAATCCAGGAGAGTGTAATAGAGAGAGATATTTCAGCAGATCTTTAAAGCAGCGGTTCGTGGGTTTTATGCTCCACAATATGAGAGAGTTGATTAATGAACTCCTCGTTTAGGCAGCAGCTCATCTGTCTGATCATCGCAAATGTGCAAATTTCACTAGCTTCCTGATGCGCGCGCGCGCACACACACACACACACACAGATACATCGCCTACACCTCATTATCACTTAATAAACACTGACAGTTGTGAGCCACAGGAGTGCACAAACATGTTTAGCGCGGCCAAAGAGTGGACTGGAAGGAGGGAAAAAAATGTCAAATGGAATGATGATGAGGTGGAGAGTGTTTGTGTGTGTCTGCGAAACCGATGTCTTAGAGGTGGCACAAGCGTTTTCACTGTGACCGGTCACACTTTTTGTGAACCGGAACACTATCAGGTGTGTGACTATCAGTGTCAGGAACTCGAGACCTTCATTAATACTGAGCATGAACAGGGTGGCTGATGAGCTAATCAAAGCTGTTCTGGGTTTTAGTTAACAGTTTGCATTCACACCAGGAAGCCTAGGGAGGGAGTCAATGCCTGTGGAAATGCAGATGCAGAGAGAAACGTGGAGCTTTTCCTTGTATTAATGCGTTTGAAAGATCTTTAAAGACCTTTAGATCTTTAGAGTGTTTGTTTGAGACACTCGTCCTGTCGTCCTGGAAAAGAACATTCAGTGAGTTTACTGATATTGCGAGGCAACAAAGCGGCGTAAATGTGATTTGATGTTATTCATGAGACCGGAGTGATTGTTGTTCTCATTATTCTGAACAAATACAGGCCTGCATCCCTACTGCATCGGTTACATCTCTCTCCCTCTCGGATAATGAGCCTTACGCTACAGTCATATTCATGTGCAGTGATCCCTGCTAGAAATAACAACTAGGACCATCACTAGGGTCGTTTATTTATCATCTCCTTATCTGTTATTTATTATCTGCAGCTGCGAGATGTTGAAGGTGTCGCATGTTAGGAAGTTGTGAGCAGATAGGATGTACAGTACAGTACTAAGTGTGTTGAGTCATTGAACTCCGGTACAAATACATGCACACACACATCAATTCATTACAGATCAAATTACAGATTAATTCCTGCTTGTTTTTTGTTGCTCAGAAACACACCTGACCCCATGCAGGAGAGTCAAGGTGAAGGCTCCCCTAAGGAATGGGTTAAGGCTCTCTCTGCTGTGTGTGTGCGCGCCCCGGGTTACGGCACCAGGTTGGCGAATATTGTACTCATCTCAAAGATTTCCAGGCTCTGGTGCACACCGCTCCGTTCACATCCGCTTGTTTATTTATTTATTTTTTGCGTTCCCTTCCCGCTTCCCTGTTTCAGGACGAACACCGTCATCCTGATCGACAGCGAGGACAACGTCAGCTTCACCGAGCGCACCATGCTGAACTGTGACGTCACCCAGTGGAGCACGCAGTCCTTCCAGTTCAAACTGCAGGAGTGAGAGCAACAAACCCTTCACAACTCGTGCCTTTGTTCATTTTCCTCCTATTTTACTCTCAGACTTTTCATATTAAAGCTAAAGAACCGGAATTTTAACCGCAGTTTTCTTCCAGCAAGCATCTTTTTGTGTAGTTTCATGATTTTGAAGTTGAGGCATCAACACAGGGCTGAACCTCAGTGTTCATGATGTCTGTGGTAAATGTTAAATGTTGCACTAAATCTGGTTTGAGATATTTAAAAAAAAAAAGAAAGAAAAGAAAAAAAAAAGACCACTATTTATCACTGGTAATGTGAAGCTTGAGTAGTGACCTTGAATAAGTTAGAATCAATTAAATACATTCTGCCAAAGAAACCAGACTTTTTTTCGTTTTAATTAGGAAACATTAAATACTTTCTGATTTTGTTTGTATTCTCCATCTATATCACCACTCAGGAACTACGTATCTTATATGGAGCTTCAATCACCACAATAAACTTTATTTAACCTTCCATAACTGTACAGACTGTGTTTTATACAAGGAATGGATTGTTTCCTGGGTGCTTAGCATAGATTGTATGAACCTGCTTTGATTATGAGGTTGTTGTTGTTTTTTTTTCCCCGAAAGGCAGTTAAAAGATGTTTGAAGAAATAAGATTGGTTTCAGGTTGCGTAATTGGCAAAATATGGTGCAAAAAAAAAATTTTTTTTTTTTTTACTCAATCCACACAACAGGTGACGCACAATGCTTTTGAAAAGTTCCTGGACCCGCTTCAATACCTTATTCAAGTTCTGATCACTTCTGCGTAAGGTTTAATTGATCCCAATCAAACCCAAAGCCAGTTTGACCGATCCAGATTAATCCCAAGGGCGGTTTGACTAGTCCCAATTAATTCCAAAGCAATTCTAATCCAAAAGCCAATTCTAATTACTCTTATTAGTTGACAATCACTCTAGTAGAGGTGTTGACTAATCCTGATCTCTCCTGTACTCGGTTGTACCAATCCAATCACTTAGACTCTAAACCTGAATGTTAGCGTTTAATCTAGTATTTATCCACCTAAGCAGTGTAAAATGGGAATAAACTGTTAATTGAGAAATGTGAGTCTTTTGGTTCTCTGTATGGGAGCAGAATATGTTATACAGTCGCACTTCTCTAAAGCAGTTTACAAGACAGGAGAGGAAACTGGAGAGCAATGGGAACAGCAGTTCAGTGGCAGAGTCATGGTAAGTGTGGGACTATTTTCACACAGTGTTTAATATTATTCTGTTCGGATTAAAATATAGCAAATCATCTCTGTTATAAGACTGTCACAGGATAGATAAGAGAGTACGCTTGTGTTGAGCTTGGGAGAAAGCTGATCCATTGACTGATTATCTTCTTGCTGCCAGATGTCCTGTGTGGAATGAAAATGATAAATGGTTTAAAAAATTGTTTACAAATTAAAATCTGGAAAGTGTGGTGTGCATTTGTATTTATCCCTCTTTACTCTGACACCCCTAACTAAAATCCAGTGGAATTAATAGGCTTCACAAGTCACCTACTGTAATTAGTAAATAGAGTCCACTGTGTGTAATTTAATCTCAGTATGAATACAGTTGTTCTGTGAAGTCCTCAGAGGTTTGTTAGAGAACATTAGTGAGCAAACAGCATCATGAAGCCCAAGGAACACACAAGACAGGTCAGGGATAAAGTTAAGGAGCAGATTACAGTAAGCTTCTCGGGTCTAACCTGACTGGCCGGGCAAGGGGAGCATTAATCAGAGAATCAGCCAAGAGGCCTGTGGAAACTCTGGAGGAGCTGCAGAGATCCACAGCTCAGGTGGGAGAATCCGTCCACACGACAACTTTTAGTCTTGTACTCCACAAATCTGGCCTTTATGGAAGAGTGACAAGAAGTAAGCCATTAAAAAAATCCTGTTTGCAGTTTGTGACACGCTATGTGGAACTGCAAATGGGACAGTTCTTGACACTTCTGGCCTGTCTATCTTTGTCCCCCTGATGAGCAGAACAGACAGTAAACAATTGGTGGACTGCAAAGGCTTCGTTTTAGGATATACATTACGCAGCACTTCCGACTTATGGTTTAAACAGTCGGAGTCAGAAATTGCCGTTAAAAGATATGAATAAAAGATATGCAGTTTCCTCTCTCACATACCTCAGCTTCGTTGTCCTCAAAGAATTTTACATGGAAGGTGAAAGGAAACAGCTGAAGCAGAGCTGAAAAATGTGAAGTATCACATCACAACCCGATGTGCGCTCAGGCAAGAGGGCAGGATCATATATACCCAAGTCTCATTGTGCACTTTATAAATAATGACTCGGTTAGAGTCACTGCCTGCAAACAGGTTCCTTTCTGTCTCCACACAGGACTGTATATTGCCCATGGACTGTTTATCTGTCCAGATTTCTCGAAAGAAAAGGGCCGGATGTGCATTTCCACTGATAATGAATCAAATGTTATAAAAGCTACAGAACCCAGCCTGCAGTGTTTTGGCCACAAGCTGGATCTAGTGATTGGAAAGTGTAGGCATCTGTCTTTTTCCCTCCGTCTACCTTTACTGTATCTTTATTTGTTATTGTTGTTTTCTGTCAAGAACTTATATCAGTCTGAAAAATCTAATACTGTACCTTACACTAAGGGTTTTGGATGTATTTATTTATTTTGGGGAAACTTTGTGAAAGGTGAAGCAAGAATAAATCAGCCAACAGGTCTTTCATGTTCATCGTCTGATACACAGCAAGAGTTGAATCTTCTGGAATACTATGTCAAAGGGAGGGTGTTGGAGCAGAGGAATGCCTTGTCTCGGGCTCTATCTGACTGTATACAACACTGAGGTCTTCGATTTAATCTCAACTCCCTGTTCCTTCTTCAAAAGGTTGAACCTCCAGCTGGATTCTGCTTGGTGATGGTTTGGAGCTACACATGCTGCTCCTGAGCTCCCAGTGATCCAGACCCCATCTGCCCCCTGCTCCACCCTCACTTTTTATAGATTACAAATTTTCGCAGGCTCAAAAGTAATCGGACAACTGACTAATTAGCGGTTTGATGGCCAGAACTGAAGAACTTAAATTTCTTTTTTCATAGAAATTTTCAAAGAAAAACAAATCTCAGGTTTGAGAAAATTGTATATTAAAATGTTTGAGGCTCAGCTACTCTACAGTGGGAAAGAAATTATTTACAAATCTGTTAGTGTAGTATGTATGACCAGTTATTAGGTAAGTAAAATTCTGACCTGATCTGAAACATATAGATATATGCTGCTGGTGTACTGTACATGAACAAGACTGCAAAATGTAGAGGAATATTAATATTGGTGGGGGAGGGGATATCTGGGTCAGTGTAAGAAGAATGCTAAATAAGGACATGTACATTTTTAATTGCATAATCTGTTAGCCAATTTATGTGTGGTAAGGAAATCCCGCCTCCTGGATTGTGATTGGCTACAAGAGTTTCTCTACAAGGAATCTCATCTGTGATTGGTTACAATCCCACAACATGAAAGACAGGACTTTCGCTAGATGTTTTTTTACTTTACTAGATGACATTTTTACTATAATATTTAACAAAAATATGTATTAATTATTACACTTCAATAAAATGATCAGTTAAAAACATGCTCATGTATCATTCAAAGTGATTTTCTGTACTGCGTTTTCTTTAGTCAAGTCCACTAAAATGAATACAGGAAGGAATTGCCACTGCATACCTTGTGTTTTCATCTGAACCAGTTGAAAAAAAGCAACTGTGAAAACATGTCCCTAAAACTTGATATTTGAGTAAATATAACATCAACAACGAAAATAAAGCTGGAAAAGTCTTAGCTTTTCCAGCTAAGTCTTAAAAGTCCTTGGAAAAAAAAAATCTAGTTTAAATATAAATATAGATGATGGGGGAAACACCTTCATCTCAGCGCCTCGTTTGAGTTGGTGTGAGGAGACTGTCTCTGCCTCGGGTTGTGAGAGAGATACAAGGTGCGATATTGTTCACTAGCCTCTGTTTGTGCCACTAATCACAGGGTCAGTGACCGACAAGAGTCCTTAATTGATGTGTGCTTTTATTCGAGGTGATGTAAATAAAGTGCAGAGCAGAAGGGTGTGTGTGTGTGTAATCTACTGCAGCAGGGACGAGGGGGTGAATGTAAATGAAGAGGAGACAGGAGCCCATGAGACTCTTGGGCAACGTGACCGGCTCCGAGAAACTGATCTAATGCATCGCGTCGCCTCTGTTTCCTGAAGCTAATGAGTTTAATTATGACCTACAGTCACGTAAATATAATACTATGATACGACATCGCTGTTAAAGGTGCATGAGGTCAAATCTGTCCATCTATCCATGTATTGTCTATACTACTTATCCTGTGTAGGGTCATGATGGACCAGGACCTATCGACTCAACACAGGGCACAAACACACACATAATCATACACTACACACATACTTCAAAATTTGTAGTGTAGGAGGAAACATCACCAAGCACGGGGAGAACATGCAAACTCCATTGTCTTAGTTTTCAAGAAATATATATATATATATAGCTAAGTGAGATCAAGAACTGATGTGTTCTGTAATCATTAACTCAATGCTATTAATTCAAATTTAACTATAACTACGAGAGGGTTAGTCAAAAATTATGCGCACTCTGGATGTAGAATTTATTTTCAATAAAAGAGACGAATGCATAATTTTTTCGACACAATCTCCTTGCTTTTTAATCCACTTTGTCCATCCGTCAACAAGCTTTCGTGTTCCCTCATTGAACACGATGCTTTAACACCTCAGAACTGAGTTTTTGCAGAGTGTCGACAGTGTGGGCACAAGTGTGCGGACGTGCATCGTCATGTGAGATCACGACGCCCTCGGATATCAGTCCTCTGCGTTTAATCCGAAGTTCAGGCATCAGCTCTTTAATAATAATCTCTCTCTAACGAGCACTGTTGATTCTTGAACCTTTGGAGAGACAGGAGCCTTGAACGGAAACACTGATAAGACAGTACAGGCTATTATAGAAAGTTAAAAATAACCAGAGTGCGGATAATTTTTGACTCATCTTCGTATAACGTGATAAAAATTGCTAAATAAAAAATCCTGATGTCATCACATCAGGATGCGTTGTTACAGGAAAATCATCACCAACAGCATCTCTGCTTGAGTTCGCTTAAGGGTTTTATTCCTTACCTAATAGCCCAGGCTTTCAAATAACCCGTATAATACTCATTAAACACTCCTCTGTTATCAGGAAGCTGTACACTTGAGACTTAAGACCCCTGAATTATTTAAGGAATGATTTGAATAATCCCACATTCCGGGCGCGGAGAAAACCCACCAGACTCCAGGTTTTAATAATATGGAAATCATCCCGTTTTTTGTACAGTTGGGAGATAAAAGAGTGAAATCTGCTGTGGGATATATGAAGAAAAAACACACACACATTGTCATTAAAGTCGTCAGATCTTTACACTTGCCCATTTTTCCTGCTTCCATCAAGTTTGAGGACTAACTGTTCACGTGTTACATTATTTATCCCACCCAAGATTATTAATGTTACTCACTTCACCTTGTCAGTGTTATTAATGTTATGGCTCATCAGTGTGTTGTGTACAATATTATGTATTACTGGAATAATGTAACACACATTATTGTGTGTGTCTGTGTTCTCAGGCTCTCATTGTTCTCAAGAACCGATCTGGCTACAAATGGGAAAAAGTGTGTGTGTGTATGAGTGGCCAGCTCAGTGGGTGTGAGATGTGTTTCCGGATAAAGATTCTCTCTGATTTTATTAGAGGTTTATGTTGGCAATGCTCCTGATGAGGTAATATTGACTCGTGGCAACTGGATAAATGTTACTGCCTCTTTTGCTGATACAGTGCTACAGTGTAGGTGTGTGTGTGTGTGTGTGTGTGTGAGATGATGCAGTGGACTATGAACATTGAGTTACATGATCGAGAACATGGACATGAGTGGTGTTTCTCCCCCGTGACATTTGACCTCTGTGCATCTTGTTATCAAAGGTATCACCCGAGGGTCAGCCTGCTCACCACCAAATTCAGGTAATTTATTTTATGTCTTGTTTAAAAGTTGTTGAGTTAGAAATGAGTCAGGAGTTGGAAAGGTCTCAGCTTCAAATCCCACGACTACCAAGTTGCCCCTGTTGGGCCCTTAAGCAAGCCCCTTAACCCTCAACTGCTCAGATGTATAATGAGATAAAAATGTTAGCCGAAAACAAAAGAATTGGAATGAAACCAGGAGACTGGGTTAGGACTAAGCATAAAAATAAATTCAAGAAACCCAAAGACAACAAACAACAACCGAAGACAACAAGACAGAGACCAATCTCCAAGACAGACTATAAACAGACTAACTAATCCAGGATGTTGTCCTGGGGATGTCAATTTACATCATATGGGCCTAATCCAAAGCAGTCAGGTACAGCATTGCCAAAAATCAACAAGTTCTTCAAGTGTCTGGACTGGACATTTGAAGAACACATGTACACACACTTCCATTAACACCTCCGCTAGCACTGACCTTCATAAGTCAGTCTGCCAAAAGACATCATCCTGTGTACTGTACATTGAAAGTTGTTCAACTGATGGTATTCTGACCGTGTGCGTTACTACATCTGCTATTTCATCATGTAAAAGATGACGAGATGAACATCACTAGAAGATGATGAGAGATCAGGAACCGGATCTGTGGCTCATATGCGAGTTTCCCGCCAAAAATAACATGATCTCACTTCGGCACTCACCCTACTTGCCAGATTTGGGTTCTGCGGACTTCGCCCTGGTTCCGAAGATGATGATCCAGTTCAAAGGTCAACATTTTGTAGTCTCCACCACTGTGAAGATCCAATGTGAATCGCAGAAGATGCTCAGCATACTTCGAAAAAAGAAGACTTCCAGGATGTTCCAGAAGTGGCAGGAACGCTGGGAGCACTGTATTGCTATGCAAGGGGACAATTTAGAATATTTTGAAATATATATATTTTCAAAATATTCAAAATATAAGCATAATATATATATGCTTAATAGTAACATTGAGAGCATTTCCATACAAACACAATGTAACAAGACAGAGACCGAACAGGATTGGGACTAAACAGCTGCGTGCTCATAAAGAAACCACTTGTTAGTGAGACTCATTAGGAAATAAGCTTTGATTTGCTATGGACCATGAAGATTGGACTTTGGAGCAATGGGAAAAGGTCATGTGACCTGATGAGTCCAGACTGACCCTATTCCAGTGAAGGCTGCATCAGGGTGAGTAGGGAAGCGCATGGTCCACCCATCATGCGTAGTGTCCACTGTACAAGTCTCTGGAGACAGTGTTATGATCTTGGGTTGCTTCAGTTGCTCAGTTCTAGACTCAGTAACGTTATGTGGCAATAAAATGACGTCAGCTGATGTCTATGGATCAATCTGCAGTGCAGTTTCAGAGTCTCCACAAATCCAATTTTAGGACTGCACATTCCCAAAGCCAACAACAGTAAGATAATATTAGTTTACCAATAGAAGGATTGAACCATTCAAAACTTTTCTTTTCAAATCATTTGTCCTGGTCTTTTTCTTGCCATGCAGCCGGTCACAGTGCAAGAGGCGAGTGATGATCAAAACAGAGATTTTATACTTTTCCTCAGAAAATACGATTTGATTCGTGTCTCATGCGTGACATTTGACCTCGGCACTTCTTGTTAGCACGTTAGCGATAGTCTCCACTCTGAGTGACTCGTCTGTGTGTTGCGGCTCTCATCAGAGCGGTGCCAGTGGTCTAGGAAGATAAATGGACTTTGTAATGGCGCTAATTTGTGTGTTTAGTGTTCACTAATTGTGTTTCATCTCTCTGTTTCTCTCTGTGTTACTATGGCAACAGGGGCAGTCTGGGACCCACGCGCCGCAAAGCGGGTTTGTTCAGTTCCTCTGTGGGTAGACACACACACATACATACCTGTTAAACATACTAAATATTGTAGTATTAGTTTAAAATACTGTTAGTCCACATACATCTACTGTGTGTTTGTGTTTGTGTGTGTGTCTCAGTTATGCTCTGTTGGATATTCCCTGATGGACAATGCAACATGGTACGCAGTGCTTCACTAGTATGGGAAATTAAACACTGCCCCCTGAAAACCTGGTGCAGGAACTGCTGCAAGTCCTCAACTGTCTGCCAGTCTGTCTGTTCCACTGTCTATCTGACTGACTGTCTGTCTGTCTGTTCCACTGTCTGTCTGACTGACTGTCTGTCCCACTGAAAGTCTGTCTGTCTGTCTGTCAGCTATAATTCTTGATCAAATCTGTTAACTATGGCTGAATAGTATGGTAAAGGAATTGTATTCTAAATAAATTAGCTCCATACACTCATTACTGAGTCGCAGCGGAGTTGGTCAGTGTGTATACGACAAGCCTTTTCTGTCCTACAGTAATTGCAGAACCCTGGTGTGTGAATGTGAACAAGGTCTCGGCAGACGGATGAGATTTTAGCCGAGCTCTATTCATTCGCTTTATTGCATACCATACTTTTCAGAACACTCAACAAAATATCACAACAACGGGCAGGATCGAGGTCATGGTCTGTGCTAACATGAGACTGGATTCCACAGCTCATTCAGGGACAACATCTCTTGTATCTTCCTATGTTTTCTATATGTCTGAATGGACATCAGCCCTTGAAGCTTGTGGAGAGATTTTCGGTTACGTCTGCTATGTCCCATCACGGTTTCTATACTCTGTTATGGGACATGATTAAGGGACACTGGATGTTTATGAGGATGGACATTGTGTGAGCTATATATGTGTGTAGAAGGATTTGAAGGATGTGCCAAAAGTATTCGCTCGTCTGCCTTTACATGCATATGAAATTGAGTAACATCCAATTCTTAATCCATATGGTTTAATATATACCATACTATTTAATATAACAGCTTCATCTCATCTGTGAAGGCTTTCCACAAGGTTTAGGATTGTGTTTATGGAAATCTTTCCCCGTTCCTCCAGAAGCGCATTTGTGAGGTCAGACACTGATGTTGGACTTGCCTGGCTGACAGTCTCCGCTCTAATTCATCATAAAGGTGTTCTATCAGGTTAAGGTCAGGACTCTGTGCAGGCCGGTCAAGTTCTTCCACATCAAACTTGCTCATCTATGGCTTTATGGACCTTGCTTCGTGCACTGGTGCGCAGTCATGTCGGAACAGGAAAGGATCGTCCTTAAACTGTTCCCACAAAGTTGGGAAACATCCAAAATGTCTTGGTATGCTGAAGCCTTTAGAGTTCATTTTACTGGAGGTAAGGGGCCGAGCCCAAATCCTGATAAACAACCCTACACTAGTTCCAACATGACTACGCACCAGTGCACAAAGCAAGGTCCATGTGAAGGCAGGAGAGCTGATACTTTTGGCAATATAGTATATATATATATATCCTTCTACACACTCCACATTCCTCTCTCTCTCTCTCTCCTTTATATTTTCAGTTCTTTGATCATTTACTTTAGTCCTTGATTTCTCAAGGTGGAATCTGGAAGAGTGTATTAACATAATATAACAGCTAGGTTTTAAAGCTTTGTACTTTATTTTGCGCTGAAATGTGATCGGTTGTATATAAAAAGTGTCATGAACTTGATCATTTACATTCATTTGTACCGAACATGAACAGAGTAGGTGATGAGCTTACTCTTGCAACAGGAGGCACCAGGGAGTCCTGATCATTTCCTGTAGAAGTGCAGATGCGGAGAGAAACATGAAGCTTTTCTTATATTAAACCAACTAATTTTGTATCAGACCACAATTCAATGAACTTACTATCAAACGATAGGATCTGGTGGTTTACGCAGACCTCAGGGAACTCTGCCAGGATTAGGGATCTTAGCAGCAAGATATGAAACACCTTACAGGTTTGCTAGGATTATTATAATTTTTTTGGCATTAAAAGTTAAGGCAAGGAAGACAGTGTAAGAACTATAAATGTTATCCATGACCCCAACTCTTTTTGCAGCTTAAATTATGATGATTTGCCTGATGGAGGTGCTATTGCATTCTCTTATTATTTTGATGTACTCATGATCCAACTGACAGAAAAAAGATTTTTCTTTTCAAAATGAGACAAATCATTTAATTTAGGTCCGGCCAAATCAGCCTAATAAAATTTTCTATAATTTTTAAATAGTTTTTAAAACCTGCTGTTTCTTTTGAGACTCCAGTCAGTCTGAGTTGCATGAATAATCTTGAGACCGTTCTGGGAAAATGTCATTAAAAGACAGTTTGATAGACCAAAGTGTTTGCCTGATATGAACCATGAACTTATATGGTACTAATATTCATAATATGAGCTACATCTTGTAAATACAATGCAACGTTCAATTTGAACAAACTTTACTGCACATATTCAAGGGGACATTCTGATGACATGCTATAGATTTATTACATTCGGGTATCCTGGGTGGCATTATTGATACTTTATCAGTACAACTGGTGTGCTTTTTTATTGCATCATGTTGCACTGTTGGCTAAAGTGTCATTTAGAGCAACCAATAATGTGTGCATGGAGTCTCCCTGTGCTTGGTGGCTTTTCTCCGGGTACTCCGGTTTCCTCTCACAGTCCAAAGACATGCAGATTAGACTAATTGGAGTTCCCAAATTGCCTGTAGTGCATGAATGTGTGATGGTCTGGCACCCCGTCCAGGGTGTACCCTGCCTTGTGTCCTAAGTCTCCTGGGATTGGCTCCAGGCCCCTGCGACCCTGTGTACAGGATAATGTGGTATAGGCAATGAGTGAGTGAGAGAGTAAGTGAGTAAAGTCAATGGACTTTTGGGCATGGCCAGAAGTAAGATGAGGACCCAAATGATGAATGATAAAATAAATAAATAAAAATTGTGTGCTTAATTGAAAGAAGATTGTGAGGACATTATCTGACTTTTATAAACAAAGTCCACATGCTGGTCTGGGTTGGAAATGGGAGATAAAATTGGATATTGTGTAAATCTGTTAGTTATAACACGTTCTAAAATAATGTTTTTCAAAAGTAAATTTAATGTGTAAAAACTTTGGTAAAATGATTTGTTTGATTCTCACTATGTTTCCCATAAACTTAATGAGTTTTATCTTGAGCGTGCAAGGATTTAAGATTTTTTTTTAATCTATCTAATCTATTAAGATCTTTTCATTTATAATTAGTATGTCCCCCTACAAAATGTTTTGGCATTAGTGTTTAACTGCTGAGAAATTTTGAAATATTCAGAGACCTCTAGTAACAGAATCGAACCAGCTTCCGTTAATTGTATGATTTAGGTATAATTGTTCTTTAGCGATCATGAGACACTCGTCCTGTCGTCCTGGAAAAGAACATTCAGTGAGTTTACAGATATTCTGAGGCAACAAAGCGGCATAAATGTGATTTGATGTTATTCATGAGACCGGAGTGATTGTTGTTCTCATTATTCTGAACAAATACAGGCCTGCATCCCTACTGCATCGGTTACATCTCTCTCCCTCTCGGATAATGAGCCTTACGCTACAGTCATATTCAGGTCCAGTGATCCCTGCTAGAAATAACAACTAGGACCATCACTTGGACTGTTTCGTCGTTTATTTATTATCTACTAATCATGTTACTGGGTCATGCACATAGAAATGTATGAATTATAGATTGTCTTACATATTATATGTTCCTCTCTATTTCTCACACTCGCTCCCTTTCATAAGCACACCTGACCCCATCCATTAGAATCAAGGTAAAGGTTACTTACAGTATGTGTGTGAGCCCTAGGATACTGCACCAGGTTGGTAAATTAAGTTATCTGACTAAAAAGTGAAAATCTTCTGAGTAGAGAATTTTACCATAGTGAGGTTTAAATCATTTTACTTTACATTTCTTACCTGCTTCCTGGTTTAGGATGAACACCATCATCCTGAGTGACAGTGTTAAATCTAAAATAGGGATTTTAAGTGCAGTATTCTTTCAGCAAGCATCTTTGTAATTCTAGAGGACTTGAAATTCATGACCATGACGTTTAACCAAGCCCAGTCACTCCCATAGCAATTTTGACCAAGTCCAATCATTCCAGCAGGAAGTCTGACCAAGCCCAGTTACTCCCACAGAAGGTCTAACCAAGCCCAGTCACTCCTGAAGCACATCTAACCAAGCCCAATCACTCCCGTAGAAAGTCTGACCAAGCCCAGTCACTCCTGTAGAAAGTCTGACCAAGCCCAATCACTCCTGTAGAAAGTCTGACCAAGCCCAATCACTCCTGTAGAAAGTCTGACTAAGCCCAGTCACTTCAACAGCAAGTTCAACCAATGTGTCTCCCTATCATTTCTGATCATAATTCTGATCACTTCCCCAGACGGGGTTTGGCCTATTCCGATCACTCCTGAAAGTAAATTTTACCAAATTTAAGTAACCAATATTAAGAAGCAATGACCAGTTCCAATCTATACTACAGCAAGTTACCCAAATCCAGATCTTTCCCACAGCAGGTCTGATGAATTCCAATTATACCCAAAGCAAATTTAATCAGATACATTCACTCCCACAGATTGTTTGACCAATTCTGTCCACTCCCACAGCATGGTTGGTCAATGCCAATAACTCCCATAGGATGTTTGACCATTTGGATCAAATTTGACTGATCACAATCACTCCTATAAAATTTTAGTCCAATTTTAGAAGATTTAGTCCAGCACTCGCCACTTACCACTGAAGGAATGGTAAGACTTTGTGAACCAACTATGTTGGGAAGTGTAAGACTTTAGGCTGTCCACGTGGGAGCAGAAGGTGAGCTACAAGTACTGAAGATCCAAGCAGAAATAGAGCATCAGGACAAAAGGTTAAAAGACATACTCTGATCTTTACTGCGATTTAACAGGGTCTCTGCCCCACCATAATCTTTATTATTTAATGCACTGTAAATAACATTTAATGTTAGCTTGGTCTTTTCTTCATTTATTGCATTACATTATTTTACTTTCAGATGTTAAAACCCTACAATGATTTAGGTACTATTGCTACATAACAAAGAACACAGTGTACACAGCCAAACAAAAACAAATGACAGTGAGGATGGAATTACAGCTCTGGCCTGAGTGAGCGATTAAGATTCGGCTTTAAACTAATGCAGCTGTAAGAGGAGACAAGCTTCACTAGACTACACCAAAGTGCTGCAGTGCTGCTTGTCTGACAAGATCAGATTTGATGAGTGTGTCTTATGAATGCAATTTACCATTATTGTACGTTTTAAGGTTTTCTTTTTATGACCATGAATTTGACTGACAACTTCTGCTAATTAGAAAAATTACATGCTGTGTTGAACGGAGCTTCAAGGATCCATAAAGACCTCAAAATGGACTTCTCCACAAGAAACAGTACAGTTTTTTTTTCTTTAAAAAGGATCAATTTCACTCAGTTTTGAAAGTTTCACATATAAGAATCCTGTCACTTTAAACTGAAAGAGGATTAAATGAAGAGGTGTCCTTCATCTTCTGCACACAAAGATTTTTACTTATTTTCTTTTATTTGAGAGGCATTTTTTTAATGCGCTACTACAACTTTTATCCAAAGCAACTTAGTGGAAACTGATCAAAGCAACAGGAGAACCAGTCCAGTAGCAGGGCAACAGTCAGAACTACATGATATATCTGGTAGACTTGTGTTGTAAACTATATTACACTGTGTGGGAGGCACACAATTGCCCAGAATGTTTTTGAAGCGTTGCTTGAGCATTACAATTTCTCTTCAAACAAAGCGAGCTCTGTAAATACCAAGAACTGAATGAACACACACACACACACACACACACACACACACACACACACACACTCAAAGGGAGCCACATTCCAAAATCTAATGGAAGAGTTCACATTATAACATTATACATTATAACAACAAAGAGGAATAAATCAGGTACAGGGTTCAACATCCACGTCCTCGTGAGACGTGATGATTAGGTGTCCATAAACTTTTGTCATTGAATTTTAAATCTTAAAAGACACCGTAAACCGTGTTATTTGATGATCGTATCACATTGCACACAAATTCACAGCCACGTTTGTCTGCAGTCGTCATTAGTAACTTGAAAGTAGCTTGAATCCCCATTAACATTCACAGTTATTTGAATGTGCGTCAGTAAGGAGTTCAGTCATTACGCACAGGAGAGAATCAAAGATTTGACATGAAATGTACAAAGGACACCTAGAATGGTTATTTTAATTACTAAAATATTTAATTGGCAGCACTGTGGCATAGTGGTTAGCACTGTCGCCTTGCACCTCCAGAGTCGGGGTTCGACTCCCGCCTTGATGTCTGTGTGCATGGAGTTTGCATGTTTTCCTTGTGATTGGTGGGTTTCCTCCGGGTGCTCCGGTTTCCTCCCACAATCCAAAGACATGTAGATTATGCTAATTGGCGCTCATGAATTGCCCGTAGTGTGTGAATGTTGACTGGAGGTCCTACTACAGTTGTAAAATGGGTATTATTACAGTGCTCACCACCGGCCTCCACAGTCCCTAATTGGACTAAATTTTTCCCCTAAAATTTTTCACATTTTGAAAGTCTAATTTTATATAACCATTAAATGCTTTTTTATTTTATTTATTTAATATAGATCTTTCAATTAGTTTTAAACATTATTCAAATATTGCATTTATTTCTATAATAATTTATTTGTTTGTTTATTAAAAACTATACATAATACACTTTTATTTTCCTTTTCCCACCAAACTAGCGTTATTGTTTCGCAGGTGTTCTCTGTGCTTTTATTGTAATGTTTGATTTCTGGGTAATGTAGTCCTTTTGGCCGCCATCTTTGTTTAGACTTGAACGCACATGGCGGGTCGGAGAACTACAATTACCACGAGGCTGCGCAGAACAACCGCAAGGAGACGGACGTAGGCGTTAGCTTTAAAGCAACACCACCAAGGTTGTTTAGGTACGTACTAATAGACTAACAAAGCTAAAGGTACGGCGAGAAGAGTGATGGGTTTTTAGTCATCTTAAAGCTAACTTCATAACTGACGCTGTTAACGCGTAAAGAAGGGATAAGGTGAGGAAGTAGCGCAGCGGCTAGTCGGCTAATTACAAATAAGGCTAGCAGGAGTTAGCTGTCAGGAGGTAAGCGCTCTCGAGACCGGTTTATAGCTGTTACATTATTAACATGTATTTATTTTATCGTTATCATTATTATTAGTAATGGTACAACATTATAGTTTCTGCGTCGCTTGTGAACAAGTTTGATAACTAGTCGTTTATAGATAAATTTTAGCTGTTTGGGGGAAAAATGGGGAAAGTGTTTTTATCGCTCATCGAAAGCTAAAAAAAATAATACGAAGTTTAATAAAATATCACGTTAAAAAACTTGGGGTTGTGACTTAGAACCTTAAACAGCTTCAGATAAGTTAGTTACAATCTTTATTCTCAGTTTGGTGTTCGAGGTTTTTTTTTTTCCCCATCCGTCTTGCGTCCTGCGTTGTGATTGGCTAATAAGACGTCCTCGTGGGAGATAAACATAATTAGCGAATCAGGATACAGAACTAGGGCTTTCACTAGCCAATCATGAAGCAGGAGGTGGGGCTTGTCGGAATATGGTTGGGGAAAAAAAAAAAAGAATCCGAGGGCTGATTTAGAGGTTTCATTCTTGTTTTTTTTGGTCAGTCTGAAAGGTTGTTTATTATTATTATTTTGAAATGCTTTGTTTAGTTTTATTTTGTGTGTATATATATAGCCTATATATATATAATGTATATTTATGCTTCTCTATTTA
>JAOVVA010000029.1:16914869-16925513 GCA_028565275.1 Leiocassis micropogon | reverse complement strand
TGACTGATGACGGACGGATGTTGACTGATGACGGACGGATGTTGACTGATGACGGACGGATGTTGACTGATGACGGACGGATGTTGACTGATGACGGAGGGGACGGACGGATGTTGACTGATGACGGAGGGGACGGATGATGGATGGGATGGACAGATGACGGAGGAGGGGACGGATGTTGACTAATGAGGTGTTGATGTTTTTTGTGTTGCAGTAAATGCGGTTCGTTTCCTCCAGAGAGCTGTCTGTTCAGCCTCATCGGAAATGTGGGATCCTTTATGGGTGAGAGTGCTGCCTCATCTCTCTCTCTCTCTCTCTCTCTCTCTCACACACACACAGAGTAAACATAAATATGAGGTGGATGAGTTTTGGAGAAGGTAAAGTGCTGAGAGAAGCACTCCTAATGGAGAAGTGAAGTGATCCTTCAGGATATTACAGGGGTGTTTATCTCACCGTCTCTCTCACACGCACACACACACACACACACACACACACAGGCTCCTGCAGTTTTAGACAGAACTTTTAGAGCGCTTTATTTGTTTGAGTTTTGAATTTCCAACAAGCACACCCTGAACTCCGGTAAGACTTGTCCCTCTCAGGCGCAGGAGGTGACGTCAGGTTCAGGCTCGACTGCACACACCCAACGTGCGGGATTTCCCTGGGACACGCCCTACTCCCAGGTTTCGAAGTTGATGATGTGTGTCCGAGCTGAATCTTGACCCAGTAGAGCAGGAGTGTAGGAATCCTTACGTTCTTTTCACGCCTCACTGACGCCCTTTGCCCTTTCCTGGTGTGTGTGTGTGTGTGTGTGTGTCCAGTGGTGATGGTGTGTCTGCTGCGCTACGCTCAGATTATAGAGCACAGTCACCACAGCTGGACCAACACGAGCGGCCTGGTGTCCGGCTTCATCAACGCCGTGGGACTCGTCATGGTGGGAAACTTCCAGGTCTGTACCGAGAACCATGTCGTCTCCACCTTCCTAACCCTGTAACCCGTTCTAGATCAGACTGAGAAATCGGATTGTTCCCGCAGGTCGACCACGCCAGGACTCTGCACTACGTGGGAGCGGGCGTGGCCTTTCCCGCCGGCATGCTGTTCGTGTGTCTGCAGTGCGTGCTGACGTACCGCGTCGCCGTCACGCCCCTCGACTACCTGATGGCCCACGTCAGGGTGGCTATCTCCAGCGTCTCACTCATCGCCCTCATCCTCAGTATCCTTCCTACACCTCATCGAATCTCACTTCTACCACGTTAAATCTTAAACTGCATATCTATTATAAAATTCTCTGAAAAGTTTGGGATCACTTGCAAATTTCTTTGGTTTTGTTAAGTGATTTATTTTCTACATTCTACAACAATACTGGGGATTTCAAAACTATGAAACAACACATGGAATTGGGTAATTAAGTAACATCAAGTCAGGACATGAACGTCAGCCTTTCTGGAACAGAACTCAAGCACTGTGATGAAACTGTCTCATAAAAACCTTCCCAGGAAAGCAAGACCAAGACGAAAGCAAGACTGCTGCAGAGGAGACGTTCATTTAGAGTCACCAGCTTCAGAAATCACCAATTAACAACCAGCACCTCAGATTAGAGCCGTTATGAAGGATTTACAGAGTATAAGTAGCAGATACGTCTCAATATCAACTTTTCAAAAGAGATGATCGTGTGTTTTGGACGACTTCAGTATTGTTAAACAGTGTAGAAAGAAATAAAAATCAGGAACGACCTTCCTTTTTAACAAAGTTAGAAAATGATCCCAAACTTTTGACTCGTAGTGTACTGTATATAATGAAACTGTAAAGTTGGCGTGTCTGTATATTGAAAATATTTGCGAAAAAATAATTTGCTGAGACGCAAGATGAGTAAGATGAACACAAGATGACTTGGGAATTTTTGCCTGTCTGTGTGTTTCATGTAAAAAAACAAAACAAAAAAAAACCTACTGAACGAATTTTAATGCGTTTTCACATGTGTATTTGGCCGAGAATGAGGTAACGTATAGGCTTTTTCATATGCTACGTAGAAATTTAAATGGAAAACGCCCTTAAATCATAAAGAAAAAAAATCAGTAGTTCATTTCAAAATTCAACCAATGGTGCCAACATATTTTTAAAATATATTTATTTACGAGTATGCGATTAAATGAAAGTCGCAGGAAGATCTAGTATGTGTATGTTGTGTACGTTTCTTTCCCTAACCGCTTGCGTCAGGTGGCGCGTTCTTCATTCACGAGAGCTTCGTCCTGCAGCACGCCGCCGCCATCTGTGAGTGGGTCTTCACCGTCCTCATCCTCGTCTTCTATGGCACCTTCACCTACGAGTTCGGCTCCGTCACCAGAGACACTCTGATGGCCGGTCTGCAGAGGAACCTCCCCCTCGGGGGCGGGGCTTCCAGGGAGCTGAAGGCCCCAGGCAGGAGCAGCACCACGTCTACACAGCTGAACTGCATGCCGGAAAACATAGCTATGCTTTAACTATAAACCCCTAACCACACACACACACACACACACACAAATATGCTGCCTTGAACTAAGTCTAAGAATTGCCCTTCAGTGTACAGTTTACTGATAACTAAATCACCAGAACGACTGACAGCTGTCATGTTAACCGACACCCCTGAAAGCCCCGCCTCCTTCCACCAGCCAGCTCGCATTAGTTCGACATCTCACGTCTCGACTCTAGCTTCGTGTCACGGTTAGTAGGCGGGATCTGGAATTTAAATGTTAATCGATGATGTTCCCAGTGAAGGAGGTGTGGCTTAAATAAGGCCACACCCTTAAAATTAGAATGTTCTGTAACACCTAAACTGTGTGGTGCAGGTTTAAAAAAAAAAAAAAAAAAACTCCACAGTTCACACTCCATCATCATCATCATCATCCTTCAACGCTCCTGATTTGCCTTCACACACGCACACACACACACACACTCCGCAGGGAGGAATGACATGAAAGGCTTTCTCTATTTATGAGGTTTGTCTATCGGTGCTTGAAGTGTAGTCGAAGTGTGTCCTTTTTGTCACTTTTTTTGTTGTTGTTTTTTTTTGCACAAGGGTCCGTTCTTGAACGGCCCGGAGCTGCTTGCTGCTGTACGTCCACCCTGCTGTCCGGAAACCGTTTGCACGTCACGCATGAACGATGTCATGAGATTCTTTTTTTTCCCCACAGAGGTGGGTCGTATACTGAAACGCCCGAGCGTGCACGCGCTTAAAAACATACAAACTTTGAATCGATAATCGAGTAGTTGCACATCCCGATACACTCACTGACCGTTAGTAATAATCACTGCCTTATAGAGACATTAATATTTATGCCTGTTTTTTTTAAATATATAAATATATATATACGTACATATATCATGTTTTATTATCTTTATGCCTGTGTGTGTATATTTTTTTTATATTAGCATATCATAATTGTTTTTGGTTTCTCTGTATCATCAGTCACACTCATGCCAGCCGTCCGTCCATCCGTCATAACTAACCCATGAGACCCGTTTCCTCGCTCGTGCCAGTCACGAGCTGTATTTTTCAAACTTTAGCCAACAAATCGTTATTTTTAACGTTGCCGTGTTCGTTCCGCGTTTGGTTTTACTAAAGCAGTCGCTATAGCAACGTCGAACCAGATTACCGCTAGCACACGCAGACCGTCTCGAAGTGTAAAAGCCGCGTCCAGGCAGGATCCTGGGCCTCCGTCCTTGAACGCTGTCCGTGGCCTTAATCTTCTGTTTGTGCCGCTTCCAAAACCAAAGTACGCTCGCTCATCTGCTCGCTGCGGCGTTTCGTTTTCCGCGCAAACGTTTGCTGGATGAATGTTTGTTTGACCATGCCGTCTCGAGAGACGCACTCTCTGAAGGATTTCTGTTATCGGACCTCTTGAAGCATCTTCGCCCGATGACGAGGTTCAGAGGAACTTGTTTACATTCTCGGGTTTTCTGAGAAACATCAGCTAGATTTCCATCGATCAGGGTGTTAGTCTTGTCTCCCACTTTTTCGGTGAGATGCGAGTTCTCTTTCCATAAATGGCTTTTTATTTCTTTTACTTTTATGTCCAATCAGACACGTATGTTTTAATGAGCTGATACTGTAAAAAAAAAAAAACTTTTTAAATGAAGAAATGTATTCGAATGAGCGCGAAAAAACAAACTGCGCTACTTTAAGAGCTGCTGTTAAAGGAAACTAATCACCACCTTCTGACCAATCAGGATCTGTTTTTTTTTTTTTTTTTTAAACAAAAACAAGATGTTGCGATTCGAGGTATATAATTGGTCAGTGCAAACGCCAATCTCCATGGCGCTATGAATAAATGTTATTATATACACAGTGGAGATTTCTGAACTCCAGAGAATGAACCTACATTGTAAATCGTGTGCAAGTTAAAAAACCTAAACAGTTTTATTTATTCATGAATGCCAAAAAAGCACAAAAAAAGTCAGGTGTGCACACTACGATTTTATGACCTCGGTTTTGTATCCCGTAGCTACAGAGCCCTGGAGCACTAAAATTTTTTTTTTTTTTTCTAGTCAAGTCCGCTTGTTTTACTGAATTGTTCCGGTTAATTCAAGGCAAGTCGACGAACCAGAAACACACACGCAATGTGATCACTCCGGGACTTCGTCGCTTATTCAAACAGCTTTACAGTGTGGAAACGTGTTCTTCAGTGGTTTTATGCTAGTCGCCCGGCTCTGTTACTACAGAACACGAGTTGTCTGGTGGACGTCCAGCGCTATGGCATTTACAACCAGACCGGATCGGACCGACCCGGACGTCGCCAAACTCTACAGTTAAGGTTTTGATCAAAGCCTCCTGGCTGCTCTCGCCACTGTCCGTCCGTCCGTCAGGTTCGTTCACTGTAGACGTCGTCTGACCACTGTCACGGTATGACGTGCAGCGCCGCCGACTGCACCGATCTGTGGGACCGCTCCAGGGTTGTTTTTCTTCTTTTGTTTAAACGATGCACCAAAACCGTCAAAACTTTCATTCCTCTGGAAATCGCATCATCAGTGACGGCGAGTTTCCAGCTTTCAGTCCGACACTTTTATTTATGCATTTTTTTGTTTTATGCAAAAACAAAAAAAAACAACCCAGTTTATGTTTGTGCGTCTGCCAGACAATCACAGCTTAGAGTCTGCCAATTATTATTTTTTCATTTTATTTAATTTGTTTTTAACTAAGAAAAGGTTCAGTCCTCATGTGTAAAACTAAAGTCACTTTCTTTTATTATTTGCATCTGTTTCTTTTTTTTTTCCAGCCTGTTGATTTTTTTTTTCCTGATGTCTTTTAAATGTGTATTTTTTTTTATCAGCACAATCTCTTCAGAGAAAAAAAAAACAGAGAAGGATCAAATTTCAAATCTGAAATACAAACCGGTGCAGAGAGTATTTTTTATTTTATAAATCGATCACTTTGTGTAAAAAAAATAATAAAAAAAGACAAGATTTCTGTATGGTTTTGATGATTGATTTCTCTCTGATCAGATATTTCTATATGATTACAATCTGAATGATGAATAAATAATACGTACACGTCTCCTTTCTGTTTCCCGTGTGAGAGCTCACTATAAAAGTTGTCGGCTTCACATTTATCAAACGGTGTACATTTTATTATTTATCATCTCTACCCTTAGTATATGATATAGTTTAACTGGTGGATAGATTATATTATCTATAAATGTTGTGTAATGATTAACTTGAGTTTTATCATAAAATAACTGCTGATTTAATTTAGTTTTCTTTTTTTACATTTATACATTTTGTTTTTCCTCAAATCACTCGGCTCTTAAAAAGAATATATAAATGAATGATTTACACACTAACCATCTATATCTGGTATATACAGTGCTCAGCATAAATTAGTACATCCCTTTTGAAAAGTAAGATCTTAACATAATTTCCAAACTTGTGACGAAACAGAGTTTGTTTCGCTCACTACATTAAAGTCGGGTTAATAATATAACCCGAGTAAAACAAAATTTTCAGTTTTACTCAAATTAGTCGATGCAAAAATGAATACACCCCACAACAAAAACTACATCCAGTGTTTTGTGTGACCTCTATGATCTATAAGGACAGCACCATGTCTTCTAGGCGTTCATTCTTCAAGGATGTCCTCTTTTACTGGACGCTGGATGGAAAGTGATGCTCAACATGTCTCTTCCCCGGTTTTGTGTTTGTTTAGGTTCAGATCAGGAGACACACCTGGCCTCTGAATTACTTTCACCCTGTTGTTCCTCAGAAATGCAACAGTGGCCGTAGATGTGTGTTTTTCAATAGTTATGTTGTAAAAGTAAAATGTCGTCTTTTTTTCAGCATGGGCCCCTGGCAAATTCTAGGAGGGCTTTGCATTGATGGCTCAGTGGTAAGTTTCTCGCCTGCCATAAGGAAGGCCCGGGTTCGATTCCCAGGAGATGCCACTGGATGCAGTGCTGGTCCCAAGCCTGGAAAAAATGGGAGGGTTGCATCTGGTATAAAACCTGTGTCAAGCTTGTGCGCGGATCGGATGTTCCGCTATGGCGACCGTTTGCCGGGAGTAGCCGAAAGACTTTAGGAGAGGCTTTCTTTGTGGACGACACTCATGGATGCTTTTCCTCTGCAGTGTACGCCGTATTGTGTCACAGGAAACAGTCTCCCCAGTTTAGCTTTCTACTTCTCTAGCTAACTGCAGTGAACCTGCATGGCGATGTTCCACAACGCTTCTCATCAGAAGACGCTCCGTGGACAGCCTGGACGTCTCTGTGAGATAGCTTCCTTTTCATCTTTGTTACGTTGCATTACTTTTCTTTCCTTCTCAGGTATTGGGACATTGCTCTTCCAGTTGCTGACGGATTTGTTAAGTGACACTTTTATAATCAATATAGACGCATCTGTTGTTGAATTCTTGTTGATTAGGATTTTTCTCCTCACTGGCTTTCATTAAGGGGTGTATTAATTTTTAGCAACATGGTCTCGATTGAATTTGTTAGGAGAAATACTTTGTACTGTGTGCAAATTAACATACTGTGTCTTGTTTGCAATCAGTGGGCTGCATTCGTGGAAGTATTTTATAGTGCAGTGTTGATTTAAAACAGAAAGAAAATGTTTTTTTTTGGACAAATCTGATGGGGTGTACTAATTTATGCTCAGCACTGTACTTTACTCTAGATCACAAAAAAAAAAGGACTATGGAAAAAACAAAACACTCGTTTAAATAAACCGCACTGTAACGTAATTTAAAATTATACATTTATATAAACCTGGTCCACTTACTTGCATCAGAGAGACACAGCGGCGAGTCGAAGCCACGTGTCACGATTTAGGCCCTGAAATTTAACTGTGTTTGTAACAGTGCAAACGTGTGTGTTAATGTGTGTGCGTGTGTGTATTATGTGTACATGGCTCCATGAAGATTCTCCAGACGGTGATCTCTCTGTCTCCGCCGATCCTACACACATTTTATTAATGAAACTCAATCAGTTTTTAAAAATAAATCATTATTAAAATCACTCTGTTCATTCATTAGAGTCTACACACACACACAGACACAAAAACACCTGTATTCAGGGTGCCCTCTGGGTGGTGCTGTTTCATAGCCGTATGTGTGTGTGTGTGTGTGTGTACAGCAGCACTGTGTTTTCTCACCTTGTCCTTCTTGAACTGCTCGTAGTCGGGGTTGTCGGTCGGCAGCTCGAGTCGACACACAGGACACGAGTTGGTCTGAAACACAGCACTCGGGTGTCTTTTAAACAGCAACACACACACACTAATAGTCACAGGTGTGTGTGTGTGTGTTTCTCTGTGAATCCCTATTTGCATCTCTCTGTATTTCTCATAGTCTCTCTCTGAGCCTGCCTCTTCCTGTCCCCCTGTCTGTCTATCTCTAGAATCCTGTCCCCCTTCAGTCTTTTCATCTCTCTTTTGACCTGTCTGTCTCGCTGGTATCACAGGTCCCTCTCATGCTGTCTGTATCCATCACAGCTCCTCACTGTTTGTCTTCATTTCCATCTCTTGATGTAAGTTTCTATCTGCTGCCCTCACTGTCTGTCTGTCTCTTTCTTTCTCTCCCCATGTGTCTCTGCCTCTCTCCATCTCTTTCTCAGTGTCTCTGCCTCTCTTTCTCTCTCTCTCTGCCTCTCACCCTTTGTCTCTCTCTCAGTATATCTGCCTCTCTCCAGTTATTTCTGTCTCGCTCTGTCTTTCTCCATCTCCAAACAAAAACCATGCTAAAATACAGTCTCTCTCCTTTTCTCTCTCCGACTCCACCTCTCTCCATCTCTCTCCATCTCTCTCTCTCTCTGTCTCCGCCTCTATCCAGGTGCCCCAACCCCTCTTTGTCTACCTATCTCTCCCTGTCTTTCTTTGTCTGTCTCAAACTCTGTCCCTCACCTTTCCCAGCCAGGGCAGGATGCAGCTGGAGTGAAACAGATGTTTGCAGGGCATCTCTCGCACCGTCTCCTGCTCCTCAAACTCCAACAGACACACAGGACACTTCAGCCCTTTATCTGCTCAAACACACACACGAGTGAGACACGCTTCAGGCTGGGTTTTGCCCCCCAGGCCTCAGCCCCTCCCTCTCCAGATGCGCTTGGCCGTTACCTGCCTGCTGCGGGGAGACGACACACAGAGAGAGACTCTGCACCGCGCCTTTAGCTGCAGGAGGAGGGAGACGCTGGTCCCACTCCGAAATTTCCAGGGCCCCAAAGTCCACGTCCAAACCCTGCATCAGAGACCTGGAGAAAGCAAAAAACACGCTAAATTACTGTGTACGACACTTACACCACAATCTATACTCCACATATTCCATGTGTCGAAAAAGTATGTGCACCGTCACACCTACAGTGTATGAGCCTGATGACCATCCTGTTCCCACCCCATTGACATTCATTCCTTCCTTAACACACCCCGACTTCATCATCATCATCTCTCTGTATGACATTTATTTCTCCAGCTCTCACACACTAAACTACACACCTCCTGAGTGTGATTATTTCTGAAATTAAATAATTTACTGCACACTGTTTATTCACTGCCTGGGATCAGGTTTAGTAACAGTTAGGATTAGTCAGGGTTAGATGGGATTAGTTCATGTTATGGTTTGTGAAGATTATGCTTAGTGAGAATTAGGGTTAGTTAGGGCTAATGTTAGTCAATGTTAGTTAAACTCAGAATTAGTAAGTGTTAGTCAGGGTTAGTGAGTGTCAGGATTAAGATGATCTAACTACACCATTGACTAAAACACAACAACAGCTCGTGCAGCTCCTCACTGACAGACCCGGCTAACACCAGATTAGCAAACAAGCTAGTTAGTTACCTAGATTAGCTGCCCGGCTAACAGTTACACAGCGAAAAGCGATCTTAAAGAAAACTAATACAAGTGAAAACATTTATATAACACTTTTATAATATTATAATTATAATAATTGTTCTTATTATGAAGACTCTGACCGTTCCTGGAGGATAGCGGTGTCGATGCTAACTCTGCTGTATCACTGTCACACGGTCCGCTTACAAACACTCCACCCTCACTCACCCGGGACACTAACTGTCACTGTAGGACACCAGGGGCAAACACACTACATAGTGCACACTCCCCCCCCACACAGGGGCTGTTTGGGTGGAAGCCCGTCTGTCTTTATGTCGTCACTTCCGGCGTCGAGTTACTTTTTGTTAGGCAAGAGCGGCGTCCTGCTTGGTTTAATTTTATTATTATTATTATTATTATTATTATTATTATTATTATTATTATTATTTTCAGAGGCACTTTTGGTGAATTTTTTTTTTAATAAATTAATATTAAATGTATCTTGCTCAGTGGATTGCTGATCTACTTTCAAGTTTTATTTTACTTACATTCATATATGAAAATTAAGTTTTATCTAATTAAACTTATACACATTTCAATACCTAATAAAGTAATAATAATTTGCTAAATTAAAATATACGCGCATAATAATAATAATAATAATAATAATAATAATAATAATAATAATTAAGAAATTAATATTTTGTTCATTAATTAACATTCATAAAATTGGAGATTTATAATTACAAATTCACACTGATTTTTGTGTGTCACTCCTAAAATAAAAATTCCCAACATCTTGAGGACAAATCAAATCCAAAAACTTGTCTTTTCATGTCAGAACCAGTGCTTTTGCAATCCAGTGATGATGATGATGCTGAGGACGATAATAGTGGAATGTAAATAAAATTAAGAAACCTGACCTCGACCCCTGTCAGCTGTCCAATTACAGGCCAATATCAAACCTCTCCTTCATCTCTAAGATTCTGGAAAAGATAGTAGCGGAGCAGCTATGCTCATATCTACATAGAAATGGCTTACATGAACTGTTTCAGTCAGGATTTAGGCCTCATCACAGCACTGAAACAGCACTTGTTAAAGTAGTAAATGACCTCCTATTGGCCTCTGATCAGGGTTGTGTAACCATGCTTGTATTGTATCAGATCCTATTTGACCGATCGTTATCAGTATGTAGACTTAAATGGTGATTATTCTGAATGTTCTTTGAGTTTGGTGTTCCACAAGGTTCAGTTTTAGGCCCATTGCTTTTTTCCCTTTACATGCTTCCTCTGGGCAACATACTACTCTTGACATATAAAGCATTAAATGGTCTCGCGCCGCAGTATCTGAGTGAACTGCTAGTGTCTTAC
>JAOVVA010000029.1:16880096-16905676 GCA_028565275.1 Leiocassis micropogon | reverse complement strand
CATATATGTACATATAATATAGGAAAACGGCAAATTTTCTATATGTCACATATATTAAAAACCTATATCAAAACCTATATTAAAACATATAGGTTTTTTCCGTGTGGGTAAGATCATGAACAACATCAGTAACACAGTGGCGACTGAAAAATATAAACTAATAAATACGTTTAAACATTTCACATAACTATTAGCTACACTAGTAGGTAACAACAGCTAGAATTTAGCACATTTTAGCTAGCGATTCTCACTATGCTAACATAACATTATAAAGCCCATAAACATGCTAGCTCAAGTCACATCATACTGTTATATATTCGTTACAAGACACAAACAGGTAGATATATGTTCTTTATTAACTATGATCATTAGTGGGCGTCATTGACAGGAAAAGAGTTTGTGGAAATAGTTAAAAGGTTAAAGCTAAAAATGAGCTGATCAGCTGTAATGTAATCAGTGATATTATCTCTGGTTGAAGTCCACATAAATGTCTGTCTGTCCTTTTGTATTCAAGAACTTTCTGTCTAACTTATTAATGCAAAGAAATAAAATTGTGTAATTTTCAGTATCTTACACCTTGTTTATGCTAAGCAGTAATTCTTTCGTCATCAGCCAAATACACTCCCTGTTCGGTAATCGGAGAGTGAATCACAGATGAGAAATTGAAAAAATAAAAAACGACTCCAGCGCGTTAAAATTCACTTTATTATTTAAATTCACTTTATACGTTATTTAATATAAACTAATCCAAGTAAAAATATCCAGTTTAGCTTTTCTAATTAATATCAATTGGTGCAGGTGTTTGTTCACATTGAACAAGTCCTGCAAAAGTTTCATTAAAATCCGTTCGGCCAGTTTTGCATGATAAAATTATGTTTTAATAGATTTTAAAGCTAAGTCTCCTCCAGTATCCAACAGTTTCTCCAACACTCATTCACCTGTTTGCACAGTGGTCAGTTACTTATGTAAAATTGGTACTGGCACATAACTTGTCATAAAGTCACGTCTATTCAACATTTCGATTTCATTTATGGTGCAGGTTTAACTTTGGGTAGACAGACAGACAGAAAGAAAGACAGAAATTTAACTGAGACTGGTTTCGGGTCCTCCAATGTATGAAATGTAAAGATATCATTGAAAGAGCAAGTTCTGACCAATGTACAGATGAAACTTTTATTTTATTTACTATATAGAAGAAAATGTAAGGAAAAGAACAACAGTTAATGTGCCACTTAAGTGGCTTAATATTCTGAGGCATTGGCTGATGCCAACTATTAAAAAAAAAAGGCAAAAGTCAGACAAGAGGTAAAATATAAAAGGAAACTAAAATGAGTACATAAGGGTACAACAGGAAAGAGGAGAAGAATGTAAAGTGTGAAACACAAGGGTATAACAGGACACAGAAGTAGATTGTAAAAAGTAACAGCATACAAGGAAACAGGGTGGTACTATAATGGGAAAGAAACTTTGGGAAAGGGGTTGAGACTGTAATATGTAACAATATGTTGAGACTGGACGAGACAGTAAAATGTAACAACATTCCAGGGAATGTAACAGGAAACAGGTTAGGACTGTGATGTGAAAAAACTTATCAGGAAAGTGGAAGATAACAACTTACCAGGTAATGGGACACAATCACCTGGTATGTTGTTATCTTACAATAATATTACCAAGAAATTGATAATGGGTTGAGATGGTAAGGGGAAAAAGCATGTCCAGTTTCTTGGTATATTGTTGCCTCAACCAGTTACCCAGTAAGTTGTTAAACTTTACAATATTGTGGACATACCAGCGTAAACATGCGATACAATGGAATGTGAATAGGAAGCAGGAAATGGGATGGGATGGAGGCTGACAGAATAAGTCATCACAAAAAAAAAATTGAAATCTGAAGATGTTATTAAGACATAATACAGGAAATAAAAATGTGCCAGATCAGTGAACTCATTAGGAAACTGCAATTATTACAGGAAGTTTGAGAGGACATCAAAAGAAAATGGAAGTCTGCGTGGATGTTACGACAGGACAGGGGTGGAAACCAGGCAATAAAAATATGACAGTATCAGGATGTAATAGGACAGCATTACAAAAATACCAAGAAATGAGACATAATTGAGAAACAGGAAATCTCAAAATCTAGTAAGGACTGGCAAAAAGATGTGAGAAGGATTTTACAACAAGCAAGGCAGAACAACTTGTGAGGGATTAAAACATAACGCAAGCGAGAACAGCAACTAAGTTGTCATGTTCCATTAACATGTTAAATCTAACATTTAAAAAGGGATAAAGAGTATGACATGTTGTTACCTAATATAACTGAATAATTTGCAAACTGCTGAATGAATTACGTGATTCCTTAATTGTGATAAATTTGTGATAAATAGATTTGTGAGAACCACTGACTCAGTCACGAATATCAATATCTACATTAACTCTGTTCTGGATCATATTAACAGGTGTATGGATTGGGTGACCACAAAGAAACATTGTAGCATTCCCTAATCAGAAGCCCTGGATGAGCCGGGAGGTCCGCCTTCTGCTCAAAGCCTACAGCCTTCAGGTCTGGCAACCGGGAGGCCTACTGCGTCGCCAAAGCGGAGGGGAATCTGCAAAGCCAAATATGAACACAAACTGCTGATTGAGGAGTACTTCATCCCTGCTGACCCCCGACACAAGTGGCAAGAGATCCAGGCCATCGTTGACTTGAAACCACACAGCGGGGTACCTCCAACCAGCTCTGCGTCACTTCCAGACGAGCTCAACCTCTTTTACGCTCGTTTTGAGAAAGGAAACACAGAGCCGATGCTCAAAGCAGAGCTACTAGCAGGTGAGAGGTGCTTACACACTCCACTTCTGAACTTTGTGCTACTCTGAGCAGAGTAAATGCAAGGAATGCAGCTTGCCATCCCCAGCCAAGTATTAAGAACATACGCGGAGCAGCTGGCTGAGGTCTTCACAGACATCTTCAACCTGTCCTTGGCCCAGTCTGCTGTCCCAACCTGCTTTAAGTCTGCAACCATCATTGCAAAGTGATGACCCATCATTGCTAAGTGCTTTGAAAGACTGGTCCTCACCCACCTCAAAGCCTGTTTGCCACCCACTCTGGAGCCAAATCAGTTTGCCTACCACCTTAATTGGTCAACTGAGGATGCCATTACCACGGCGCTCCATTCTGACTCATCTAGACGGTGCTGACACCTATGCCAGGATGTTGTTTCTAAACATCTAAACATCTAAACATCAAGAAGACGAAAGATTTCCGTCATTGTGGATTTCCAACGAACTGGCAATCACACTCATGCTCCCATTCACATCAACGGAGCTGCTGTCAAGCGTGTAACCAGCTTTAAGTTCCTTGGAGTCCATATCTCCAAAGACCTCACCTGGTCCCTGAACTCTTCTTTCCTGATCAGGAAGGCACAGCAGCATCTGTACTTTCTGAGAAGACTTAAAAAGTCCCACCTGTGTTTCAGAATACTGGAGAACCTTTACTGCTGAGAACCTTTGAGAACTCACAAACTGCATCTCAGTGTGGTACAGCAATTGCACTGCTCAGGACCGTAAATATATACCATATCTCTGTTACCAAATGCATCTTCTGTTTGTGTAACACACTGTATTTATTTACTGTAATTAGGCAGCTTATACAATGGTTAGATGCTAACTGCATTTCATTGACTTCGCACAATAAAGTTGAATCTAATCTAAAGCGAATACACAACACTGAAAGCCCTAAACTTGTTGAGGATAGAAGGGGGACAGTTTGTTTGGAAGGCATCCAGTCTGGTTGCTGTAGCTCTGGGAATGCAAGTCTGGATCCTCGCCCGTGTGTCGCGTCTCACTTTCGCTAGCTAAACAAAAGACAAAGTGGGCCAGAGCCACTCTGTGCTACCCAAAGCTCACAATATGCTCACTGTGAGTGTGGTGTGGGTTCATGACTCTAAAAAGAAGGCATTTAAAGATGTTGACCTGCCATGACCTCTCTCAATTCCAGGGAACATGATTCATCAGCAAGACTTGATTAGATGGTCAAGCACAAATGACCTTTCTCATGTACAAATAAAGATAACTGTGCACAAGGATGAGCAGACGTGCAAGGAATTTATATATCCGTGCTGGGAAACCGTCAGCCAGGAGATCAACAAACTTTCTGATTGAACCTCCTTATTTTTTCATTTTTAACTGCCTCGCTACACATAAATGACGGACACCTCTGAGCCTAAAAACAGGAAATGGCCGAGTGTGAGCATTACGATAAGGAAAACCCTTAACGGGACAATGACAGTAAAATATATTACAGGTTCACTCAGGGCACAGTGCTGCATTTATATATATATATATATAATTATTGTACAAATATTTTATTCTTTCTTAGTTAAATTTACTTCTATTTTCTTTTTCATATTTATTTCATAATAATAGTCTTTTATTTTAAGGTCACGGGTGGTCGTCTAAGCATTTCACTGCATATCATACTGTATATGACTGTGTATGTGACAAATAAAAATTTGAATTTGAATTTGATATATTTTTTTACTGTTCCCTACAATACTGTCTCCACAGTCAGTCTACACGGGGCATGATAACTAAATATTAGAGCTGCTTTAATCTACCCACACACACACACACACACACACACAGTAACTTCCAAACAGGGAACTTAAAGGTTTATGTGTTCTAAATTAAACACACTAATCACTATAAAGGGCACCATAAGCTGGAGGTATTCTAAACCACTAAAAAAGCAATCACCATATATGGCAATATGAGCTGGAACTGTAACAAAATTACACACTAATCACTATGTAGGGCACTAGAAGTTGGCTGTGTTCTAAACTACACAAACTACTAAATATATAAAGCACTATAAGCTGGAAGTGTTCCAAATGAGACATTAATCACTACATAGTACTCTATTAGCTGAAGAGATTCTAAACTACACACATTAATCATTATACAAGGGACTATAAGCTGGAAGTGTTCTACACAACAACACAAATCACTATATTAGGTATTATAGGATGGAGGTGCTCCAAAGTACACAAAACTAATCACTATATAGGGCATTATAAGCTGAAGGTGTTCCAAAATACAGACACTAATCACTATATGAGACAGTATAAGATGGCACTATAAACTACACACACTAATCACTATATAGGACACTATACGATGATATTATAAACTACACCCACTAATCACTATATAGGACACTATACGATAGTATTATAAACTACACCCACTAATCACTATATAGGACACTATAAGATGGTGTTATAAACTATATACACTAATCACTATATAGGACACTATATACAATGGTGATATAAACTACACACACTAATCATTATATAGGTCACTATAAGATGGTGCTATAAACTACATACACTAATCACTATATAGGGCATTATACAACGTTGTTATAAACTACACACACTGATCACTATATAGGACACTATAAGATGGTGTTATAAACTACATACACTAATCACTATATAGGACACTATATACAATGGTGATATAAACTACACACACTAATCATTATATAGGTCACTATAAGATGGTGCTATAAACTACATACACTAATCACTATATAGGGCATTATACAACGTTGTTATAAACTACACACACTGATCACTATATAGGTCACTATAAGATGGTGTTATAAACTACATACACTAATCACTATATAGGTCACTATACGATAGTATTATAAACTACACACACTAATCACTATATAGGACACTATAGTATGGTGTTATAAACTACACACACTAATCACTATATAGGTCACTATAATATGGTGTTATAAACTACATACACTAATCACTATATAGGACACTATATACGATGGTGCTATAAATTAAACAAACTAATCACTAAATAGGTCACTATAAGATGGTGTTATAAACTACATACACTAATCACTATATAGGACACTATAAGATGGTGCTATAAACTACATACACTAATCACTATATAGGGCATTATACAACGTTGTTATAAAATACACACACTGATCACTATATAGGTCACTATAAGATGGTGTTATAAACTACATACACTAATCACTATATAGGTCACTATACGATAGTATTATAAACTACACACACTAATCACTATATAGGACACTATAGTATGGTGTTATAAACTACACACACTAATCACTATATAGGTCACTATAATATGGTGTTATAAACTACATACACTAATCACTATATAGGACACTATATACGATGGTGCTATAAATTAAACACACTAATCACTAAATAGGTCACTATAAGATGGTGTTATAAACTACATACACTAATCACTATATAGGACACTATAAGCCAGTTTCTAAACCTCACACATTAATTACTATATAAGGCATTATAAGATAGTGTTATAAACCATTCACCCTAATCACTATATAGGACACTATATGATGGTACTATAAACTACAAACACTAATCACTTTATAGGACACTATACGATGGTACTATAAACTACACACACTAATCACTATATAGGACACTATACAATGGTGCTATAAACTACACACACTGATCATTATATAGGTCACTATAAGATGGTGTTATAAACTACATACACTAATCACTATATAGGACACTCTACGATGGTGATATAAACTACACACACGAATCACTATATAGGACACTATTAGATGGTACTAAAAACTACACACACTAATCACTATATAGGACACATTACGATGGTACTATAAACTCCACACACTAATCACTATATAGGACACTATACGATGGTACTATAAACTACACACACTAATCACTATATAGGACACATTACGATGGCACTATAAACTACACACACTAATCACTATATAGGACACTATACAATGGTGCTATCAACTACACACACTAATCACTATATAGGACACTCCACGATGGTACTATAAACTACACACACTAATCACTATATAGGACACTATACAGTGGTGCTATAAACTACACACACTGATCATTATATAGGTCACTATAAGATGGTGTTATAAACTACATACACTAATCACTATATAGGACACTATACAGTGGTGCTATAAACTACACACACTGATCATTATATAGGTCACTATTAGATGGTGTTATAAACTGCATATACTAATCACTATATAGGGCATTATACAATGTTGTTATAAACTACACACACTAATCACTATATAGGGCACTACAAGATCACGTTTAAACTACACACACTAATCACTATATAAGTCACTATTAGCTGGATGTGTCCCAAACGACACACACTAATCACTATATAAGGCACTATAAGAGGGTGTTTTAAACTACACACACTAATCAGTATATAAAAAGAAATCGTCTTGTGAAAGAGAATCTCCTCTGTACTCTTCATGCTAATTCTGCACGTCGCTCATCACCCCATACATATTCTAGGTCAACTAGCTGAGGTGGGTCTCTGTGTCGTAAAGCCTGGTTGCATTCTGGGACTTTGAGTGAGTACATTTTCCACTGGATGTGTGCTTTCAATTCCAGTGTGACATCAGAGTGAAACACAACAAATGAATAAAATTATCACCAGCATGACTAAGCCCATGAGAAGAATCTCACTGATATACAGTTCAGCATGTCTCTAGGTGGAGGTTTGTCTTTAAATACACTCAGGGAGCACAATGCTTATAGTAAGTGGGCAAAGGGAAGGATGTACCAGTCTAAGCACTTCCTCCCGGAGCTTCCTTCCTTTCTTTCCTCTCTCTCTGTCCTTCTCTTTCCTGAAGCTGGAATTTCCTCCGATGCTCTTTATACTCCTGTTGCATGCAGCTCATCTCATCATCATCATGCGCCGTCTAAGAGGCACTTTGACACTTTCAAGAAAGCGTTTTTTTTTTTTTTTTCCACATGACTTCTCTGTGGTATAAACCTGTAGGTGTCTAAATATGATACATAAATATCCCTCAGCATACAGAGTCATCTGGCGGAGACCAGCTGCAGGAAATAAACCATGTGGCGTGTGTGCGTCTGTGTGCGTGTGTGTGTGTGTGTGTGTGTGACTTGTGCTAGGCCAGTCCTTATGTAACCCCTATTGCTTAGTTTTATCTTACACCCATGCAGCAGATCTGCTCAGCTGTCACATCTTTTGTGTGTGTGTGTGTTGCAATCAAGTTAAGGGAGGGTGTGTTCAGGATAAAGAAAAGAAGAAAAAAAACGAGAAGAAGAAGAAGAAGAAAACTTACCATGTTGATCAGGGTTTCTGACTTCCTCTCTGAACTTGTGTCACTGAAGTCTTCTAGCTGACATCTGACAAAGAGCCTTAAACATCCAGCAGCTCTCCCTGTCTTGGGAGGGCTCTTTCTTTGTGTGTGTGTGTTTGTGTGTGTGAGAGAGAGAGAGAGAGAGAGAGCGAGGGAGAGAGAGAGTTCTTGTCTCTCGTCAGGACTTCTGAGCTCAGTGCTCCGTGCTTGGTTTTTAAAGGGACCTTCTCTGCTCTGTGGTTGCACATGTGGGTGAACAAGCCTGTCCCTCTCCCTGGGTTGCCAGATTGACACAAAAATAATTGACAATCATAATCATCATCTAATATCATACACATATACAGTTCATAATGCATTTTATTAGACGGTAGATTAGATCTCGGTGTCTTGGTGTTATTGTGTTTATATAATGAAAATAATAATACTCTTAACATATTTATAATGTACAGTATATTATAAACAGTTAGTTCCAACCGAGTAATCTGATTGGACGAGTGGCATTCCATAAGCGGTGATATAGAGCGTACAGTGACAGCACTGGGATGTTTAACTATATGTATCACTCTGCATTACTGGCGTTCTAATAACTCCCTGTCGCAGCATGACACTAACTAGCTTCTAACACAAGGCTGAATCCCAACTCCCTCTCTAACCCCTGATCAAGGGCACTACTTGTTGTCTGGAACAAGGGATTGTACACTAGCTTTCCATTTAATGCTATTCAGGATTCAACCCAGAACCCGGACATTAACGGAGCTGATATTCTAAAGCTGAACAATTGCAAATCTAAAGTAAATGGTAAGTTTCTCAGGACCATTCACCACCTCTATGGTTTATTCTCCTCAACTTTTGGCTACAGAGTACCAGGAAGAATTGAAAACTATTTTCACTACCGTTAATTACACTAACTGTCAGTCGGGCTAGAAGAATAATAGCCCTTTCTTGGGAAAAAAAATGGACATGCCTCCAAAACATATTTGGATAAAAGAGATGACAACTTGTATGACACTAGAAAAACCGACTTACATAATTAAGAGAAAGGCAGCAGAGTATGAAAGTGTGTGGAATCCTTTTATTCAATTTCTTGAGCAAAAAGGTTTACAAATATTTTAAGCCTGTTGTGTGCACCTGATTTTTTTTATATATTTTTATTTTGTTTTATTATTATTATTATTATTATTATTATTATTATTATTATTTTACTATCATTATTGTATTTATTTATTTATTTTGCTTAATCATTGGTTAATGAATCTTTTTACGTGTGTATGTAATTGGTTGTTTGTATGTCTGTATATAAATATGGGAAAGTAATTCTATTTCTAAACATTTGCCGAAAGTGGACGATATTCTTTATACTTTAGTTTCATTCTCATTACTGTTATCACCTACTGTTATGTATAGAATTATTTGTAAAACTCAATAATAATATTGTTAATAAACCTGTCAGTCGCATGCTCCGCCAGTCGCTGTTAGTTACTTCCACCAGGAAGGATATGTGTTGGCGAAGCAAGATAACCAATTAAATATTCAAATAAACCATAATCATAATCTACGACCACATCGCAGCTCTGCTAAAATGCTGTACAACAGCACTCCCTCTTGTGTGATTTGCTTAATTAGATACCTAATTAGATGTCTTATATAACATTTTAATTCAATTAAATATTAAAAAAAGTAAATCCAGAGAAGTCCTGTAAATTATACTATTTTATACCTGTTATAGTAATATAGCATCTATTTAATAAATGTATTAATTAAAATACAAACATCTGTGCATTATAAGTGTAATATAACTTTAAAATTATTTTTACTTGCATTGTTATTTAGCGACAGTTTTTTTTCATGAGCTACTATGAAAATGTAAATATTGTAAATATTTGTAAAAGTGTAAAATAATATACAATATATTTATGATAAAAATAAAAGTATGTCACCATGTGTATAAATATTTCTAAATGAAATTATTATTATTATTATGATTAGTAGTAGTAGTAGTAGTATTGTTGGAAGTTTAAAATGGCTCGACCTGGCAACCCTCGTCCCTGCACTACAGTTTCCATCTCGAGCGTCAGCCCCCTCCGCCCTTCCCCTCATGTGAGCGGGGTAGTAAGTGGGGGCAGGAAGAGATTTTCATATTCGAGCAGCGATATCCACCCGGCCCTGATCCGGTTTCATCTCTCCAGCTCTTCACTACAGACCACAACGATTAATGCAAAGCGTTACAGAGCAGCAGGATGACAGTAACTGTATCAGTACCAGTGCTGAATGTCGGAGCAGTTGCACTTTCACTTTTGATTTCCTAACTCAATGGAAAAGACCTAAAACCCTCAGTGAAGAGGGAAAGTGTTGCATTAAATATGGGTGTTACTGGGTATTCTGGTATTTCCTGCAGCGCGCTCACTTTACATGTAGGTATAAAAAACAAAAACAAAACAAAAACTGGGCACAAAACTTTCAGTCTTCGACTCATCCTCGGTTCCAGCAGCACTGAAACACAGCGTGTGTGTAAATACAAAAATAACTTGCTATTGCTAATTAAGTCAAGTCAAGTTGTCTTTTATTGTCATTTCAACCTCGTACAGTCCAGAACACAGTGGGGGGAAAAAGGACCATATGTTTTTCGGTTTTATGTTTTATAACGATATGTAAAGTGGAACCAGAAAGTGAGCTGCAGGAAATACCAGAATACCCAGTAACGAAAAAAAGGTAAATAGTGGTAGCAATATTGTGCAAAAAACATTTTCAGGTTGGTGTTTATCCGTGTGTGTGTGTGTGTGTGTGTGTGTGTGTGTGTGTGTGTGCATGTGGTGTGAGTGTGGGTGGGTGTGTGTGTGTGGTGTGTGGTGTGGGTGTGTGTGTTTATCAGTCCAGTCCAGTTATATTGAGGTGACTGTAATCATGTGTGTGTGTGTGTGTGTGTGTGTGTGTGTGTGTGTGTGTGTGTAGAAGTTTACCATTCCTGCAGTATTGAGGAGTCGGATGTCTTAAACTGTTACACAGTGTGAATGTGAGGGCCCGAACGCTTCCCTGTACCTTTCTCCAGATGGCAGGAGAGTGAAGAGAGTGTGTGTGAGGGGTGTGTATGATTTGGGATGCTTAGCTTCCCAAAGAGGTTCTACATGGGGGCCTTTCTGAGAAGGAAACCTCCTGTTGTGAGAGTTTAGTAATGTAAAGTAAAGTTAGAAATGATGCTGATGATAGAGCTGCATTATAAACGACAGTATATTAAATTAATTAATTAATTTAGTTAAAAAAAAAACATTTAAAAAAAAACAGTATCATAACAAGTCAGCATCACAAAAGCAGTATCGCGGAAATTTTGACACGTGAATGCCTTGATAGAAAGCAATTGCACGATATCCACTAGAAATTCACGTAGGACGAAAGAATTGGCTCCCTTTATGTTCCTATCACACGTCAGGACAGTACCGCTCCTTACCACCAGAGGTCATCACATATATTTCCTGGTTCGTACACTGTATAAAACATCTCATCTGCTGCCATCAAAGTTCTAGGGAGAACGCTTGGAGGCTTGATGGTGTCACGTCACATGCTCCATCAGCCCTAAACCTCATGACTCCATAGCCACATGTCCTTTCACTCTCACTCGTATTTAAACTTGAGTTTTCGCTGTTTAGCTACGAGGCCTCTGTTGCGCGTTTCTTGCTCCCGATTTCGCTCAACGTATGATTTTTATCTTAAGCATCTTTGTTTCAGCAGGCCTGTGCTTACTGCAGCCTCGGCGTCCTGACGGAAAGTGAACTACTCTTAAGATGTATTTAAAAACATCATTCATTTATATACTGCATCAAGAAAGTATATAAAGGTTTCCATCCATCCATCCAGGAACCTCTGTAGTCCCTCTAGGAGGACTGTGGAGACCGGTGTAGACCCTGGTATTTATTCTCATTTTACAACAGTGGTGCAAACCTCCAGTCAACATTCACACCCTACAGGCAGTTTGGGAACGCCAATCAGCCCAATCTGCATGTCTTTGGACTGTGGGAGGAAACTGTAGTACCCGGAGGAAAACCCACCAGTTGCAAACTCCCTGCACACCTCGTTTCCCGAGGTGGGAATCAAGCCCTCAACCCTAAGGTGCAAAGCGACAGTGCTAAACACTACGCCAGCGTGCCGCCATATAAAGGTTTAGGCGTGTCCGTTCAATGGGAAAAACAGAAGAAGCAAAAGTCGCAGTTGCTTAAGGAGAGAAACTTTTTCCTGTGGACACATTTTTACCAAAACTTCTCCTTTTATTAGTTGTAAAATGACTGACACGTGTGTTTTCTTCACATTGCGGCTGTACCGTATATTAACATGTGATGCAGGAAATGTGGAAATGTAGGGTGCTCACGCTAGATACGCTAAACTAGGTACTACTATTTCGCCAAAATCTACAGCTTATTTATTTTTTCACTGATTTGATAAATCTAGATCACGGATTGTAAATGTTTACTTATTTATTAGAAATTCTGTTATGAATACAACAGATTTGATCCAGTATTTGTATGAAGTCAAATAGTGTGAACCTGGGAATGAACAAAACAGATTCAGGCCATAACAAGAGCACCGGAAGTGTAGAAACACACACACACACACACACACACACACACACAGTGCGTGCAATTAATTCATCTAATGGGATTTTCAGACACATCAGAGTCTTACTAATAAACGTACAGTTAATGATCATCTTGCATTACGTTTATCTGAGTCACGATGTTATGCACTCGAACAATGGTGTATTCATTCTCTTTGATGGGAAACACACACCCTGTCACTTACACACACACACACACACACACACACACACACTCAAGGCAATGTGTGACAGCAAAGCTTTTAAATCTACTTATCCTCCTGAAACAGTAGGTTCGTTATTTCTTATCCGAGTGAATAGATGCATGACGTCTCCACCACGCGTCTATTATCTTCCTGTCATGTGTCTGTCTTTGTCAAAGACAGCTTTCACATGCTATACTTACCGCGACCACATCCTCCATGCAGAAGTTTGTACTGTCTTTAATTAAGAGTGAAAATGAGAAGAAGAAAAAAAAGTAATTTATTGATTCCTGAAGTGTGCCAGGTGTCACAAACCCTCCCTAATTATAATAATTATATATAATATCGATATATAATATATAATATCTATAATTATTATTATTATCATTATCACCAAACCAACACACATACACACACACACACACACACCTTAAGTATAATAATAGTGAAATCTATGAATAAAAAAATGGAACATGACCAATCAGAAGCTGGGCGAGTGTTCCACTGATATGAGGTTCTTGGTTAGAAGAAGTTCCACAGATAAACGTTCTGCTCCCTCTAGTGGAAAACACCTGTCAGTGCAGATATTTTGGGGGAAAACAACAATAAACGCGTAACCAAGTCACTGACATTTGTGTATTTACACTCAGTAGCTCTAACGGCTTCATGCTTCAATCAACAGAGAATTGAAGAAGACAAAACCACATTTGCTAACACTGTGCATGTTAAGGGGTTCAAACTCCTGATTGCTGTGTCCCCGCTTTCATGAATGTCCTTCATCAATTAGATATTTGCATTGTTTACGAGGTCCATTTTCAGATATTTCCCATTTGAATTATTGATTCATTTTTTATATGGATGTCAAATTGACTTTAAAAGTATTTCAATTTCTCACCTAAAGGTCAGTCTTTATCTTCTTATAATTTCCATATATGTTTAAAAATATTTACAATTTTCAGGGAAACTATGTATATGTTCGAATTCACATCTAAATCATAAAATCACTTTGAGGCTAATTCTATATAGAATTTCTTTAATCTCTAGCTATAACATAGGTTTTCCCAGTATGTTTGCTCATTTAACTTAAATTTTCTGATCATTTTTTTATATGTACTTTATAACATCGTTACCTCACGGTTTCCGGATAAGTTTAACATGCAATTGTGCAAAAACCCCAAATTCCAGTTGTGTGTGCAAAATTCTTATGAATCTGTTGAAGAACCAGCATTGAGATTTCATTCATAGATATTTCAAGGAATTTTAGAAATGTTCAAAAAAAAAAATGCTGAGGAAAAAAAAAAGAAAGAGCAAAAACAGTATTGTGGTTGTTTTATATAGTGATTATATCAAGACTGAATACATTATTACATGTAATTGTATATTAAAACAACAGTACATGATACAGTGTTTTACACTCCTTTTGACTTACACCAAACTGCTGTTTGATTCTAATTTTTCAGTAACCAAAGATCTGACACTAGTTTAAATCACAAGTTTTATATTAATGTACTTGTTCAAATGCAATATCGTTTCGATTTGAACACCAAACTCACATCGAAGACTCTGAACAAAAACAGATTATAAAATGTATGCAACTGATTCTATAAGAGGAAAATACAACACAAGATTTAGCTTTAATGATGCAGTTTATTTTTAAAAATACAGTAGCTCTACAGGCTTTTATGGTTTAGTTCTTCATTACACTTGATTCATATTCAAAGCCCCAGCACCAGCAATTAATCTGAACATGAAAAACACCACCCTTTCATACATGCACAAAAGTTTGTGACGAAGTAGCTAAATAAATGCAATGGGACATTGGGGTGCATGGTGAAAAATAAATACACATGCACAGTTTAGCCCTTAACAAGAATGAGACTGATTTAAAATGAGGCAGTGTGTATTAGTTTAATTCCATTAAATATATTTTTTTTCCTGATTCAAGTCAGGACTAACATAATAAGGGCCCCAAAAAACAGCTTTAGTATGGAACAGGAACAATAAATAAACTTAGATATGTAACATGTAACATGTTATTAGATGCAACAGAATGAGATTCATGTAGACAGAAAAGACCAAAATATTTACATAAAGAAGAAATTTTGACTTTGCAAGATTTACATAGGTTGACAGCAAAACCACAAAGAGCTAATTTAATGAAATTTAGAAAGTAAAAATAGGCTGAGACTAATTCTAGGTTTACTATTGCACATAACCATAGTTTTGATACTGTATAAGATTCTGTATAAAATATATTCTACATTTATTTTTTTTCATGTATTTTTCTAATTGGAAAAAAATTATATTAATAATGGTACATGGAGCCATGAGATTATTAAATCAAAGTTGTGCAAACTAAAAAAAAAAGGTTGGAATCAAAACTGGCCACTAAAGATTTGTAAAGAGGCCTTGAAAAAAAAAAAAAACAACACAAACACATGTGCTATTGTTCATATTGATTTTAACTGTAACTCAACAGTTAAACACACATATTTAGACAAACCCTTCTGAAAATTTCACACATTCACTGTATCACTAATATACTGATATTTTTGTTGTTGTTGTTTTATCCAAGATACGTTTGTACTTAATGTTACATGTTGTGACCAAACACCAAGAAAATGTATATGCCAAACGAACGTATTCTGATTCTCACCAAATTAAGTTATTTTGTAATTATTATTAACTTGTAACATCTTGCAGATATCTTTTCCAGCATTACGTAATAATATTTTCAAAATGTAACCTCTGATATTTCCCTCAGTTGTTTTTTATTTTTTTGAGGCACTTATGATCAGTTCTTAGGTTTCATCTCCAGACATTTATAAATGAACAGATAAATCGCCAGATACTTTAATTGTATACTTTTTTATAAAAATCTAAATCCATTTTCACATAATTTTTCCATTATTTCCATTATTCAACGTATTAGCAATTTATTTTAAACCTAAATGTAACTTCAAGTTCTCACATTAAATGGTTGCTGTTCATATACATGATATTAATCAGTTAATTTTGTTAATGTCTTTAAACTTAATCACATTATCTTTTATTCGTTTAAATCTTTTATTTACTGTCTTATGAGCTGTAATTTGCAATTTCTTAAAAATATCCTTGAACTTTTAGTTTTCAAGGTAAATTTCTGGATATATTCAATTAAACATTTACATTTTTAAATTTCTAAATTTGTGGTTAATTCATAGAATTTTTGAATCCCTACAATGTTATAGATATTTTCAGTACATAACATTAACATGGTTATTATATCTAGGTAAATTATCTGCACATTTTCACTTAATAAGATGTAGGTTTCACGATATTTTCAATATACAATTTTATGAAGATCTTAAAATTCCAGCGATCTGTGTGAAATTGACAATATTTTAACGTTGAAGTTCCAGCATTCGGATTTTACTTTTCTTTTTTCATACATTTTTGGAATGTTTAAAGAAACATCTGGGGGGTAAAAAAAAAGTGGGAACAGTATTGTGGTTTGTTCTAACGTTGTTTCCTGCCAATAATAATTGAATTGTGTGCCAACATTATGGTCTCACAATTAATTATTCAAGAGAAGATTATTATTCAATGTTTTGTAAGAATTTGATGGACTAGCGAATAAAAGCAGGTAGAAAACAAGCACAAGGGTGACAAACTTCATTGTAAGCAACGTTAAAAGTTGGGTAATAAGCATGATTACGCTGACTGAGCTAAACATTAAAATACAGCGCGCATCACAAAACTGTGCAGTCATCCAGGTGAACTGCTTCTGCAAGATTTATTGGGAATCCTGATCTGAAATATATTATATTATATTATATTTTAGGGTTGTGTGTTATTTAAATATGTCTCAATATCACTGTGTTCGAATGGGACTTTTGTTTTTAAGAATTAATACAAGTGTATATCTGCCTTCAGGTTTCTGCATGAAATTGGTCTGTGCAGACCGAGTGTGAGGGAGTTATGGCTTGGGTGTCGTTGGAGGCGGCGTTTGGGAATTTGTCGGGATCACTCCTGTAGTCAGCAGCACGATGATGAGGATGATGATGGCAACGATGACGATCAACAGCACGATCAGCTTGACGTTCTTCCACCAGTAGTGGCGGGCTACTTTCTGCGACGTGTGCTTGAAATTCTGCGCCTGTAGAAAAACAACACTGAAGATTATTATCGCTATCCCGATACTTTTACGACTAGTTTTAACCCTGTATAAACCCTGTGTAACATTGGGTCCTACATTAACCTACATTGGGTCAGACAGAAAAAACATGACTTTGGTGTTGTAACAGTTACTCGGCTCCATTACACCACCCTGACGTCAGTACTTTTACTTCACGGTTTTCTTTGGATGTCATATGTTTAAATTATTGATGTAAATGTGTTAATCACAACAACAGTTTTTAACTTAAATATGGTTCAATCTACCACTTTTTTCGTAAAAAAAAAAAATATATATATATATATGTATTATAAAAATACATACATTTTATATATATATATTTATTTAAATTTTTCCCCCTTAAAAAATGAAGCCTGTTGTTTACGTCTGGGGTATATTTGTGTATGCACAAGGCCTCACCCCAGCCTGCAGGTCCTCGGATTTGTCCATCAGATCATCTAGGCGTTCTCCACGTGCCAGGATTCGCTCCACGTTCTGGGTCATGATGTCCTTCACGCCATCCACCTGAGACTGCAGAGTCTTCACCCGGTTCGCGTCCTCCACCGGGGCTGCTGCGCCCTGCTCCTGCACGACAGCGAGGTTCAGGAGAAACATTTCACTGATCATGAACGTCTCAACATCACATTTCTAATGCAATCCAATCCAATCTAATCTACGTTTCAGGTCTGTTGTCTTTAAACGGTCTACCTTCTTCTTCACAAAAACGCAATATAAAAGAATGATGTTCTTGGTCCCGAGTCCACTAGGGGGCGAGTGAGAACTGAAACACAGCTCACCGGGGATCCACGAGAAAACCAGGAACTTTACTGCAGTTAGGTTTGCGGCATGAGCGTAACTGTTAGCGCCTCTGCATATGACCCTCCTGACACACGCCACGTTCTGTTTGTTTCTTACTGACTACAGTAACACTCAGGGCGATGTGTCAGCACAACGGAAACATTACTATGTGTGTATGTGTAGAATTACTCCATTTCGAGCAACACCATTTCGAGACAGTGTGTGATGATGTGCTGTACAAGCGTTAGTAGCCACAGAGCTCAGAATTTCACACATCACGTTTCTTAACTCGCACTCAGAGCCACCTAACCTCGGGTCGTTCTGCGGCGACACCATTCAGCACACACACACACACACACTTGATCAAGACCACCTGCTGAGCCATAAAGATGAGCGCTCATGTTACACTCCACACCACAACACACCACACAAAGCTCATTTACCAGGTCAGCTGCAGCATTGGGGTTCTCCAGGTACACGCTGTGTGAGAACATGATGGCGCGCGAGCGTGTGTGTGTGTGTGTGTGAAAAAGTGTGTTTAAACACTCTGTACAGGCCGAGGCTTTATAAACAACAGAGCCGGGTAACCGGGAAACCAAATGGCTTGAAGACGTCACTACCTGCAGCTCTCTGTGTGTGTGTGTGTGTGTGTGTGTGTGTGTGTGTGTGTGTGTGAATAGCAGAGCGCTATCGTATAACATCAGCTACTGAGAGAGAGAAAGAGACAGGCATACAACACCACACGGTCTGTGAATTAAAAGGACAATTAGCTTTAAATAGTGATTTAATATTTACTATAGTGTGTTTATAGAGAGAGAGAGAGAGAGATCAGAGTTTTGTAGGAACTTGAAGTAATGAATATAAGCAGGTAGAAAACAAGTGTATGCTAAAACTTCACTGCCAGCAACATTGACGTTTTGTGTTAAGCATGATCTCGAATCAGAGAGTGTGTGTGAGTGAGAGAGAGAGAGAGAGAGAGGGAGAGAGATGCAGCTCGTCCACATTTTTTGCTTTAGTTCTGGTCTCTCACATGCCAGAGCCATGTGACCCGCCTCGACTACTCGCTCCTTTTGTTCCACTGCTGGTGCCCTGCAATCTCACCTCACACTCATATCTTCTCCTGCCCCAGCATCTGCATCTGCCCCTGTTGATGGCCCTGCCCCTACTGGTGCTCCTGGCCCCTCCCACCCTGCTCCTGGTCCCTCCCCCTGCGTTGACCCCATTCCTACCTCTGCTCCTGGCCCCTACCCCACTCTGAATGATGGACTCTCTGGAGCTGCTGAAGAAAGAACGCTGTGAAGGACAATCTGAGCGAGACCTCTTTATCATCCAGACCTCCTCCTTATCATCATCATCATCATCATCGTCGTCGTCTCATTCCCCTTAAAGTGTGATATGTAAAGAGCAAAACACAATCCCAAGCTGTCGCTTACTTACGAACGAAGAATGTTACAAAAATCCCATTAAACTCGTGACCTGCGCTAAAACATCAGCCGTGACAAACAAAAAACCCTCACCACCACCACCACCCGCTGCCCCCCCTTAAGCCCCGACACCGGAGACTCCTTCCGTCAACGTTACATGAACGTGTCCTTACAGACGAACTTCAACGCCTCAACTAGGTTTGATCTGTTAAATAACATCAGGTGGGTTGGGTTCATGTGGCGCGAGTCCCGTGTATGAGCTGTTACCATGGAAACCATAACGTATAAACAAGAACGTCATCTTGAGGGACGTTAGAGCGTCCAGGGTGAGCGTCCGAGTCACGAGGTTAGACTTCATATCAGGACAAAAACTATTTAATTTTATTAAATAAATGTAATAAATGTTATTAAATAAAAAGTTGTATGAAATGCTGTGGTGGTTAAAAAAAAAAGGTAAAATAAAAATATAAAAATATAAATATATAAGTAAAATAAATAATAAATACTAATAACAGTTTTATTGTAGGATTACAAAAAAATTTATAATACAATAAAAAATTCACTTGCATGGACAAAAATAAACAACAGCAAAATAAATCTTAGTTCACATCTTTTCTCGTGGCACAAATTCCCAAATATCACGCTTCGCTTCATGATTTTGTTTTTCTTCCCACGATCAAAACTGTCATATTATTTGATTTGATCAAACATATTTGAGATAATAAGAAAAAAAAAAAAAAAACGGGGAGAGAGCGAGAGAGAGAGGGGGGGGCGGAGCGACAACACACAACAACAAGCAGCTGAGTCACATTTCTTTTTACGGATGGTTGCGGTCATTAGTTAGGACTCCGGTCAGATACAAACCGGCGCAAATTAACACTCGGTGTGAGGAGAAGAGCTCCGTCTTTCTGTACAGTCTGTGATTCATCCTGTATAATGGATACACTTACATACACTTTAACACCTCGTCCATGACATTTTAATTCTATTCTGTTAAGCAACCGTGTGACTATTAAACATTTCCCAGCGTGAACGTTTTTGTTTTAACTTTACATACTTATTACTCTGTTGGAAAACACTGAGTACTTTTTAACTAACTAAAATTATTGTAATTCTTCTTTTTAGGCAACTTACACTTCTTTGTATAAGCATTTCACGTTATATCATACTGTGTATGTGATAAATAAAAAGTGTTTACAGGTACATGTGAGCGCATTCCTAATACGAGGATGTTTACGCTGCTTTGTACGAAACAAACAAACAAACACAAACAAAATGAGTCGATAATCTGGCACTGATACAACCTTATTGGGCAACTGTTACTAATCTTCTGGACATGCACGCACACACTTCAACCGTATACAGTGGAACCTTGGATTACGAGCATAATTCGTTCCAGAAGCGGGCTCGTATTTCAAAACACAAAAAAAGTAAAAAATAAAACAAATTAATCTGCACTTTACCCTTAAAAAAGTAAAAATAAATCATGACAGATAAGTGTTTCAGTTTGAGCGCGCAGGCGCTGTGTGTGTGTGTGTGTGTGTGTGTGAAGCTAAAGTAAGGAGCCACAAACTCAACGAGCCACTGACACAAAGAGCAGGCTGAGCCTTGAGCAGAGAGAGAAAATGGATCTTTAACCTCTCTAATGAGACTTGCTTTTGCTGTACACACACGCATACAGACACAAAATAAAATATGTTTTACACACACACACACACACACACACACGTGGTCACAGTGCGCACTAAGACCCAGCAGGGGAGACGATTACCCACAATTCCGTAGCACAAGAGACAGAAAAACCGCTGGCTCAGTTGTGATCACGTGACGCTCGGCGTCAAAACAAGAAGCGCACGCGTGAAACATGATACTCGGTACTCGTAAACCAAGACTTGTTCGCTTTCCAAATCAAAATTTATTACAAATCTTTGCTCGTCTTGCGGAACACTCGCAAACCGCGTTACTCGCAATCCGAGGTTTCACTGTAACTGTGATTAGAGAGAGAAAACAACAAGCAGCTGAGTCATGTTTCTTTTTTTGGGTGTATGTTGTCATGCTTTAGATTGAACCAGCGCCAAGTCAGACTCCGGTGTGAGAGGTGTGTGTGTGTGTACGGGTACGAGTGCAGTCCAGATATGAGGATGTGATTATGATGATTTGTACAGAACAAACAAACTGACAAACAAACAAACAAACAAACAAACCTAGTCAAATGGTAAATCTGACACTGATACAGCCTTGTTGGGCAACTTTTACTAATCTTCTGGTCCACAATCAACCAACCAAACACACACACACACCTTATTCTATTGTACACCTGTGATTAAAGAGAGAGAGAGAGAGAGAGAGAGAGAGCTCTTTTCTGGCCTTTCATGCTGTAAATAATCCCTCAGGGTTTTTCTTTTTCTACTAAATCTGTCTCCTTAATCAAACCTCTCTGACCAAAAGTGTTGAAACTGTCACACTGAATCGAGGTGCAGATTTACTCTTTTTTTTTTTTTTCCTCCAGAAACTTAAAACATAAAAATGGAGTCTCTGCACTTTCTGTCTGTTCAAACCTGTTGAGCACAAAAAAAAAAAAAAAAACAGGAACTTTAGTGCAGCTTCTCTAAAACACTAACTGCAGACTGAAAAACACCTTCACAATCAGCAAAAGGACAACCATTAAAGCTTAAAACACGAATAAATAAATAAATAAATACACGAATAAATAGATGAAATACTAAGAAGTGAGATTTCGTTCCAGCTCCACGAGTATGTTTTATGTTTTAGTCCTAAACTCTTACCATACTGTTCGGATCTCCGACTCCCATCGTGTAAACCTGACGGCTGCTTCAGTAAAACTGCGCCCAAACACCACTTTAATCCTCCGTGTTTCCGTCAGACTTTCCGCACTTTATCACAAACACACGAAGCGTCGGGGACTTCCGGGATTACTTCGCGTCTTTTCTTCTCTTCTTCTCTTTCCTCGTTTGAATTCCTCCGCTAAACGGGTGCGATCCTGATTTCAGCCACTAGGGGGAGGGAGCCCCTAGCAGATCAAGTCCCGCCTTCTTCTTTCTCTGTGATTGGCTCAGCATTCGCACACTTCGCGGACGATTCGTTGCCTGGACATTCATATTAGCCAATGGGAGCGCAGAAGCCGGAATACGGATAGGACAAAAACGTAATCGGTATTTCTGTATATACCCGAGCAACAGGTTGAACTAAAAAACAAATAAACAAACAAGAAAACGGATTGCTCAAATCAGGACCAACTGTGTTAAGAAAAAGAAAGAGAAATACGAATGTAGGAATATCCTACATGGTGGTTTTGCGTTTCAGTGTTTGTAACAAATGTTTCATAGTTGTTTATAACTTTTATAATGCATGTTTTAAATATTTTACGCGGTACGTCAGACCGACAGAAAGCGGAAAGACCTGTCTCACAACCTAAAAAAAAAACATCTATTCATTGTTCTTCATGTTGGCGTCACTGAACCTGAATTCCGCCCCGCCCAGGACAGGTGAGCCGGGGACGTCATCGCTAAGCCACACCCACCCACACGCTGCCCTTTTCAGATTTGCCTCGACATGTTCGCTCACGCGCGCGTCTGTTTAACAGTGCAGGAAAGCCTGGGAAATATGCAAATCAGGCGCCGCGCGAACGGATTCCTATTGGCTGTTGCGATGAGGAAAATTAGCATATGTAAATGCAGAACGTTCTGGTACCCATTCTGTAAAAACGCTTGCTGAGGATCTTATTAGAATATGCAAATGAGTTGCTGTCAACCGTTTCCTGCCTTCTGTAAGGCTGTAGCAGGACCTAATTAGAATATGCAAATGAGCTGCCACTATTTCTGTTCTGGACGTTAGTGCTGTGTTAGCATTTTATCTGAGTGAATAAAATAACTGGTATCATGTCAGTAATGTTGTCTTGCTAGTTATGCAAAATACATATTTTATATTAATTAACAAACCTGCACAGCTTACTCTGAAACTGTAGAAACTAGCACGCTAACGCTAGATAGCTATTAGAGATGCTTTCAGTTATGAATCACGTATCACCCCACTGACTACAAAATAATAATAATAATAAATATTCATGTTTATAACAGAGATCGATCAGAAGTGTCTGGTTTTCAGTTTGATTAGCCGTGACCGGTGATCGGCCGATCAGACTCAGATATAAATGATGCAGAAGCTTCTGACTGGTGCAACAGAAACAGATTTTTATGGCATTACATTATCAAAAATGACATGCATTAGAAACCCCGCGTACCCTTGTTAGAAGCCGGACACTCCCACACTCTTACAGCCACTCAACCCACCCGTCACCGTCATGTTGAGTTTTGAGACATTGGAGGCATTTTACGGCGGTAAAACGTTACGTTTCTTTATAATCCTACAGGTCGTGCACTCTGTACTATTTACACATTTTCATCCCGTGTGGTAGGAGTGACTTATTTGCTAAGTTTGTGTAAAAATAATAATTATGACAGAGATACGTGCTGCTCAGTTAAATGTTAAACTCTTGCATTTGAAGTTACTTTGTATTGTTTAAATGCTGAGCTTTGTTTTTTAAGTGAGAAAACTAATGTTATTATGAACAGGCTACATTTACTTACTCTTTAAACTTTTATACAGACGTAAAATTGTAAAAAAAAAAATTACTATCACAATTTTAATAGAATCAGCACTAAGGTATCATATCGGGAGCTGACTGGTGACTCCCATCCCTAACAACTATATATGTCATGGCGTTACTAAGGAGCCATCTATAAAAGGATATGTTTAGATAGTTCACTTAATTTAGCTAATGAATAAGTATATGCTTTGGGCATTCCACTGACAGTCTGTATCATGGCAACAAGCAAACAAAGCTGTAAGCAAGATATTTTTTATGTCCTATTTATTATCCAATCACTCTGATTTCTACATAAAAATATTGAGATACTAGTGATATGGGGGGGGGGGGTTGATTCAGTGTGGTATCATGATTCTTTTGCATGACATTTCATGCATCGCCACTCTACGAGCCCAGAATAGATTTATCCTTGACGGCACTGGAATATTCCAGGCCTCAGAGCGTGAATGAGTGGTTTTAGGAGAATGAGGAAGCAGTTTCACACATGAACTGGCCAACAAAGTGTTTGCTGTAATCAAACCTGAAGGTGACTGAATGAAATCTTACACTGCGTGACATTTTGTCCCACTGGCCCGTTTTAGCTGCTTAAATGCTAAATCATCCATCAAGTTCTCACAAATGGCTGACAATTAACATATGCAAATAAGATACACACTGGATTCTAAACATAGTTTATCTGTGCTGATTTAAGGATGAGGTTATTTACACAGTTTAAAGACGAGGAATACTTAGATTTAATGAGGGTACACATAAAAGGAAAAGAAAAAACTAAAAAAAAAAACATAAAAATGAAACAATGTTTAAATTAAGTAGACAAGACATAAGAGGTCCATGAAGGTGAGTGAAATGTCTGAATAGGTCCGAGTGCGAACATGACCCGATACAAAAAAAAGGCTCATTTTCATGCATTATTTTTTCACATGATTCTGAACAACAGAATTACCACAGTTAAAATATTTTATTACAAATTTAAACCAGAGAAAATATTCTTTACTGTAAAACAGCTGCTTCTTACATGTGGAATAAAACATACTGTACACTGTTTATATATATATATAAAAAAAGAAAAAAAATCTAAAAGAAAAAAAGAAAGAAAAAAAATTCTCCCTTAAAACACTTGAAAATAAAACAAACAAAAAAAAACCCTGGCAGCATATGCATGTCCTTAATGTCCCTGCTTGATGATGATGTCTGACATGTCGTCCACTTTGTGAAGCTCCAGGTTCTGCAAGTAAGAAAACACTACCTTCTCATGACCAGCAAATGATTTTTCTGTACATAGACTTACGGTCACTTTATTAATAACACCTGATTCATGCAAATTAAATGAAAGTAAACCAGTCTGACTAAAAGTGTACATGTCTGGATATATATACTCAGCAAAAAAAGAAACGCCCCTTTTTCAGGACTGTGTATTTCAACAATAATGTTGTACAAATCCAAATAACTTTACAGATCTTCATTGTAAAGGGTTTAAACAATATTTTCCATGCATGTTCAATTAACCATAATCAATTAATTAACATGCACCTGTGGAATGGTCGTTAAGACCTTAACAGC
>JAOVVA010000029.1:16855275-16866722 GCA_028565275.1 Leiocassis micropogon | reverse complement strand
GCCTTCTTTAATGGAAGTGAATGGTTTGGACCGTTCAAATGTTTTGATGAAGAGTCTAAGAGTCTCATCACCGTTTCTGAGAGCTTAGAAGCCTTTTGTAAACATCAATCGGTTTTACGTCGTCGTTCACGAGAAATTTCTTCACACGTCCTGGTTTGACTTGAACACCCCTAGTATGTCATTTTTGGGAGACTTTAACTTCTCTGTATTTTAAAGGAAAACATCATACTTTACGTCACAACATTATGTGACATCCGTTATTCTTTCATACTTATGAGTAGGAACTTATGGGCAGGAAAGGGAAATAAATCTATCTGGACTAGTTTTGCATGCAGCAGATGATGAAACAAAATGATTGAACGATCCAGTATCCCAGTGCATCTACAATGCATTACACAAAGGCTCATCTGATATTTGCCAAAAAAAAAAGAAAAAGTTGATTATTATATAAAATATTATTATAATTCTTAAGTCGTATAAGGACTGATGAGGCAAAAGTTGAATTTTGTGTCTGGTGTAAAACTAACGCAGCTTCAGGACCTGGATGGTTTGCCATAACTTATGGGACCATGAATACTGCGCTCTACCACAACACCCTACTCAAAATAACCTCAAGCTCAAGCGCACTTGGATGATGAGTAGGAACGGAATAAATTGAAGCAACGGAAACACGCCGATCAGGGAACAGTGTGTGTTTAATTTTGCCTGATTTGCTCTGACCTTTTAGTTGCACCTATTAGAACACAGATCATTATTAATACAAGATCAACGCAACAGCCTGCAATATTTGCACCTGCAAAAATGTCAGAAAAAAAGTCCTGACTTCAACTAGACCCTTCAACACCCATGGCCTGTATGGAAACAATTTTTTTTTTTTAAGGTGTGGAATTGTTCATTTTCGTATGCTTTCTCTGCATGTCACATTCTCATATGATTTCTTCTTACCAGAATCCTCACTTAAATCTGAGCAAACACATTTTATGCTAGCGATCATTTCCTTTAACAGGACACCTAATGTTAGCTCGCGGCAGCGAAATCTTTGACTGTGTCAATGTTTAAATCTAACCAGTCATTTCTACAATTTTGTCGTGTGGGTGGGTGGTGGGTTAACCAGGTAATTTGTAACTCTTGGGCAGGAAAGAGAAATAAATCTATCTAGACTAGTTTTGCAGCAGATGGTGAAACAAAATGTTCAAACAATCCAGAATCTCCAAACAATCCAGCATTACACAAAGACAACCCAGTAAAAACAAAACGTAGAACACAGAGGCTCATCTCACACAAACATATGCGTCTCATCATACTTGGCCCACGGGACGCCAAGTATCGTAAATTTTGGATTATTATATAAAATATTATTATAAGTCTTAAGTCTTACTTTTCATAAAATGAAAATTCAGTTTTTTTTTTCATAAAATGAAAATTCAGTTTTTATTCACGATTTGTATAGTGTCCCAACTTTTTTGGAATCCGGTTTGTAATTAGCTAACTAAGAAACCCAATTAGCTGACTAGCTGAGACAAGACAGATTGACATTTTCAGTCAACAGAAAAACGATCTAAGTTTTATCCAAAAGAGACAACATAAAGTGCACATGCAAACAAGAGTGACAAAGTGACAATGTGGCAACATGGCAGATTTCAGTACTTTGTGGTAACAAGGTAATAGCGGGTGGAGAAACAGTAAGCAGTTAACGTTCTTTTTAAGTAGCAGCAAAAATAAAACTAGTTTGTGCAAATTATTGATTGGCTAGTAACGTACACTTCCACAAAGGCTCTCATCCCAAGCTGTATTTCAGCTGGAACATTAACAGATACATTGTAGAGAGCTCTAAGACTGATGACCTTTCATGTCACCTCACGATCATCTAAACTATACCGTATACACATAATCCACACTGTCCCTGTTTTCTCCTCACTTAATTTTAAGCTGGCACCACAAAACGTCCATCTGCCACCCGTCATGTTGGGATTTGTTCATGAGAAATTCGGCGAGATCCTAATGTGCGAGTGCGTGGAGCAACGGTGACAAGCGAGATGAAATGTCACTTATGTGTCATGGCCTGGGAAACCTGTCACGCTGAGGTGATTCTCCTGACGGATGAGAGACTATTTTCGCTCTTTGCTACCTTGTGGAAATGAAAACTAAGACGATACACAACAAGAATGCGATTTTGGAGATTCATGTGACATTAGCGAGCCGTTGGTTCGGAAACGTAGCATGTGTTACTATGGAGAGAGCGAGCCGTGATGAATGAGTGCAACCTTAACGTCTGTTTCTTTTCCGTCTGTTTCATACAGGCGTCCTAAAGACTCCTATATCGTCCTTATGTGATGAAGATACATCTTTTAAAGTCAGGACTCGCTTCACATGAACCGTTGAATTTTTTTCTCTTACTTTGTAAGAGCATTATTCATGTTAATTGGCAATAGAAAGCATAATAATAATTAATGGGTGATAAATATAACTATAAATCAGCCAATAAAAAGCTTGCACTTGGTGTTTTAACACACGCAACAAAGCTTCCTGTCAGCCTGTAATTACACCTGAATGGAAAGCGTTTTTTCCTCTTTGTTAACATTTATATCTAAAACCGTTCCATTATTATCGCTATTTCTACATTCAGAAAGAAGGAGATTTTTTTTTTTACTGTACTGTACTTTCAGTTCCACATCAGTTTGTATATTATATATTATATTATATTATATTAGACTTTTATTTGATCTCATAATACATTGTGGTTTCTATAATAACGGCTCATTTACAGTGATGCTTATTGAATTCTATTCTTCTTAAGTCTACTTATTGGCATGGTGAAGTTAAGCCTTTATTTGTTACTTATACAATACTGCACAGTGAAATTCTTTCTTTACAAATCTCAGTGTAACTGGGGTCAGCCATGATACAACGCCCCTGGAGCAGACAGGGTTAAGGGCCTTGCTCAAGGGCCCAACAGTGGGAAACCTGATAGAGCTGGGGCTCAAACTGCTGACCATTTGATCAGTAACGCAGCACCTTAACCCTCTGAGCCACCACTGCCCCTGTCTCTGTCCCTGTGAACCAAGTCTGTCTTTTTTTCCCTCCCTCTTTACAAACACATTGTTCATTTTTACGTCACGTTCTCCTCTTTCAAATCTCCTCCAAATTTCTCTGTTTTCCATTCCCTTTAATCTTCTGTATAAATATCAGAACGGTTTTGTCTGTACATTGGCCAGAACTCAATCTTTTTTTGTGATACGTATGTTTAGGTTTCATACATTGGAGGAGCCGAAACCAATCCGAAAATATTATCTCTGTATGTCTGTATTGCTTTCCAGTCAGATTACATTACAGCATACAGCGTTTAAAAAAAATGTTTACTCATTCAGTGGTTTTGACTCGAAGGTGGGCGTGGCTATATGCATTACTCAACAGAGCCAACCAACCAAATAGTTTACCGTGTATGTGGAAGACAGAAATGATGGGAATGAAACTTTTACGACACACAAAGCCTAGTGCATCATGGAGTAGATGTGAAGTTATGAGCAGTTTTGTGCCAGATTTGGCACGTCTTACATCAACTGTCTGGACAGAATTTTATAAAACTTTTGCACTACTTGGATATCTGCCTAAAGTTTAAATTGCACCATAAGTTCAATCAAAATGTTGAGTAAAAGTGATGTTATGAACAGTTATGTGGTGGATTTAATAATCTACTTTAAAATAAGTTACTAACAAGCTACTTGCTCAATGTGAACCAGCTCCTGCACCCATAGATATTAATTAGAAACGCTAAACTGAATTTCTTTTTTTTACTGGGATTAGTTCATATTTCTACTGCTGAAATAACGGCGCTGAAGTGGAATAAGTGAATTTTATTTTCAGACATGTACGTGGGCTTCAACCTGAAGTAATAATATCACTGATTACATTAAAGCTGATCAGCTTATTTTTAGCGTTAACATTTTCACTACTTCTACAAACTCTTTCCCCGTCAACCACGGACAGGGTGCTAATGCTAGTCTTCTCCAAACGTATCTCCAGCTCCAGGTCCCCCGGGAAAACTTCCCCAGCTCTTCTTCATGTGTATTATTGTCACATTAATAAGCAGAAGGTAAGGGCTTCTTTTCGGTCAGCGCTCGCTTAATAAGTGTTGTGTGGCGGCCAGACTCTTGCAAATTGCCTCCTTTTATATTCATGGAGGGCAATAAGACAAAAAAAACAACAACACATGCCAAATACAGCAGGAGGCCAGGCTACAAAATTACACCTGACTCTTTCCTTCCCATTCCGCACGTCAGATTTAACAGCACATGCGGCGCTTCCACAGCCATGCCATTTTTTTTTTTTTTGCTCTGAAGTATCATTTTGCGCGTAATGAAACGTAGCAGCGGAAATGGCCGAAGAGCATTAGGGGATGCAGAAAGCGTCGATTCAGGGCTGCCAGGGTCACTCGTGCCACCTGGCATGATGGGGAAGTGCCTAAACACTTGATGGATGTGGCAGTGGATGAATACTGACATACAAAAGTGTTTCATAAACAAACAAGCTGGGCAATCCTCTGAAAAAGAAAAACATTATCCATTTTAGATTGTTTTGGATGGCTGCATTTGGAAAGCTCATCCAGCTGGAGGAGGCTTCACTTCCCTGAAGGCTGAACCCCACAGAACATTGCTGGTTTTTAGACCTCACCTGAGACAAAGAAGTAAAGGATTTCTCAAAAGAAAAAAAAAATCAGCATGAATGGACTGTAGGATATCGGAGGGGAACACACATCAGGTCCTACTGGCGCTCTATTGACCACCATTTAAAACAACATGCAGAAATCACCTAGGCAACAGTGGTGCAGCGATTACCCGGCCCTCACCAGGACCCCTCACATCAGGCGCACACAATGATGCTCTAATTACCAACAAGGAGAGGTGAAACTACTGATTTCAGCCAACGGAGGGAAGCGCCAGTGCAGACGGGACCATTCGGTACTTGTTTGGAAGGGCGCTTCACTGGTCATGACCGCAATCCGGCACTTAAGATGATGATGAGAGGGAAAGAGATGAAGTAAGGTTAATGAGAGCAGGAAAGGTTGGGACAGAAAGCGAGTAAGGGAGAGAATGATTGCTTAACCACAACAAGGCTACATTCTACGCTCCGATCGGTCTGAAGGCGTTGATTCTTTCCCCGTAACAGCACCTCTGAGAGGAGCGCAACTACAGATCACAGGTTTATACAGTATTGTAATACGCTATCACGTTGTATAGCGCATATATGATATGACATGAGATGAAGAATTCTCGATCTGGGTAGTAAATGAATGTGAGATCAGACGCATCTAATCATGAAGATGACACTAATTATGTCAGCTCTGACCTCATGGCCCTCTGGAGCGTATTTCAATTAGCGCTCGGGTATCGCGCACGGCAGCGTAATTGTGTGGCGTTCATAATGAATATCAGCGCCGGCGGGTCATGAGTCGGGTTACTGTTTCATTTTGGAGAAGATGTGATGATGATCTCCACTCACCTCCACTCACATTCTCTCTCTCTCTCTCTCTCACAGACACACACACACACATACATACACACACATCATTACCAATGGTCTGATCTAATGTGTTGACTGACACACTCATCTATATCACTAACAGTAGGCTGCGTACGGATAGATATTCCTCAGCTCTTTCAGTGAACACTTTTTAGTTGACAAATTCCATTTCCAAGCTGTCTGAAGAACCCATGTGGCGTTGCCGACACATCACGGTTGTCATGCCGCCAACACAAAGTGTTACATTTTGACATCTTTCAACCCCCGACCCTTGATATCAACTCAATTATCACATCAATCTGAACTATTTATACCACACCGCTCTCGCATTCTCCGTCCTGATTGGTCAGAAGGCGGCAGTTTGCCTATTGTAATGCGGCTGAAAATCACAGGGTTGCATCGCGCACTGTGCTTATGTGTTTCGTTTCTATAGTAACGCCTCGTTCACGAAATCTATAATTTGGTGTTATTAAGCAGCCGTTAATCTCTTTGAGTCATTTGTATGTATAGTATGTATAAACAATTATAACGTTCATATCATCTGTCTTAATATTTAATACGGCTCTGATTCTCTAAAGCTCATTAGACACAGATTTATATCGAATCACTTAAAGATCGCCTCAGACAAAAGAACGAATGTGATTTGTGTTTCACAGCACGCATAAGAATAAATTCAGTCAGCAGGTCATTCTGTAGTGTTCTGGAGCCTGAGGCTGGGACCAAGCAATTCACGTCGAAGGAAACTCGCCTATTAAGTCAATTTACATAAGAAATCAGCCTGTTAATAATACACACACCGGAGCATGTCAACTTAACAACATTACAGGCTAACAAGCGTAAAAAATATGATTAGCATTAGTCTGGTTTGGAGGTGATTTGCTTAACATAAGGCAAGGAAATTGTGAGCACTGGCTCAACCCACACACTTACATCAGTAGCCTTATCACTGGATTAACTAGCAAAGAACTGGTTGATCGTAACATAAAATCAAAAGAATTTGTACATCCAAGCTATTCATTATTGGTATGAATTCAACATGTCACAAATCTACTTTGTCTAGGTTTTTATTTTTGGTTTGTCTTATAGCTTGTGATCTGATTACGGACTGTATGGAGTCATTGCTGGACATTTGATCAGACAATAGCGGTGGTTGTCTCCAGAGTTAGGGGTTCAAACCTCACCTCTGGTTTTCATGCTCTCCCTGTGCTTGGTGGGTTTCCGCTGGGTACTACGGTTTTCTCCCACAGTCCAAAAAAAGTGATTTTCTGTTGTACGTTGATTGGTGTTTCTAAATTGCACATGGACGGATAGATTCAGACAGACCTAGCTTAAAGTATTAAAGTATATATTGAATATACACACTTATTTCATTAAATTGTTACTCAACTAAATATCATCATCAACATCGTCATCCATTCATTTTATTCATTTGACGAATACAACAACACTGGCTAAAATGAAGGAAGTAAAACTTCAACAAAGTTCGTTCGGAAACGAAGGATCTGGCTTCAGTGGTCCCAATCTTTACTGTTCTGTTTTATTCCATTGTTTTATTCCGAAGTTGAGCACTTTGGTCAACTTCGGTTGTTTTTAAATGTGCTATAAATAAATTTGACTTGACTTGTTCACCAGGACATTACCAGCAGATCCTTCCAGTGCTGTGTGTTGTGGGGTCAGACCTCCATCGGTCAGACTTGTCCGACAAATTCCATGAGTGCTCGATCTGGGGAGTTTTAGGCCAGAACAACAACCTTGAAGTCTTTGTCTGTTAAGCCTCAGTTCTGATTTTTTTTTTCATGGCAGTTTGTGCTGTATTGGCTTTTCTGTGGGATCGGGCCAGCCTTTGGTTCCCACGGGAAATGAGTCTTGGGTGACCATGATCTTGTCATCTATTTACTGGTATATAATTGATAATCACTTTATTTATTCATTAAATCATGGAGCCTGTTCGAGGAGACTTTGGTCACAATTGGGTACATCCTGGACAGGGTGCCAATCCATCGCAGGGCACAGACATACTACATGCAACTTGGGAATAAGCCTAATCTACATGTCTTTGGACTGTGGGAGAAAACTGGAATACCTGAAGGAAACCCACCAAGCATAGGTAGAACATGCAAACTGCACACACACAGACCAGAGGCGGGAATCAAACCTGGACCCTGGAGCTGTGAGGCCACAGTGCTAACCACTACACCACCGTGCCAGCCTTTGATAATCAGTATTATTCCATGGTGACCCACTTACATAAAATGGACACCGTGATTGGTTGAAAATATTTTACATCTAGTAAGTGACTGAGGTGCTACAGCTAGTGGCAGGCTCTATCTTAATAGTGATCTTGTGCATTTTGTCAGAATTATGTAAGCAAAATGTCATTTGGACCAAAAAAATTACATTTTACAATCAGGTTTGGGCAGATTTTTTATCAAAAACGACAGGCCATATGGCACTTTGTAGAAAATCTGTGAGTCATTAGTTGCAAACCGGCTTGCTTTTAAATAAACTAACCCCAAAAGACAGAATGACAAACAGGCTAAACTCAAAAAATGATAAACAGGTGTTACATTAATTAATAACCATAATCAGCACCTCTTGAATATAGATATGTCTAGTGGTTACTTCCTGTGTGTGATCTGACGTTCGTATGCATTGTTATGGAAAACGCATTGTTGGTCTGCTTGATTAAACGGGACCAGGACATCCTCACCACCAGCATAATCAACAAGAGCTGAGAAAACCCCAGAGATCTGATGTGGTGTAGCGTAAAGAGGAAGCTCTGCTCAGCTGTCCTCCGTCCTCTATTAATATATACAGTGCCATGAAAAAGTAGTTGACCCTTTGTCCATTTTATTTTTCTTTCTATATTAGTCACACTTAAATGATTGAGATCATCAAACAAATGTTAATATTACACCAAGATAACCTGAGTAAATGATGAGTTCATTTGTTAAGGGAAAATAGCTGTCCAAACCTTTCTCTATCTGGTGAAAAAGTAATTGGCCCCTCACTAAATCTTGAATGAAGTATTAAATTTTACTTACTACACCCAGGCCTAATTGTTGCCACACCTGCTGAATCAATAAATCACTTAAAGAGACCCTGTCTGACAAAGTCAAGCATGCTTTACTAACCTCAGTTAAAGACAGTGTTCATGATTCAACAATAAGAAAGAGACTGAGGAAAGAGACTGAAATTGCGATGCTGTGGCAGGATCTTAAATAGGCTGTACATGCTTGAAAACTGTCCAATGTGGCTAAATTAAAAGAATTCTGAAAAAAGGAGTGGGCCAAAATTCCTCCACAGTGTTGTGAAACACTCATTGCCAATTAGTACGCTTTAAAATTCCAGTTGTTGTCGCCAAGGGTGACACAACCAGTTATTAGGTTAAGGGAGTAATTACTTTTTCACATAGGGCCAGGCAGGTTTGGACGGCTTTTTTCCCAAATAAAATCATCATTAAAAAAATAATAAAATAAATAAAAATAATAATACATATATATATATATTTTTTTTACTCGGGTTCTGTTTGTGTAATCTTTGTGTAAAATGGTCTCAATCATTTAAGTGTAACGGGTATGCCAAGAAACAAAACATCACCATACTGTTTCATGGCACTGTACACATGAGGATGAGGAAGAGGGGATAATGTTCGGTGGTTTGTGCTATCCACCTTCGTTTCTACATGTTGGATTCTTTACTTAGAAATCTCATCAGCATACTCGGAGTCCCGTAGGACGTCGCCGATGGAGTCCTGAATAACAGACGGAGCATCAAGCGTTCCATACGGTATGACGGAATTATTAAAAGTGATCACATACTGTATGTTGGTGAGGACCCTGCTTCTACTTGACTTGACTCTATACTTATACTAATGAGGTAATGTGCGTTGTGAGGGTCAGGCAGCGTGCACACGGGTGAACATTGGAACGGTTAGAGACGCCAGTGGGACAGCTGTGTCTGATGTCATTCTGTGTGTTTCTGAAACCTCGCTGCTGTAGTCAGGCACTTATTAACTCCCAAACATGTCCAAGATAAACGCACGTGTAGCTACTTCAATCCACTTCCTTATGTACTCGACGTAGTGCCCCCTGCTCGCTCAGTTGATTAAGGACACACATGTACGTCAGGCGTAAAACATGTCCCGGCGTAAGACGAAGCGGGTTTTTGCCAAACGACTCGTTCTTAAATTGATGAAAAGAAAAAAAGCACTTGCCTTATAGAGACAGGCACACTGCAATTTCCTTGTTTTCCCATCACAGCATGACATCACACCCACGCACTCACACACACACACACACACACACACCATCACCACCATGAGGATAAGGGAGAATGATGGAAAGTGACAGAGAGACACAGACACAGATAAACAGCTAAAGACAAAGACATAGGCAAAGATAGAGATAGAGTGGCTGAGACAGATGGAGAGAAAGAGAGAGACAGGCAGAAAGAAAAGGAGAGAGAGAGAGAAAGAGAGAGAGAGAGGGAAAAATATATAGAAAGAATGGCATAGAGAGAAAGAAAGAAAGAAAGAAATGTAAATAAAGAGACAGACAGACAGAGAGAGAGAAGGGAGTGAGAGGCATATAGTAAAGAGAGATAGACAAAGACAAACAGAAAAGGAGGCAGATAGAGACAAGGGCATAGACAGGCACAAGGAGAGAGAGACAGACAGACAGACAGACAGAGAGAGAAAGAGAGAGAGAGAGAGAAATCTAACTAGAGATTCCGAGAGATAGAGAAAGAGATGTAGAGAGACTGAGACTAATAGTGACAAAGAGAGACAGGGAGAGACAAGGACACAGGCAATGAGAAGGAGAGAGAGAGAGATAAACAGAGAGAAAGAAAGATAGACCTATGGACATAATCCTGGAGAATATGAATGAATATGAATATCTTAATGTTCTTTTTATTATCTTGTCACTTTCGATGTTGTCCTCATCTCTGTGAGGAACGAGTGAGAGAGAGACATGAGACAGAGAGGCAAAAGACCAAAAGAATGAAAGGAAGTTACATAAAGGGACAAGAGTAAGAGAAACAGCGCGAGAGAAAGAGAGTGAGACAGACAGACGGATGGACGGGATGCTGAACCATATTAATATCTCATAATGGTGTCTTTATCATCTTGTCACTTCCGATCTTGTCCTCGTCTCAGCAGCAGCAGCAGCAGCGGCACTAAAACATAAAGCGCTGAACTGCACGCGGCGCTGAGCGGAGAGACGAGGTGAGGCGCGAGATAACGTGAGCGAGCGAAGTGAGGTGTGAGGGAGCGCGCGCTCTGGAGGAGACGATAAGCTTCACACACACGCGCGCGCGTTGACAGGATTTCGCTCGCGCTCCACCCTGCTGTGAAACTGTGGAGTCAATCCTGGAGTTTCTCTTCTATCTTTTATCCTGTGTTTAGCCACACACACACACACACACACATACACACACATTAAACCTTCCACCAGACTGAATGAGTGTGTCTGTGTGTGTGTGTGTGTGTGTGCTGTATCTCAGCACCCAGCTGCTCCTTCTCTCTTCGTGTCTCTCTCTCACACACACACACACACACACACACACACATCGATTTCTCACCACCTGCCCGCCGCGGGGACAGCCGAGAGAATGACGCCGCACGTTATTACCGAAAGATTGTTAAGAGCAGCAGCTTGTTATGTGCAGCGCGTGAATGAGGCGCGCGCGGCCGCTCGGTTAACGTCCGACTCGATTAAACGGGCCGTTTCGTCAGCGTCACCCGGCTCGAGCGCAAATTGCTTTTTTTAATTAATAAAAGCGATGCAAATCCGCAGCATTACAGATTTTAAATGAGGTCCACGGGATGGATTGGAATAGACCGTGTGTGAAGAAATAAAAACAGAATAATGCATTAAAGAGGGCCTATTATGTACAAGTTACCTGTGTGTGTGTGTGTGTGTGTG
>JAOVVA010000029.1:16829381-16842667 GCA_028565275.1 Leiocassis micropogon | reverse complement strand
ACAGGTTGTCCCCGACTTACAAACATTCGAGTACATTTCTGCAGATACAAACAGATAAAATCTGGTAAACCTGTGCATGTGTGTGCAGGAGAAATGAGTCGGCCTCACCAGTTTCAATAAATCAGTCCGGGAGCACAATGATAGAAAATGGCTGTCCTCCGACTTAGGAACATGCTCCCCGAAAAGAATTTGTGTGTAAGTGCTCACAATACTGTATATGTGTGTATGCATGATATGGGGTCATTCTGCCCTTAAGCCTGCCTCCCAAAATTATATGGAATAGCTATACAATAAAATTCCAAATATAGTTTATCCCTTTTAATTACTTATTTAAAAATAAAGATTTGGGTGATTTGTTTATCAAAATTAGCTTTATCCCTCCGAAACAAAAGTAAAGAAGCAATACAATGAAAAAAAAAAAGTGTGTTCCTTTAATAATGAAAGCCTGTATTGGATCAGCGCTTAAAACGAGTACATCACATACTCTGCAGTTTTATATCACAATATTATACAAACATCTCGGCTTATTAAACAAACGAAAAAATCTTTTGAATACATTTGGAATACAAAATTAACGAAGCAGTAACGAACCCTTTTGTGAAACACACTTGTACTGGTCACCCATAGATAAATATACAGTATGTGTACAGAAGTCTAATATGTAAAATCCGGACTGTGTGGTTGCTGTTAGCAGCAGGACAGCAAAACATTAGCTTTATCAGTTGCTCAATCGTAAGCTCAATTGTTAATTAAAGAGTCTTAAACTGTATTGTGTGTGAATGAGAATGTTGACCAGCGGTCCTACCACACTCGCCATTGCCGTCCACAGTCCCTAATTGGACTACAGAGGTTCATGGATGGATGGAGTAGCTTTCGAATTACTGCTTGTCTTCCTCACCGAACATACACATTAGATTTTGACACTTGCGTGCAAAATGCAAAATTATTAAACAATTGACCATTGGTTGTTTGATTTGCACTATGTGCTCACCTTCGGACTAGCACTGTTCTTTGATTTAAATTAGCAACGCTAGCTCATAGCTTGCTCTAGCTACACACAACCACCAGGGGCACCAATAGACGCTGCTAGTTCCTTTCAACTAATAAACAGGATCGGTCCGAGGATTCCTTTCAGGTGTTTAAATGCTTCCAACATGAAGAAATAATTCTACAAGACAGTTGTTAAACACAACCGATGACCAAGTTGACAGATGGTTGCAGCTACTAACCCGAGGCTACGGTAAAACCATGCTACATAAGCGACAGAACTTATGCTTTATTCCTGTAGTCGTAAACGTGAACAAATCAGGGATCATCTGATCTCAGACCAGCTTTCAAGTTCCTTCCTAGTGCACTGGCACGGCATCAAAGCCCCGTCCTGACGATGAGCTACAACCTCTGGATGCACGTGGCATGGAAACACACGTGTTCGCCATACACTCTCAAACACAGGTGCGCACATATTACGGGACAAGCTCCTATGCATACACGCGAGAATATGAACACAATAGAACCTTGGAACAAAAGGATGACTCGTGGGTATTGTGAGGTTTCTCGGATGTTAATAAAAAAAATCGCTTACTGTGCGCACGCACACACAGCGGAGCGTGAAATACGGCTGCCCTATCGTATTTTAGGAGCTGTGAGGAGTGTGTATGTGTGTGTGCACGCGAATAGCACAGCTGTTGTTCTGTCCGCCGCGCTGTCGTCTCTTGGGTAATTACTCTTATTGGAGAGAGATGGAGCTGATGAGAACATCCACCCAGGCTCTCGCAGTGCGCCGTCCTTTAAACATACACACACACACACACACACACACACGAACATTTGCAGTTCCCTGCCAGCTTCACTTTAATGTGTTTATGTTTGTTTTTACACTAAATTTTTCTCCTTACGACTCTTCTTAAACATTTCAGATCTTATCTGAGAGCAGCCCTAGAAGCGACTGCGTGTGTTTAATAGGTGTTTAGGCTTTTGAGGATCCGTACCACCGAGGCTCTAAAAAAGTAAGTCTGTGTCTGGAAGGTCTGGAAAGTCTGGATGGTACTTTCTGGGTTAACACTGTTAGCCGTCAGAAGAAAAAAAATCTTGATTGATCATCATGTTGATGTGTGGGTTATTCTTACACTTCAGGAGGTTTCAGTGATTATAGTATGACTTTTGACCTTTCCATGCTAGCTGAATTTGTACCAGAGTGCTAGTCGGTTCAAGGTGGCACAGTGGTGTAGTGGTTAGCACTGTCGCCTTGCACCTCCAGGGTCCGGGTTCGATTCTCGGCCAGGCTTGAGTCACGTCTCTGTGTGCATGGAGTTTGGATGTTCTCCTCGTGCTCGGTGGGTTTCCTCCGGGTACTTTGGTTTCCTTCCAAAGATATGCAGATTAGGCTAATTGGCATTCCCAAATTGCCTGTAATGTGTATTTGTGTGTGCCCTGTGATGGATTGGCACCTTGTCCAGGGTGTACCCTGCCTTGTGCCCTAAGTCTCCTGGGATAGGCTCCAGGTCCCCGCGACCCTGAATACAGGATAAAGCGGTATAGAAGATGAGTGAGTGCTAGTTGATTCAGTAGGGACAAATTTTATTACTTTATTAAATTAGACACAAAGCACTGTTCTAACAGCACATTTAAAAATAAATTTTAAAAATCATGAAAAAGAAAAAGTTGTAAATGAAAACGTCTCAGACGGTTTGAAGTTTCAGTGGGTTTGTTAGTCCGGTCAAGTGAAGCCATGCTGGCACAATTATCCCCAGAACCAGATGATCTCAAAACCCCGAGACATTGTTGCGGGAATCGATGGATATTTTATTGTTGCCCCATCTATCCTCAAATCTGTGAGGCTTTAACAGCTTTAACAGCTCTGCATTTTTCCAGTCAATATCATCCAAGCTGAGTTTTAGCCATATTCAAGGAGAATGATTTCACACTCGTGTGATCAATGGCTGATCTAAAACCAAGACCAACAAAAAACGAGGAGGAAGCTTTATTTTCCTCTAGAGCACCCTACCACACTGGAAAACCAGTCTAGCGATAACGTTTGTGCCATGTGTGTAGACGCTTTATTCTTTTTCCTCTTGGCGATTTGCGTTTGAATCCACAGTGAGGAGGTTGTGAGAGATTTCATATTAAACCCAAAGCTAGTGATTATTTCTTCACGGAAAATCTAAGAACAATGCCTGGCAGTCGTCATAAGGGCGCATGGTGAAACGTGACTAATTTGGAGAGACACAATTGCAGCAGGTGGCCTGAAATTTGGAAATGGCAAAACACCAGAAGAAGAAGGAGAAAAAAAAATCTCCCTGATAATCGAGCTTATTTAGGATTTGTGGTGTTTGGAGGAACTCTGGCGTGAACCTAGGACGCTCTTCGTTGCTGGTCAGCCGGTTATGATTATGATAGACAGGCAACACACGGTTCACGCACAGCAGAGGCTTTTTACAGCACGTCCACGTCTCTCAGCAGGTGCTGTGTTTAGACAAATGAGCTGTGATGAGAGTTTTATGTCCCGTAGAGCGCATACCAACAAGAGACTCTGCGTGCAATACGGCATCCCGACTTGGCATCAACGAGCTAGGAAAAATGTACCGTACATCCAACATCAATCTAGAATATTTGAGTTAAGGGGTTATGTGAATTTGTACTGTGATATCTGGAAATGTTTATACCCAGGAGAGGGATAAACACCATCTAGCTAAGGTGATGCAATACTATGAATATCATATTCAGGAAGAAATTATACATTCTTGGACACTGAGATACTGTTGACACCCTGACGTTGATTAGTTGCCTGTAATCGCATCTACAGTATTATACTTATCAACTATTTATATATATATATATATATATATATATATAGGACAGAAGAGAATCTGCAGAAGTTCTTGTCTAATTAAGTCTCAACAGGCTATTGGGAGGATTATGGTGAAAATGCTGAAACTTGCTTTGGCATCCCAGGACAGAATGTGTTTACAGACATTCAGACTGTTTGGGCTCTATTCTAGGACAAGGACAAGTCTGTATTGAAAAAAAATAAAAAAATAAAAAAATTACACCACCTGGAGACCACACACTGCTTGTATGCTTGTGTGATTATTCATATTCCTTGAACTTGTAGATATTTTGTAATGTTATAATCTGGAACAGTGGTTTAGTGGTTAGCGCTGATTCCTTCTTACACCTCCAGAGCTGGGGGTTCGATTCTTGCCTGCATATGTGTGTGGAGTTTGCACGTTTTCCCTGTGTTTAGTGTCTTTCCTCCAAGACATGCAGTGTAGGCTAATTGCCATTTCCGATTGTGTGTAATTGTGTGCAAGTGCCTTGCGATGGTTGGCACCTCATCTAGGGTGTACCCACCTCATGCCTTGAGATCTTGGTGATAAACACAGGATAAGCAGTACAGATAATTGTTAGACTTGGATGGATGGATGGATGGACGGAACCTAGACAATTCCAGGAGCTGCATAATCTTCCTATTTAATTCCCAACAGTTCTCCATTAGTGATGAAGTTCAAACAAATCTTAACTGGAGGACCAGGCCCCCGGGTGCTCCGTCCAAACTTCTCCACATCTCCTAAAATCGTCCTGAGCATCATTCACCATTCATTCTACCAGTACAGTTTGATCCCTTAAAACACTCCATGTCCTCTTCCTGCCTTGAAAACTGATACTACTGTCACATACCACACTCCATAATATGAAACAACAGGTGCGCTACCCCTCCTCCAAACCCATCCGTCCTCCTTTCTGTCTTTCAATGCCACCCAACAACAGCACCAGCAAATCCCTTCCACTCCTCCGCCTCCCCTGTCAGATTCGTGCACCATGTGTTGACGGGAGGCTAAAATTAAAACTCCAGGGCATGACTCCAGAGTTAATTTTGTGCGTGAACGCTTAAGCCGGGAACGGCCGAATGGTGGTGGGGAGGGGGACGCTGGCTGAGCATTGAAAAGACAAGACCGATTAAGACAAACAATCGTTTCTATTACAATTCTTTTTCCCAGAACACAGTGACAAAGCCAAAGCCACATGGAATCAGAACTGGTAGAATTTCTAAACCAAAGAAACCCTTGATTACGTTTTGGCAGTGGAATCCTAAGCGTTATCAGAGATGAAGCTTTCCGGCCACATCTACAGTATAACTGCAACTGAATATGCATCCGTTGCCAAGTTCAGATATTATATTCAGGGCTTTTTAATCTACCCGTAAGTGATTGGCATGGATTCATCCCCCATACTGCCTGGTCTGATGCTATATCATGCCAGAAGCTATTTTACTCCAAGATCTTTAAAGTTAGACTCCTAGTCATTGATTACATATGGTCCAGGAAACTCTGGATCCCATTTGGACTTGAAATGTACTTCCTGCGGATTTCAAACCAAGCTAATCAGAGACTCAGCAGCTTCCCCAAAACCCTGCTAAAAAGAATAAACACATTCACAGAGACATACAGGCAGAGAGATTGTGTTTAGGCATTGTATATGATACATCATAATCCACAATATTACATGCTAGTAAAATGTAAACGGTAATACACTGCAGCCGGTTCTCGTACTCTGCACCACAAAATGCTTCAGTGACGGTGTTCTCATCCTATCCCAAGGGCTCTGCTCACGTCCGGGGAGTGACGCATGTGGTCAGTCATTTCATTGATAAAAGGGTGGCCAGAATGCAGCTTCAGAAGAATTGAAAAAGGGAAGAAAAAAAAAAAACTACCCACACCGGATTATAGACACTGTGAATGCTTTGTGAGGCACTTACACAAACACAAACCATTTCCAAGTTTCCATGGTGCGTCACGGAGAGTATAGGGTCATAGGCAGAAAAATGCACCCATCAGTTTTTGGTACGGGATAAACGTATGGCTCACCGTAAGTCAACCTTTTAACACATTTAGCTCAGCATGGATTTCAACATTTTTCTTTGCCATCCAGACCAATTCCGACTAGTGTAACAGATTAAACAGTGTCTATTTACACTGAATTATCTAACACATACCGGTGACGATCGAGTCCTTCACGGGTTTGATCGTGTAACCCATCAGTGTCAGTCTGAGAACGCTCAGATTTGAAGAAGAAACTTCCCGTCTAAGCAGTAGCCCCAATCACTGAGATAAATGGATCCATGAACATTTTATAACTTGGAGCATTTCATAAATTTTCTCTGCTTTTGGCACTTTCCTTATAACAAGTGCTCCTGATACTCACTCAGAGTGCGTCATAATACATAAAACTGATATGATTCGTCTATTTGTTATGTAGGTGAATGGATCCATCAACACTGTACTGTCACTTCACAGATTTCCTGGCTGCTATACTGTATATAGGATCTGGTCATAATTCCGAATCAACCTTGCTCATAACAGACACAATAGAATAAAAAAGGAAAAAAAGAAAAAAGTGACTGCTTAAAATGGTCTGTCAAAATGATTCTACAGAAAACAATTATACACAGATGACGTTTTGCAGAGGTCAGTAAATCCATGGTTTTTACTCGTTCCGTTATGACTGGTTCTTCGTTACGTTCCTCTGCCGATGGTAAGAGCTCCTAGGCAGGCAGGTTGTTGGCGCAGTAGAAGCTGGACGTCTCCGACACCGTCTTTGACATGCTGCGAGATGACGAGCCGTTGGACGCCAGCTCTAGGGACGGACTGTTGACGACCGGCACAGTAGGCTCCGCCCGGCTCGTCTTGTACAGACTTGTTTGTGTTTGCAGGTAACGCGTCGACTTGAGCTCCAGGCCTTCGTAGGAGTCGGCGTGAATACACGGGCACCAGCGGAATGCCTGCTTGAAGCCAGCACGGAATCTGCCGAACACACACACACACACACACACACACACACACACACACACACACACACACACAGTTTTAACCAGGTCTAAGGAGATAGATGTGCCTGGTGGATTGTGGAAGCGAGGACAAAAGTGCGACAGCGAGGCACAAAGAGCGTTCGAGTGTGCAGAAAAACGAGCTTGATGAGTACAAATGCTAAACCCTTCACGAAGAGCAGAGAGAGAGCGGAGGAGAGGGAAAAAGAGTGCGAGAGTGAGAGAGAGAGAGAGAGAGCGAGCTCAAACTGCCTTCAGAAATAGTCATTTCCACTGTTGAACACATTCTTTCCTGTGCGTCTCTTCAGCATTCACGATGCACCTTAGCTGTTATTTCCCAAATGATGAGTGTAAAATCATGATAAGTCTGAGAAAAGTGCATATGAGATGAATTGCCAAACTGGATTCCTCTGTTTCTCACCGGTTGGAAAAACAGACCTAAAACTGAAGCAATGTTCGATGCAAAGTGTCAAAGGTACAATACGACCTCTGGTAATTAATTAATCTTCGCATTAGCAAAGATTAATTAAGCTGCTGAAAAAAAATGCAATTCAATGTTTAGTGTTGGTGTGATGATACCACGTAACCATGGCGACGATGACGACCAGCAAGTGACTAAATATAGCTTGGCAGGTCGGACAGTTAGCATGTGTCCCGAAAGGTGTTAGCGATGTCTTTCCTTTTTCGAACGTCACAGTTACTGTTAATACAGGTTGTCATTAAAGCGTGTAAAATTGTGGAAGCAGTTAATCAGGTTGCAATGCTTTCTTGTTGCAGGTGATAAACAACTGGAAAGAATTTTCAACAGTCTACTTACTTCCATTTGAACTTGACCTATCATTTGGATCGTCATGGAAACGTTACGCAGCGTAAAAGCATTCAGAAGGCCTTTAACAAGTCCACAGACCTCAGTAACCATTACCCTCTTCAAATAAACTGTAGGTTTGGTTTTGGGTTTGAATAGTTTGGAGGTAGGTAGGTTAATCCTAAACATTTCATTGCTATAATAACTAGAAAAACTCACTGATCAATTATATAACTTTAATAGCTTTGTAGAAGCTTGGAGGTCCCTGGTCTCCACTCTGAGAACCATAGCTCTAAGAGGACCCTTACAGAACGTTACAAAAACTGGCCTATAGGATGAAAACCACTATCAGTTATACTATAAAGAATTCCAACTGCACTTGTAATTTTAAGCACAACTGACTTTACACATCCGTTATCATTTAAGTGCCATTACCTGTCATTCAGGCAGCAGTAGATGATGGGGTTGTACATGGTGGAGCTCATGGCGAGCCACATGACAGCCAAGTAGACCTGCTGGATGAAGGGCTTCTCGAAGAGCAAAGGGAAGAACTGATGAAGGAGGAAGTAGACGTGGTACGGCAGCCAGCAGATGGCGAAGGTACACACGACCACGATCATCATCTTCACCACCTACACACGCACATCCACATGTACAAAAAGAAATGAGAAAGGGAGTCAGCTAGTCGGGGCAAGTGAGGGCTGAAAGTAGCGCTATATACAGAAGAATATCTGAGAAGAATATCTGAGGGTGTCAATGAAAGTCAAGAATGACAGATGAAGAAAAATGAGCAGGGGCTCCTGAGGAGAGGAAGGAAAAACTCAAGTATGTGCATGTGTGTCTGAGATTGATATTGAAATGAAGAGCCGTTTTGGTCGAATGGAAATCTCATATAGAATATTTCATGACTACCGTCCTTCCTGACCCTCATCATCTTCCGAAACTGAGTCTCACGAGTGGAGAGCTTTCATCATCCTGTGTTTATTCAAACCCTCAATCTTAAACATCAGAGATTTTAGAAACGGTTCCACATTCAGCCAAGGAAAAGAAATATATGGCATATGCATAAGAGGGAAAAAGAAATCAATGTTTATCAAAGTGATTGTCCTTGCACTTGTTTCAACTTTTGTTTTATCTGCATCATGTTGCTCGTCTTTATTAAAACGAAAAACAACCAAACAAAAATTTGCATCATTTTTGACTTTCGATCATTTTAGTCTGGGAAATGTTTGGATAATAACCTTGTTACCTCTCGTCTAACACCGTGTGTGTGTGTGTGTGTGTGTGTGTGTGTGTGTGTGTGTGTGTAAATGCAGGAGAACCTTGCGTTTAGCGGTGAGCTGCTCCTGGTAGCGACCCGAGGAGTCTCCGGGAATTTCACTGGCCCACAGGTTGAGCCCCACCACCAGGTAAGCACAACCCATCACCAACAACGGCAGGAAGTAGATCAGAACAGCCACACAGACGTAATATCTGTCGAGAGGAAAAGACGGACAGGAGATGAAATCAACAGGAAAAGCAACAGGATCTCTCGTTGTAATGGTGACATTAATAGTTAAAGCACCAGTGCTACTTTAAATTCATATTAGTTTAGACGTTCTACACAACCGGCTCCGTGAAAGTTTTATTACTTAATTTATTGATACATTTTTTTACGATTTCCTGTTATGGAAGGAGTCTCCAGTGTCAGCACTTTGTAACAGAGTTAGAGCTGAAATTTTCGGAAAGTTTTTACAGACTGAGAGAACATAAGTAAGACTAGTGAAAGGAAGGACAAGAACCATGTCTCATTCATCCATCCATCTATGAACCTCTGTAGTCCAATTAGTGACTGTGGAGGCCAATGGTGAGCATTCTATTTATTCCCATTTTTACGACTGGTACTGGTCAACACTCACACACTCATTCACACACTACGGGCAATTTTAATGGCAGTTAGCCTAATCTGCCTGTCTTTGGACTGTTGGAGGAAACTGGAGAACCCGGAGGAAACTCCCCAAGCACGTGGAGAACATGCAAACTCCATGCACACAGACCCCGAGACGGGAATCGAACCCGGAAACTGGAGGTGCAACGCGACAGTGCTAACCACTAAACCACAGTGCCCAAGCACCACCTTGTCCATAATAGTTCTATAAAAGTCAATGTAATTATTTGCTAATAAAATGGACGACATATTATAACCTCCCTTATATGATGTTAAATTTAAGTAAAGCTTTGGCATACTGGATCAAACTCACAACCATTTGGCTTCGGGTTGCTGATCAAAAGGTCACGGGTTCAAGCCGCAGCTCTGTCAGACTGCCACTGTTGAGCCCACGGCCCACGGCACACGGCTGACCCAGCGCTCTGACCCCGGCTTCCTAACAAGCTCGGATAAATAAAGGAAAGAGCTCTGCTGTGCTGTAAAGTACATGTGAAAAATAAGAGTAAAGTTTTTCAAAAACACTCAAACACCTGCCATCTTCACAAAAAACAAACAAACCAAAAAACCCAGCCCTGGGGTAAGTGTTCCACTGCTGGAATTAAAAATCAGAGCGTTACTTCAATAATCCCCGGCTAATCTGGGCTCCACGGTGGCACAGGTGGTGCCCGAGCAATCCCAAACCTGCCCTCTTCTATCACTATAAAGACAGAGGCAGAGAATAAAAGTGGTTCGGCACAGAGGGGCTCGGCAGGACTACAGGATTAATCCATTCGCCCCGACTGGGCTCTTAGCAGCTGAGACCTTTCAGTCCGTTTCTCCACCAATTAACCACAATCAGAGAGAGAAAGAGCGAGTAAAAGATCGCCTGTGGAGTTAGACCACAAGCTGCTGATTAAAGCTCTCGAAAAAAAAACATGACTAAAACATTAAGCCGTCGTTCTCCACCAGGCTCTGGCTACACACACACACACACACACACCACACGTAAGCCCTATGATAGATTTATCATGTATCAGACAGACCGGTCAGTCAACCCAACGCGGCATTTCTTTCTCTCGCCGTTATGTAATCAAAGCTAATTGATGTCTTCCCTCTTGTCTGTAGTTATTCTCTGAGGAAACGAGAACGCCATATGTCCTGACAAAGGCTCCATTCATCGCCCTAGGTGAGCAAAGAAACAGCAGCAGAAGTCATTTCCGAGACCGAGCTCCTCGGGTTACGCCATGTCCATCCACTCCAAAGAAATGTCCCGATGAAGAAGAGTGTGGTGGACCGACATCAAATTTCCTGTCCTGGCTTTTTTTATTCCCAGCTCCAGGGTCCGCAGTCTAAACAGGAGCTGTTATTATAAGTTTAAATAGCGAGACCGCGAGCTGAAAGGTGATCAGTTAGGAAAACGTCTCCGAGGCGGACAAAATTAATCCAACCAATTTGCAAGGTTTCAGTAAGAGGACCAGACGTCTGGGAGATTTCCCCGGGTATTAAAAATGTCTATATTATTCTGCCGTCGGTTAGTCAAGACTGCGCGTCCATGAACTTCCACATCACCCAAAACACTTTAGTGAACATGTTTTAATTAAAAAGGACAAACCAAGGCTTTCCAATTTTTTGGCAGCGCCAGCTTTTTTTAATCTTCGTATGCATGTGTGGAAAATCGTTTTCTTTCAAGAAATAAATTCTTGAATTTAGCAAAACTATCTGCCAACAGTACAAGAAACTTTTGCTTAAACTTTAAGTAAGAGTCAGCTCAATAAATCAGCTTAATAAACGTATTCATCATTTTAAGAAAGGATCGAAAAGATGAACTGTATTCAAGATCTTTTCACTTTCTAAGATATCATTTTTGCAGTGCGCATTCAAGGCGTGGCTGACAGATTGTAATTGTCATTTAGCCACGCCCACAAAACTCTATAAAGCAAAAATGCAGCTCGGCCACTGCAGTGCCTTATCTATTACAGATACACTCCTCCTCAAGGCACTATGGCTTTTGCCCTCATGAAAGGTCTGGAGTAATTTGTATTCATGTGTGGATTTGTTTTTTTTTTCTTTCAAGTGTGCAAATAAAATAAACGTGACACTATGATATGTACAGTACAACAACTCAAGGACAAGTTTATGGATTTTTTTTGAGTCTCCTCTTATGTAAAGTAAATGTATACAAACAATAGGGTTCTAAAACTGGACTATGTTGATGATTATCACAAATTTATATTTATACACAAATTTATATTAACTACATTTACAATCATTCAAGTCATTCAAATCTACCTTAGGCGGCATGGTGGCTTATTTGTATACACTGTCGCTGTGCAGCTCCAGGGTTGGGGGTTCGACTCTCACCTCTGCTTTGTGTGCTTGGAGTTTGGACGCTCTTCCTCACACAGTTCAAAGACCTGTGCTGTAGACTGACTGCTGATTCCAAACCGCTTGTAGTATGTGTGTGTGTGTGTGTGTGTGTGTGTGTGCTAGTGATGGGTCGTCATGAACGATTCGTTCTTTTTGATTGAGTCTTTAATGTGTCTCAGAGAGTGATTCGTTAATTTTCTACTGGGCGCGTATGCGCAAATCATCGCGAAACCTCTGTAGGTTATGTACAGGAAACAGAATCGAGTAGTTACCTCTGAGTCTTTGGTCCGAATCGTTCGTTCTTTTGTCACGTGACTCCCATAGACGCTATGCAGTGCAATAGATTCAAAAGAACGAACGATTCGGACTAGAAGATATGAGAGGCGACCTGCTCATTCTATGTTCCTAGCTGCATCGTAATATTTACATAACTGGATCATAAAAAAAATTTGTATGTAGATGTGTTGGGTGTCTGTTTATTGAAAATGTAACGTTTTATTTTCTAGTTTCCGTCCCCTCCTACTGTAATGGGGTTAAATTAGGATGAACAGACTCCTAACTTTATTAAAGACATGGGCGGAGACTCTCAGACATGCGATATACCCGTCTCACACTCTGCCTTTTCTTTCTGTAGGTCTTTGCTGCAGCAGTTGCAGAAGCTTCAGGCTCTGGTCAGTGGCAAAGTGCCTCGATCCTGTAAGATGGCCTCCACACAGACCGGGACCTGTCTCATGGTACGCCCTGTCTTACTCTTCTTTCCTTTCCTAAAGATATTAGGGGCGTTTTTATAAAGTGAGAAGCAAAAGTCACATTATGTGTGTGTGTGTGAGAGTGTGTGAGAGTGTGTGTGTGCTGGACTATGTTGAGGAAGTATCAACAAATACCAGCTCGAAGAAACAAGAACAACTCACTGTCATCAGTTATTCCCCTTTCATTGTGTGATCTATCTATCGATCTATTGATTTATCTATCTATCTATCTATCTATCTATCTATCGATCTATCTATCGATCTATGTATCGATCTATTGATTTATCTATCTATCTATCTATCTATCTATCTATCTATCTATCTATCGATCTATCTATCTATTGATTTATCTATCTATCTATCTATCTATCTATCTATCTATCGATCTATCTATCGATCTATCTATTGATCTATCTATCTATCTATCTATCTATTGATCTATCTATCTATTGATTTAACTATCTATCTATCTATTGATTTATTTATCTATCTATCTATCTATCTATCGATCTATTGATTTAACTATCTATCGATCGATCTATGTATCTATTTATTGATTTATCTATCTATCTATCTATCTATCTATCGATCTATCTATCTATTGATTTATCTATCTATCTATCTATCTATCTATCT
>JAOVVA010000029.1:16804656-16821471 GCA_028565275.1 Leiocassis micropogon | reverse complement strand
ATCTATTGGTGCAGGTGTTTGTTTACATTGAGCAAGTAGCTTATTAGTAGCTTATTTTAAAGTAGATTATTAAATCCGGCACAGAACTGTTCATAACATCGCTTTCACTGAAGATTTTGATTTCACCTATAGTGCAGGTTAAACTTCAGGCAGATATCTAAGTACTGCAAAAGTTTCATTAAATTTTGTCCAGCCTGGTTTCAAGTTCTCCAATGTATAAAACATAAAGACATAATTGAAACAGCGAGTTCTGACAAAACCTTTGTATTATTTAAATAGATACCCCACTGTGTCTGAATGCTCGAATCTGATTGGTCAGAAGGTGCGCAGTCATTTTGTACAAGTACCCAGATGTAGTTCCAGCTGTACACTGTACACTTAACCTTCTGAACAGCCAAGCCAAGTTTAAGCATACTCCAAACCCTTACGTTAGCCTACAGTTCAGCAACAGAATCTAACAAAAGGACTAATTTATAATAAAATATTTTATATACGACAGCCGTTTGAGTGAAACTGAGACTAGTAAAAGAAAACAAATCGATTGACATGGCACAGAATACTTCAATCACAGTACAGTAAGGAAACTCTTAGCTGCAGTGCAAACATTTTAAAGAAAGCTGTAAGTCTGTGAATGACAATCCCCAGAGGTGGCTCGGAGTCCACTGCAGCTCAGCAAGTACACAGTACAAAATTGAAAATTGACGACGGCAAGTTGAAGAAGAGACGCATCGGACTGTGGAAACTGTACACACAGTCATTCATCAACATCACTTTCACATTACAGGATCTCGACTGAGAGTTATTGCCACATCCCCCGTACAGTCCTGACCTTGCTCCAAACCGTTTCCACATGTCCGAAAAAAAATGTTTTTCGGGAGGCCAGTGTCTCAGTTAGATCATAGCTCGAGTTTTCTGAGAAAACTAAATTACTACTACATTCATGTAGCAGGGGATTATATAGAGAAATAAAGTGAGTTTTTACTTTCATAACTGTGTTCTGTTATTCTGCACAGTCTAAAGGCCCGGTTTGACTCGAACGCCCATCATGGTTGTTTATGCTTGTGATTGTGTTGCTCACTGGTGCCACCTAGTATCACAACATTGCACCGGAAGTTTCTCGCCAGGAAAAAGATCGAAATTCTGTGTTTTGTATTGTGGCTTCTACTGAAAGTTTTCCCACTCTAGTAAAGTAAAGAAATCGTATGTTTGAGACCGTCTGTATTTTAACAATTTTAGGAGAACAGAATAATATATCAATAATTACATTTTGTTGATCAATTCAGGTAATTGAATTTGTGTTGCAGTTTTTGATTCTGAATCGATTCACACTTATTTAGGTCAACTTTCAAATAATAAATTCTTTTAAAAAAAATAGTTCCGTGGGATCTTAAACATTTTGCAAGTTTATTGCTTCTTCTTCTTATTTTGAGTTTATGTCTAGTCGGTGCAATACTGCCACCTATTGTGGCACAGAAGATTAGCTATGTTTGTACGAGACAAACTTTTACACAGTATGTTATCAATGCATTTTGAATACTTTAAATTTAATTATTTTTTCTTTTACTTTAAAACCTGAAAGAAATTGAAATGCTTGCGAGAAATCAGACAATAAAAAGCACAGCTATTGAATTGTAACGAATTGAAAATTGCAGAGCTGAAAACGCAGACAGATCCCACTTTAAGACATGGCATATAAAAAGTACATCACAGTTTTTATCTGTTTCCAGCCGGTGATGTAATACGGAGCGTCCGCAGAGCAAGCCCTGACTCACAACCATAACCTCTTGATCCCTCTCTATAAACCCCAGCTTGCCTCGTTACCAAGTAACCGGAGAGCCTGAGCTCATCTATCTTTTCCTGTGGTGTGGATTTAATACCCATACAAGGCATCAAAAGAATTCAGTGTGTTGGGGAAGGATTTTCACATCCCTGTACAAGATGCTCGAGGAAGCTTTCAGGCCTAACTCTCTGTATCTGCGTTTCTTATCTGCTCTCAAATGGTGTTTGTTTTTCTTTCTGCGTGCGTCTTCACAATTGCATGTTTGCGTCTCGGTTAAAAGCCTTCATGTTTCCTACGTCGAAGGTGATGTTTTAATTGTCATGTTGCGTCCGCACTGTAATTACGCACTTAGAGCGCGGTGTTATAAAGGGTAAGTAGGGAGAAACGCGAAATGGACATTCTGACATGGACGATGATGTTTTGATTGTAGTTTTAAAATTAAAATTGACACTTCGGGGTACATTAACAGCAAAAATATCTAATGAATAACACTGATTACAAAACATTAATCAAGAAGCGTAGAGTCAAAGCGTTCAGCTCGCAGAGTCGACTCAAAGATGAATCGCCCAGGACAGACAGGATTTCTTTTGTTTTATCACATGATGGTGAACGAGAAGCACAGACACGTGTGTAAAGAGTAACTTTCCTGCTTTCCTTCTTTTCATTTTTTCCACGTTTTCAGAAAAAAAAAATTTTCCCTTTCTTATGTTTCTTCTTGCTCTTTATAAAGTTTTTTTCTTTCTTTTTTTCCTCTTGCTCCTCTGTTTTTTCTTGCATTTCTTATTTCTTTCCAAATGTTTGGAATGGCCTTTATTATTTTTTCTTTTTTTTCTTTTACTATTCTTTTATTCTGTTTTCTTTCTGTTTCCATTTTCTTTTTTTGTACGTTTTTGTTCTCCACCTTTCTTTGTATTTTCTTTTCTCTCAGTTTATTTATTATTTTTTTCTGCTTGCTTTCCATATTTTTATTTTTTAAAGTTCTCATTCTGTTGTTTTTTTTAGGTTTCTTTTCTTACATTCCTCCTTCGTTCTTTTTCACATTTTTGCTTTTAACATCATTTTCCCCTTTGCCTTGCTTGTTTATTTATTTGTTTGTTTGTTTGCTTTATTCTTGCTTTCCTCATTTTTTTCTTTTTCTTTTTTTATATTTTCTTATGTTCCTATGTCTTTTGTCTTTCTTTCTTTTCTTCTTTCTTTTTTCTGTAGTGTTTTTTATTTATCTTTCTTTTCTTTTCATTTTTGCTGTTTTCAAAAATCTTTTGAGGGAAGTTTTCTTCCTCAAAAAATCCTCTTTTCTTTATATTCTTTATTTTCTACTTTTTTTCGGTTTTATTGTTTGTTTTTGTTCCTTTTTTTGAATCATTTTCTTATGTTCCTCATCTTTCTTACTTTCTTTCTTTCTTTCTTTCTTTCCCCTTATTCTCTTCTTTACTTCACTCTTTCAACATTTTAACGTTGTTTGCTTGTTCCCCTTTTTGCCTCGTAAACATTTGTGCCTTGTACACTCATCCTCACTTATGATAAATGATTTGTGTGCTCGTGCGTGTGTGTGGTGTGTGTGTGTGTGTGTGTGTGTGTCCGTAGTTAGTGGGTCTGTGTGTGCTGTGCGTCGGCCTGTATGCCGAGGTGGAGAGGCAGAAGCACCGCACACTAGAGGGAGTGTTCCTGGCTCCGGCCGTGGTTCTCATCCTGCTGGGCCTGGTCATGTTCTCCGTGTCCGTGGTGGGAATGCTGGGTTCTCTGCGCGACAACAAAACCCTGCTGCACATGGTGAGTGTTCTTCACTGACCGAACACACCCCGGTAATCTGTAACCGCCCTGAGCGGAGAATTAAACCAGATCTGATCTCCGCAGTTCCTGAGCGTGCTGTCGGTCCTGCTGGCGCTCCAGGCCATCGCCCTCATCATCGCTCTGCTGTTTGAGAAAACGGTAAGCAGATCTGAGAGAGACGTCAGGCTCGGCACAGCGCTCAATACACATACGTTCACCACGTTCTAATCTCCCTCTCATTATCCCTCACGGCAGACGTCCGAATTGTTCCAGAAGAACATCCGGCAAGGCATCAAGCACTACTACGATGACCTGGACTTCAAAAACATCCTGGACTACGTGCAGGACAAGGTCTGAGAGTCAAAGGTCTAAAGTCTGAAGAGTCAGAGATTCTTATCAGTGCAGTAACAACCTGCTTGTTATCACGTTATAAACCTAGTTTCAGTGGAAGCTCGTGTATGTGAGGAAGCAAAGCATTCTGGGGGATATGACTAGACATGTAATGTTCTTCTGTACTGAGAGACACAAACAAAAAAAAAACGTCTGCATTGAAGCAGACAGTGAAACCTCTGTGGAAGGAAATGTTGATGCTTCTTTTCTCTCTCACTCAATCTGTTTCTGTCTCACTGCAGTTCTCCTGCTGCGGAGGTGATGAGTATAAGGACTGGGAGGTGAATCAGTACCACTTCTGTAACGGTACCGGGCCCCTGGCCTGCGGGGTTCCTTACACTTGCTGTGTCCGCACAAAAGAGGTGCGACTCCAAACTTTTGTTATCTCTCTCTCTGTCTCTCTCTTTCTCTGTCTCTCTCTCTCTATCTCTCTCTAAATCAGTTTCCTGGGTATGTATTGTATGTTTGGACAGGTGTGATCTACAGGTGGATGTGGGCGCTGTAACCCCAAGGAATCAAAACCAGACAGTCTAACAACCCCAATTATTATAACATATGAACACACAGTACCAGTCAAAAGTTTGGACTTTGGACAAGGATTTATTTTTCTACATTTTGAAACAATACTGGCTAGTTCAAAACTATTAAATGCATTTGGGTAATTCAGTAACAACAACAACAGTCAGTTGTTATTTTAAGACACAAAGGTCAACTGTTCTGAAACAGTTCTCGCAAGAACAGTATTGTGTCAAATGCGTTTGCAAAACCCATCAAGACCAAAACTTACCTCTGCTGCAGAGGAGAAGTTCATTTAGAGTCACCAGCCTCAGAAATCACCAATTAACAAACAGCAATGTTTAAACACCAACTTAAATGTGAAAGAAGGGTGAAGGAGCTGGGGTGGTGGGGAGTTAGGGGTGGGGCTTCAAGTTGTCGGCCATATATGGGTGAAGATGTTAAACTCAAGAGTTGAGAGTTGAACCCAAAGTTCTGTGCTTGTGCGTTTGTGCTGTGTTTGTTCACAGTCTCACCTTCTCTTTCCCCTTTTCTCTATCTCTCAACTTGTCTTTCTCTATCTCTTGCTCTCTTGCTCTTTCCTGATGTTTCTCTTGCTTTCTCGAAGTCTCTCCGAATCAGTTTTATGAATCTCGCACACCTTTTTTTTTTAATTTCGCTCAGTTTCTCTCTTTGTCTCTCTTTCTTGTTCATTTTCTCTTTCTCGCGCTCTCTGTCTCTCTTCTCTGAAGCTTTCTTGCAGGCTTCTTTGCTCCTTCTGAGTCTCTCTGTCCTTCTCTATTTATGTGGTTGTGTGGTGGTGGTGTGTGGTTGTAACTATATGTGTGTGTGTGTGTGTGTGTGTCTGCCTGCACTTGGCTGATGGAAGGTGCCTCATGCATGTAGTGCTTCTGTGTATTAAATTAGTTGCACTCGGCTCTGTAGAGACCTCCCTTCATCTTCCTCTGACGTTTACTCTGGCCAGCTCTTTCTCTCTCTCTCTCTCTCTCTCGCTCTAATGGTACAGCAATAGAGAATGATGGTGTAAGTACAAAAAGTACTGGTCTGATAGCAGAGAATGCTGCTGTGGTAATGAAGAGTGCTGGCACTACGATGAACAATAGTAGGTTGATAATGTAGAAGGCTGGTACAGCTACAGGAAGCACAGACGTGATTTTGGGAGAACGTTGCAGTAAAATGGTAAAGGAGAATCCCGTCATGGACAGCAGCAAAGGTAGATATGTCAGTGTAGGTAAGGAAATATAAAAAAACAATAGGTTTGTCCTTGTCTGTGCTTTTTTTTATATTCCTTTTTACCGAGAAGCCGAGATTAGGAACTTAACTTAAAAAAATAATGGAGGTAGGGACAAGAATAAATGAGCTTTAGAAAGGAACACACAGAGACAACGAAAATGAGACAGCATGACAAATGTGATGGGGCTTTTTCTTAGCCATGCGATTAATTTCGGTGCCAAGTACCAATTTTGTTCTCAAAAAGGTCAAAAGCAACTAACCCATCATCTGTGGACGAGAAACTCCACATCTTAAGTTTTAACGGTACAAGTGGAAATCAGAGGAAGAGGAAAGAAGACCGCACTGCTTGCCCGCACTCTCATGTCAATCACGGTGACACTGACCAATCATGCGCATCTCTGAGCTCGCACATGCGGAAGGGGCGGATAGCATTTTCTCCAACTTCGTGTAAGCAGCAGTTTGAAAAGATGCGATCGGCATCTTGGAGGAAGCGCATGATTAGTCTTTGAACTCTGTGGTTGGTCATCGTTGCCTTGATGGGAGAGTGTTCTAACAGTCAGAGGTGGGGATTGAATTAATTAATTTAGGAGAATGTGGGTACAACTAAATTAGTAAATACATAATCCTCTGCCACAACATGGCAGTAACGGTACAATAGTAATGGGGAACTACAACAAGAACTTGACAGTGGACAGGAATGCAGAGAACGTGCACCTACAGTCCTATAGCGGTTGTATATATGGTGCGAAGATGAAAGAGTTTGCCTTCCTAGGCACATGGTGGGAGGTTGCAAAAAAAACCCAAATATAAATATATTGGGAAGGGGAGGCATTTGGTTGCTACCTTATTAAACAGACTAAAGAATAGCAGGTACAACTGAATTGTAGACATGAATACCCCAAACTTTGAATTCTTTAGTATTAAGATCAGATGGTGTACTTGAGGTGCCCTGATTGATTAACAACAAGAACATCAGCAGAAATAAAGGTTGCATAGAACTTTTATAAGGAGCCATGTGGATGTTACTGACATGCTGCTGAGAGAAGCTATGGAAGGAGTTCCTAACAGTAAGAATGGCACCAATGGAAGCATTAGACTTGGACATTAAACCTCAAGAACTAGCTGTGGCAGTTCATCAGTTATCCATTGGGTGAGCACCAGGTAATGATGGACTCCTGAAGGAATTTGAGAAAACAGTTCTGGCAAACATTGGGAACTTACCAGAAAACTGGATAGTTTGGTCATTGAGCCATATTGTAAGAAAAAAGTTGTGGGCAACAGTAAAGTCTGCAGATGATGTAATGGTTTTTAAGACATAGCGGTACAACAAGGGGCATCTTCTCTTCTGTACAAGTTTAGCACTTAACTTCAGAACAGTGCTGAGGCAAAGAAATAAGTAAATAACCAGAAAACCTATGGTTGAGCAAATACAGGCGTTTTTTTACATTAGCGCCCCAGGATTTTTTCCTGAGAACACTTGACCCCAAAGTTCACACTTGACCGGTTCATTTTGATCAGTGAGAACACAATTGCTTCATACTCAGGAACCGTGCTCGAGTCAGCTGGAAAAGGTGATCTCGAATGATACAGCGTATCTGGGCACAGATCTAATCAGTGCTTCGTCGGTCCGCTTCGAAATCTCTGTGCACAATCTCATCTTCTGACCTACACAGCCATAGCTAATAAAGCAGGACGGCACACAAGAGCATTGCTCTTGACATTTTTTGCCCCAAAATATCAATAATATTAGGCGCAACGCAAAGGTTAACTTTCTTGTTCTCTTCTTCTCTCGTATTTAATGGCGGCTTACAAACCACCTCTGGACGCGAGCCCCTGTCCTATACAGCCTGGTACAAGTCAGTAAGGGCTTTTTGTCTGCTGACAGAACAGAGACTGCTCTTCAGGAAAGAACTACTACTAACATGGACTACTACGTCCTGTCTATTTCTACATCGTACAGCTGAAGGGGTCGACAGACAGTTTTTCTTACCTTTTAAGATCTTAAGAGCATTATCCTCTGTTTTAAACACAAATAAGACAAGGGTGCTTATGTGTGAATCATCCATTCATTTCAGCAGGAACTATGACATTGAAGATGGTTTAAAAGTACTACCTAACCACGCTTGGGGGGCACAGAGGTTGAGGGCTTCTGCACAAGAGCATCAAGACACCACAGCTGACAGAGTTGTATTTAGTTAGTGTGAAAGTCAAGTAAACTCTCTAGTCAGTGTGAAAGAGTCGAGGTTGCTGGACTTGCTAATGCCAGCTTCTTTCACATGATGCTGCTGGAGGTCACAGCTAATCTGAGGCCACACACCCAAGTAGATCATATTGATTCCAACGTAGCTACAACTAGACTAGCAGTAATGTTTAACACACTGGGAACTTTTTCATTTTGGTCTTAAATATTCAGTTGTGCAAAAAGAAATGATCTGCATGCTCAGTTTTTACTTCTAGCTTCCTGGGAAACCAAAATTGAAACACCGTGGATCACTGAACCCAGTGATGCAAAAAAGGCCAGAATCTAAATAAAATTAATTCTAAATGAAGTCTACTATTTGAAATAGACTGCAGGATCTCTGTGTGGTTTGGGGGCTGGTTGGGGGTTTATGTTGTGTAGAAAGCAAATCATTAATCTTAAGCTTTTCAAAGGATTGTATATTCTGTAGGTGATACTTATGTCTTTATAAGAAGCTTATTGTACAATTGACTTTTAGACCAAATTATTGTAGCGTTTTTAATCGTATTTGCATATTTATCAATTTTTTTTATTCATTCATTTTCCTGTGCATTTATTCAGGTAGGTATTTAAAAAGTGCTGTTTATTTGGAATGAAATGAATGTCACATTATGAGTAGTTAAAAGAATGCTCTTGCTCTCTCTCTCACGGATAATAAGCCTGTGTGATGCTTTCCGGCTGCTAATGCACTGCTTCTGAGGAGAGAGTGGAAACGGGAGGGCAGGCCGCTTGAAGCGGAGCACTCTGTCGATGTACACGAGGCATGAATGAAGATGAAGAATTGCAGCCCTGTCTCTCACTTTCGGCCCATTATCACTTCTCTCCGACAGAGTAGAAACCTGCCGCATGGAATTTCAGATAGCACTGCTGATACAGAAATTCTGCTAAAAATCAGTAAAACGCTTGATAGTCCAGTACCTGACACACATGCTAACACATCGGTGTACAGATCTAGTAAATCCGTTACACATCCCAGAGATCTTGGTTTTAGAAAAGTCTTTTTGTGACAGTCGAATCTGTTACGGACTATCATGATTCTTTAATAGCACGCTAAGGAGCATGTCAGGTTGTCATGTGACCTGATTTCAGCCAAGACGTCACCACATGGTGTAGGAGGTGAAGACCGACCAGGTGGAGGAACGCAGGTGTGATAAGGAGTTCTGGCAACCATAAAATTAGACACGTACATATCAGATCAAAGATCGCCTTCACCTGTCAGAACCGCACCAAAATTGAATCGTCTAAACAAGGAAAAAAAAAAGAAAGAAGACGTTCTCTCTCTCGAGGGTGTGAGGTGAAGCAGAATCACAAGGCCTGGGGTGTGAAATTGATCCCAGGTGTGAAATGTAGTGACATGAAGTGGAAAGTGTGTGTGTGTGTGCATGTGTTTGTGCAGTTTTGCTTCTTTCTAAATTATAGATACCAAATTTAGAGTTCAGCAGCCTGAGCTGTTTATACTACAGTGCAAAGGTTTTTCACTCCCATAGATACTGAGTGGGAAAAGATTTTATTTAATGTGTACAAAATAAGGGAGGACACTGTTATTACGAATGAACTGTGTATAGTGTTTCAGTGTTTTTCTGAAACACTGAATCTTTTTTATATATATATATATATGTATATATGATGACGTGTAAATCTCCACCATCTATTTACGATTGCAATCGGTTTAAAATCTACACTTTATACACCTCGCCTTCACTGTGCAGCGAATAACAAACCTAACACAGCTGCATGTGTCTCGTTCTCACTAGCTACAACCTCCTAATTCTGAATTCTCGAATAACGTGGCGAGAATAATGGGTGCCGAGAATAATTTTGCGAATGACGGCGCGTGACGTGAAAAACGTGTAAGTGGGGTCACGTCATTGTTAACCACAAAACCTTACTTTTTCACATACAGGCATGAAGAATGTAGAAACTCGGGTAGGCTTTCAGGGTTTTGTACTTTGTTGGAGGAGAGGAATCTGCATCTAGAAATAATTCAATAGTAATGTGTGTTTGTGTGTGTTTCCTTTTCAGCCTGGAGAAGTGGTAAACACATTGTGCGGCTATAAAGCTCTTACCAAACAGGTACGTACGGTTCTTATTGTCCTGAATCATACATCCGCCTCGGAACAGACGCTTGCTTCATCCGTCCGGAAAAATTGCGTTTTTCGGTTCAAAGAGCAAACATCACCACATCAGTAATGATAATCAAGCGGTCTTATTCCTGCACACTTCCCGTGACTTATAGCTTTACGCCCGCCACCTGTTTATTATCTTTCTTTCCAAGGTCTGATAGTTTGCTGGCAAAATCACGGGACGTGTATTTACATTTTCAGCCGCAGTTATTCCCGACCCCGGGCTTTTCGAGGTTATTTATTCAGGCAAATTGTAGCATTATTACAGCCACTGTCTCAATTTTGACATCACGCAGAGCTGTATTGTGTGATACTGTCTAACGAAAGCTGTTCAGTCTGGAATCATTCTGTCATTTTCACCCCCCCCCCTTATGCACAGCGTGAAGATTTGGCTGATATCATACACGTGCGTGGATGTATTCATGCTGTGAACCTGTGGATGGGCGACAACATCGGGGCCACGATAGGAATCTGCTGCGCCGTGGGTTTGCCCCAGGTTAACCATCTTTCTTCTGTCATTTACTTCTTAATTTTTTTTAATTTATTAACTATTTTAAATAATCAATTTCTAGTTGTTTTTTTTTTTATTTAATGCACTATGTATTGTTGGGGTGTGGTCATTCATAAGGAGGGGGGTATGTTCAAATACAACTTTCTAGAAACCTGTTAAAAAATTTCTCCAAGAAAACTGATTCATTTCGTTTTCAAATGATAATTAGCTTGGTTGAAAAAACATGGCTACCGTTAGCCAATCAGGAATCTGCTACCATTAGCCAATTTGATAGCCACTTAACAGTTTATTTTAGCTTCCCTAATTAACACCTGATCATCTATACTCCCTGTTCTGACTTCTTACAGGTACTATGTTACTACGATATGTCCTTAGCCATATCGATCAACTTCACTGTTGCATTAAAGCTTGCAGGCAGAATTCATCTCGGAAACATGTTGGACTCGAACCAGAACCCTGAGTTTCACCAGCCTCTGTTTGTTTTTGAACATGCGGTAAAATCTGACATAACTGCACTAAAACTGCACTTCTTTTACATCGGGAAATTTTGTGGTTATGACTATACATGGCAATTTGGGCAGGGTGTACCGCTGGAACAGAAACATTCCCTAAGCTGAAGTCTGAGAAAATGTTGCCTTAGTCCCTATCAGGAAGCACGTTCAAACTGACCTTTTCAAGATGCCACTCTGTCGAGTTAATTTTCTGTTCAGCTGACACGCAGGCCTTTTATTTTAAAACCACAAGACTTCAGCAGCCCAGGAGCTGGTGGCACATTTTCCCCACTGGAAGTTTCTCAGAAATGTAAAAAACTTTAAGCATAGTTCCACTTTTTAAGTGTTTCAAGCATAAGACCATTTCAGGAGCTCAGGGACTTTTTTTTTAAACTGCAAGTACCTTCACAACAGCATCCCAGGAAATTTTACAGCAAGTGATGAGGTTTGGTGATGTTTTTAACAGGTTGTTTTTACAAGAACCACAGTGGCCCTTCAGGAACCTCTGGGAGATTTTACCTCCGAACTTTTATAACTTTGAGCAGGAAAATTTTTCAACTCATCTCACAAACTTTTTGGTCACTTTTATCACAAGAAAATTTTAAGCAGTGTATAGGAACACCGGGAACCTTTCTAGTAGATAGAAAACTTCATTGCCATAAGAGCCTTTACAGACGATCAGGAACTGTAGGCATGGTGTTCTCACAAGAACCTTTTAGGCACATTTTCCCCACAAGAACCTTTTAGCGGTTTAAGAACTTTCGATCCCATTTTAACCACAAGAAACAAACAATGACCCATGATTCCAGACAGGAGGTTCTGCACATCTTTTTGTTCCTCTTATCTGTCTGCTTTGCACAAGCTCATTCCTTTCCTCCACTTTCTCTCTCACTGCTTATACAAAGGCAGGTTAGATACCGTCAGGGGCAGCAGCTGGTGCCCTCAGCCCCATTAACGCTCTTAGCCACCAGGTGGGTCCATTCAGTGAGCGAGATCCAGCGCTGACATCATCAGCGAGCTGCCTTACCTAAAAGAGTGAAGTCATGCAGGCCACGTTCGTTTGTTTTCTTTTATGACGACGATCTTTGATCTAATAAAGAGATCAAAGGCGCACATTTAAAATATACCAGCCGGGGTTTGAGGAGTCCTGATTTGCATAATGGCACAAAAATATTTTTTTTTTTAGAAGCTTATAAAATTGTGTTTTTACAACAGGAAGCCTTTTTTTTATTTATTTAGTTTTTTATTCTAACCAGGAACTGTTAGAAGGGTGGAGCTTTTTATATAAGCCGAACTTCACTTCAATTCAAAGTATGCTGAAACTTTTAGATCAGTTCATCACTGCATCCATCTTCCCTTTAGTTTCTGGGCATCGTGCTGAGCTGCGTCTTCTGGAACCTTCTGGTTGAGATGAGCGAATCCGGGGACATGGTCGACTTCAAGGTACTCAAGAAGGCTGGATACAACTACAGGGAGCTGGACCTGTCCGGTGCCGGCTGGTGCATGTGCCTGCCCCGTGTTGGTGGCTACCTGCCCATACCTCACACTGAACCTGAACTGGTGCCGGAAGCAGAAGCCCTGACTCTTGATCTCGATTCTGACCCTTTGACCTTTGAGCAGATCCAAGCTGAGATATCCCTCAGCCAGTCGAAACAAGAGCAGCTCGGAATGGACGAGGTAGACAATTAAGTATAGAGATGCATCTCCTTCACCTGGTCCTTTAATTGAATTTTGATTTGGTATTTATTTATTTTTTTTCAGGTTGTGTATGAGGAGCAGTAGCTCTTTTATTGCACTGTCAGGTCTTGCACTATGCACCGGGTTCAAAAGAGCCTTATTAATTAGACACTGTATTTCCTCAACTAAGCTGTCATGTAACATAAAGGTTTTTTTATGATTTATTATTTTTTTTATTCCATTTTAATTGTACATTTTTACATTTTTATCTACACAAAAGAGATTTTTTTAATAGACTTGTTGGGTTTAGCGTCTTGTGTTCCTCATGAGCTCGGATTCGTAAAACGTGGTTATTCCTGTATGTGGTGACGTTTTGTGTAATGCTTTGTAAATGATGTTGGAAAAACACGGCGGTGGCGCTAAGACTCTCTTCGCTTAAAACATTTACATTCATTGATTCAGGGTGTTTTTTTTATTTTGGATTTCAATTAAATTAATTCCATTTGATTAGTGACCTTTTGTGATTAAAACTTATACCAGACAATCGGTTCAAAACCAAGCTTATTTGAAATGGCAAAATCCGGTTCTTCCTACAAAAAAAGTCACCTGATAAATCATTTTGAACATAAAACTCAGCACAAAGGGGTCTGCAGCTAACGCTGTCTACAGGGGAAGGTAGGACAAAATAACAGCTTTTTCTCAGGGTGTCATTCTTGACAGTCCACTACTACCTGTTGTTAATAATAAGGGATTGAGTTTGAAACATATGATTTTAAGGATGTGAAACCAAGCTTGCTCTAGATCCAAAGTAGCAAACGACACTATTTTGTTTTTTTTTTATATTTTTTTTATTGGAAAATCAAAATCAAATTGCTTATGTTGTAAAGAACGTTTTTTATGGTCACTACTTGAACATAAACATTCCTGATTGTTTGACTATCAAATCGGTGCTCATTTCGGGATCAGTATCTGTCATCAAATGCTGGGAATACCGTTTGCGATGCATATTATGTATTATACAACAGTTAGTGCGACCGAGTAGTCTGATTAAAAAAGAGGCATTGGTAGATAGACAGACAGATGGATAAATAGATGAGTATTTTATTGATCCTGATTTTGGAAATTTCCAAGATTAATTGCACTAATAACCATTTTATCAAATGTTCTAATAACTGCTAATTACACTAACTGTTGGTTGCAGCGCAGGTCACAGTAGGTCTGTACGGGCTGCAGAACTGAGGAGAGAGCAGCTGCCTGCCAAAACCTACATTTAATAAAAAGGCCCACTTTCAGCAAGGACACACATCTGATAACACTGTTATTTTAAATAATAATTTGTGTACTTTATAACTGCTTCTAAGTTGTTCCGTTTTGTCTCTGTGTTGTTTTATTTACGGTTAAGATAAGTTATAAAGCTAACTACCTTCTAACACTGGGCTAAATCCCAAATCCCTCTGTAACCCCTAAGTACTTGGAACAAGGGATTGTACTGTACACCCTACATATTACACTAGCTTTCAATTTAACACTATTTGGGATTCAACCCTGGAAAGAGAAACTTACTAGATTGTCTCTATAGTCTCTCTTGATCTTTATAGTTTATTCTTCTCACCTTTTGTCTATATAATACCTGTAAGAATTGAAACCTACTTTAATCTCTGTTAATCCCACTAACTGCCGGTTGGCAGCTCCGCCAGTCGCGGTTCATTAGTTCCGCCAGTCACTGAAGGTTAAGCAAAATAACTGATTAAATAGGCAAACAAAACAATCTGTTAATAATGAATGCTGTTTGTGGAACTGTTGTATACAAGCAATATCACCCTCGAGGCAGCGCCCTTGCACCCTAGACTGCATTACAGCTGTGCTGATATCCAGCACAACAGCTCTCCCTCTCGTGTTATATTGCTTAATTAGAGCTGTGTCATTAACTTCAGTTCAAGCAGTGTTTGGCTGCTGAGACTTATTTAATAAATCACTTCATTGGTTTTTGATTCAGAACCGATTCACACTGGAAATAATTTACGTAAACTTACAGGGATTACATGGCAGTTTAAGTCCCCTAAAAATATAACACAGCACTTTCAAAAAATACAAACCGTTTTCTTCGTCCACATAGTTGTACAGCGTCCACATGGTTTTGCAGGATTGTCGCTTTGTCTTCTCCTATTCAGTCTTTTCGTATTTTAAGGTGGCAGTGTTGCCCCCACTGGACTGTACAGTGGAGCAGAAGATCCCAACAATCAACAACACAACCTACACAGCATTTTAAAGTTAATTAGATACTCGTAGTAATTTTTAATACTTTTTTTTTTATTTTTCAAAAAGCTGCATGAAACAAACGATACTGTAAACTTTACTGCTATTGAATTAAATTGAATCAAAAATTGCAATGCCCAAACTTCAAATTCAACAATTTATAGTAGCGTTCCTTTTTCTTTTATTTTCCCTTTAAGAATGTAGGCCTGCACCAAGTTAGTAGCATGTATGGTCACTTCGGCCAGTAGGTTTACATACAAAGTGGGCGGCACCTATTGTAATAAGCGATCAATTTGTATTTTATCACACGCTTATAGCCAAGATTTTCACGTTTGTGAGATGCATTGTGACCTCTCATGAAACACCTTCTTTTTGTAAGATCTTAAATCAGGAATTGGATGTAACTTTTCCTGTTACAATCCTGCGGATATGAACTGACAGTAATTCAAGGACAATCTTTTGCCTTAGACACTACTCTTTTTTTTTTTTTTTTTTTTTTTTTAAATCTCAGGCTATTTTGTAATAGCCCTGATTATTTGCAAGTGTTTTTGTTTTGACATTATTTTAAATTTAGAAGAAAATTTGTTTATATAATATGTCTATATTATATAAATATGTTTATAATTAGTTCATGTTTATAAAAATGCTGTTTTGTTATGTATTTGTGCTATGTCCGTTAATGTACTGTAATCTCAAGGGCATGTGGTTTTGTAAATTACAAACGAACAAAATAATTGAGACCATAATCGGCTTTGACGACTGTCGTTTGTAGACCTATAAAACGTTTGAGACATTTCTTTTTTTTTTTTTTATAAAAACACATGGACAAAAAAAAGAATAAAGTAAGTCAGACAAGACGTTTGATTACGAACAAAGTTTTTGTGTCAATTTTTGCTTCAAGACCCTTCCAGCTCTGCATTTCCTGAAATCTACAAACATGAACAAACCTTTGCAATGTTCCTTTGCCAAACACGTACAAACTTTTATTTTCTATGGTTTGTTAGACAATGCTCTAAAAAAAAAAAATACCAACATGCTATTTGACGCAAATTTCCAGGTTTGTTGGATAAAACTAATACAGCCATGGGAAGAAACGTTATTACCCAGAAACACTAATTCTGTCCAAATATGACCTAAAAAATATAAGATTTTGTTAAATATCAGCCTACAGTGCATCCGGAAAAAGTATTCACAGCGCATCACTTTTTCCACATTTTGCTATGTCACAGCCTTATTCTAAAATGGATTAAATTCATTTTTTTCCTCAGAATTCTTCACACAACACCCCATAATGACAACATGAAAATCAGGCCTATATGGTAGAGTGGCCAGAGAGTCTCATCAGACCTGAGAATTTTGTTTCTCATGGTCTGAGAGTCCTTCAGGTGCCTTTTGGCAAACTCCAGACGGGCTGCCATGTGCCTTTTACTAAGGAGTGGCTTCCGTCTGGACCCTCTACCATATAGGCCTGATTGGTGGATTGCTGCAGAGATGGTTGTCCTTCTGGAAGTTTCTCCTCTCTCCACAAAGGACCTCTGGAGCTCTGACAGAGTGACCATCGGGTTCTTGGTCACCTCTCTGACTAAGGCCCTTCTCCCCAGATTTGTGCCTTGAGACAATCCTGTCTTGGAGGTATACAGACAATTCCTTTGACTTCATGCTTGGTTTGTGCTTGACACGAACTGTCAACAGTGGGACCTTATATAGACAGGTGTGTGCCTTTTCAAATCATGTCCAATCAACTGAATTTACCACAGATGGACTCCAATTAAGCTGCAGAAACATCTCAAGGATGATCAGGGGAAACAGGATGCGCCTGAGCTCAATTT
>JAOVVA010000029.1:16742286-16755685 GCA_028565275.1 Leiocassis micropogon | reverse complement strand
TACGGCTCCGACTCAGCTAGGGAGTCACTCGGCTACGGCTCCGACTCAGCTAGGGAGTCACTCGGCTACGGCTCCGACTCAGCTAGGGAGTCACTCGGCTACGGCTCCGAGTCAGGCCGCAGAGTCTCATCACTGGGCTGCGGGGCCAGGTCAGGCCGCAGAGTCTCATCACTGGGCTGCGGGGCCAGGTCAGGCTGAGAGTCACTAGGCTACGGGTCTGAGTCAGGTCACATGTAGTTATCAGGCAATAAATAAGCTGTAAATACTGTGTACTGTAAATAACATATCTGTATGTTTTATCAGTGTGTTGAAGAGGTCACCTAATACATTAGCGATAACACAAGATATCTTTGTTAGGCGTAGCTGTACTATCAGCTTATATACTGTGACTCCTCTGTCTATATTTCAAGGAAAATGCCTATATTTGAATAAATTTGATGATTTTGATGAGTTTTTCTTTAACCCTCAACTCTCCTCGGGTTAATGCTTGGATTGTGTCCTGCCTCACTTATACTGTAGGTTGCTTCAGAAGTGTATTTTTACAATGAATAAATGTAACCCGTTTTCTTGCAAGTCATCCAGAAACTTTCAGACCTAGTAGTATCTGTCTCTAAATCCCTAGACCTAAATATACAACAAGCATTTTTGTGTCTTTTTTTCTACCACACCTGACCCGGCCTATTACTCATCAGGGCACAGATGAGCTGTCTCAGGTGTGTTAGCACACAACAAACAATGACGTAGCTGTTTTTGCTCAGGGCCGTCTAAATCTAGGCTGTCCGTCCTCATTCCTGGAAATCTGCCACCATGAGGAGTTTAGTTTCAGCCTAGCTGAGTCCACAGGATGTTGTAACTCAGCTACGGAAGGTCTTGATTAGCCAGATCAGGTGTGACTCGGGTATGACTTTTACCCAAAGTAAGTTATAATTGTGACAGGATTCGACTGAGCAGGTGAAGGTTAGGGGTCTTCCTCAAAGGCTGGGATTTAAACTCGTAACACCTATTATGCACCCCGAGTATGACACCCCTCCCACCCCCAATTTCTTCCCCAGTCTAACCCCCTAGTAATCCATCAGCTGTCCAATATTACATGCACATTACAGAAATCCAGTGTAAAAAAAAAAATCCATTACTACATCATATGTGTGTAAATTTCAGAATGTGCACACACATATGATGATCTATGGATTTTTGTCACGTGTGATTTTTGTAATATACACACTGGTTCCTGTCTTGAGGTTTGAGTGGGAGGAGATTTGTGGGAAGCTTAAAGCTCTTATCAGAAGTACAGAGCGGTCTAGGTTCCTCTTTCTGCTCCCCACACATGCATAACATACCCGATATTTCGCAATGTAAAAAAAAAAAAGGGTCAATTATGAACTTGTCTTTGGGATGACTTTGGTTTCATGCACCAATTCGTATCGAATGCACAGAGAATCCGAAACTCTGCATCTGTTTATGGATGTAAAACTTGTGTTTCTCTGATCTGCATCTGTGAACATGTGTAGATGTGATTCGTGATTCATCGAATGTTTAGATTTCAAATGTAATGCTCATATTTCAAATAGAACAAGGACATAAGGTGAAAGGTCGTCTTCAAGACAGAATTAAAAAAAATTCTTATCAAATTCCTGAGAGAACGCTACAAGTGATGCGACGAGTATAAAATCCAGACTTATCTTTGTTTTGCATCCTTATGCAAAGGTCAGCAGGCAGTATTTGCTTATGGCAGCGCAGTGCAGCTCATGGTGGTTCTGCTACAGTATATGCAGGTCGTCTTCCAAATCCACCCGCAATCCAGAGGCTTGTACAGTGGACACTATGCATGATGGGTACATGGCTTCATTTCACTCATTTTGGCTCAGTCTGGACTCATCAGGTCACATGACGTTTTTCCATCACTCCAAAGTCCAGTCTTTATGCTCCCTAGCAAACCGAATTCTTTTTTCTGATGAGTCTCACTAACAAGTGGTTTTCTTGTGGACACACTGCTGTTTAGTCCCGATCCTGCATTGTGTGTGTGTGTGTGTGTGTGTATGTATGAAAATGCATTTACTTTCATTATTAAATATAGCTCTCTCTGGTTTTTACTGTTGATATTTTTTCCAGGCAACTTCACCACATGTTTAAGTGAGCTTGATTCATGATGTTTTTTTTTTCTTCAGACCACATTCTCTTCCACAAATTCAGCAATATCGTTTCAGGTTTTGTTGATGCGCTAAATGGGTTCTTAAGCTAGTTATAGTCGTTTCAAATCTCCCTAGTTGTTTTCTTTGCTTGATGCAGCCCAATAAATGAATCCTTTTGAAATGGCAACTTTTTTGTTTGTTTTGCTTTGGGTTTAGTGTATTAAATATGTTAAGTGCCATTTTTATGTGATGCATTAAGATTACTAAGATTAGATTGCATTGTAATGTGGTATGTGTGTGTGTGTGTGTGTGTGTGTTTAGGTCCAAGAGGTTCAGAAGAGTAAGGAAATGATCCTGGCCAGCAACCGGAGCCTGGCTGAGCAGAACCTCCAGCTGCAGCCCAGATTAGAACTTCAGAAGAACGAGTTGACGAAGCGCTACCACAGCCTTCAGGAACAGTTCGAGACCTTCCAGCTTCACAAGGCCACGCTAGGTGATGTCATACTCTCCGGTTACCAAAAACAAACAAACAAACAAAGAAACAGTCCCCTGGTTTCCTCCTCTCATCTGCTCAATGTCCTTGCCAGTGTTCATCTCTGCATTGATTACTCATGCTATTCATCTTTTTAAATCTTATGCCATCTCATGGTTCCCATGGTGTCTCTTTTCAAAAGTCCAAAAGTCTGAATGAAGCCCATTGTTAAAACTTGTCACAGGTTCTCAAGGCTCAACCTGTGCATTAAAAAAAAAAATAAACATTGGGATCAAATTTAGTGTAATAATAAATGAATAATTAATGGAAAACATTGTGAAAACATGATAGTCTTTGATATGACGATGATGTGCGTGAGCGGTAAAGCCGTAATTAAATTTCCTGCCAGTGCAAACAGTTGACGAGCACTTTTTATTTCCCTAATTGACCTAATTAAGAGGCTAGTGAGTTAAAGACTGTAATAAGCTTATTAATAAGTTTTATTGCCCCTGCAGCCCATACAACTGATATAAAGCTTTATCTTAGACGTATTATATAAGAAAAATTAGAGACACAGTCCAGAGAAACTAACACCGGAAACTTGATTAAGTGATATTTTGATAAGGTGATAACTACAATTCAACTTAAAGCTATTATAGACAGGAATTTTAAATGATATATGATATAATATTTTCCCCCCAAAATTGATTTATTTCATTTTTGCCCATCCCAAGTCACCGCTCAGGTAGAAATCTTTTCATTCCTTCTCAACTCGTCCATATCAGTAATAAAATATCAGTCAGTCTAACCGGTTCTTCTGGCTTTTAGATCTCTAAAGTATGAAAGCACTAAACCGCAAGAACCTCTCGTCCTCACTATCTTTTGTGTTTTCAAATCCTGGAGCATTAAGAGGCGTTCGAGAGCAATCCGACTCAGCATCCGGAATTTCCAAGATGTCCGAGATCAGGGAGTAGTATTGAGCTCTGCACCACACCCCGGTATACTGTGTATGTATTATGAATTAGGGGAAAAAACCTACACTGATTAGCCGCGTGACGCAGCCGTTGCTAGGCGACTCGCTCTAAAACAGCTTGCTGAAACTCTGTCCTCTTTTTTTTATTAGCCTGGCGTCTAATCGCAGATCCAGATAGAACAAGGATTTGTTTTCAGCTGAAGCACAAATCATAAAAAATGTTCCCTGTCTCTTTCTATCCTTTTCTCTCGGGTAAGGGATAGATTTTAGGATGCTGAAAATGTTTTCTTCTGGATTATTTATTGCATGATAGGGGAGAATCTGCTGTATACGTTATATTATGTTGTATAATATTGTGATTTCAAATGTACAGAGTTTCCAACTCAATGTACCGCATATCCTCTTTGTGTGTGTTTTATTTTTAATAAGGGTCAGGTGACTGCCGGTATTGTAGCTTTATCACATAAACAGATTTCTCTAAGGAGACTGAATTTATTAGAAGGAGTCTCCAGTGTCCGTGCTTTGTGACGATCAGAGGAAAAGCTGTATGTTTTATAATAAAAGTGTCAGGGTGAGGACAGAGTTTGTGATTTGCAGTTTCGCTGTAACATAAGCGCTTTGAGACAGACAGAGAGAGAGAGAGAGAGAGACGCAAACAAAGAGAGAGGCGTGTAAGCAAATAAAGCCACGTGTTTATAGTGCTATTATGATACACAAATTATGGTAAAAAAAAAAGGAGTTCTTTAACAAACTCTTTTCTACACTGAAATCAAATTTGGCCCTGGGCCTACATGGTAAAGGTACTTTTTGGCCCTTTTATAAGGTACACCCCATAAAGGAGAGTGCGTGTACCAAAAATAAAAAGTTAGGGCTGTCAATATTAACACGTTAATGCATGTGAATTATTTCATTCTTTTTTTTTACGCAAATTAATCATATGACCAAGTTTGACCCAAATGGCTTCCCATAATCACAGCATGGTTACCTGGCTATGTGTGATAATGGCACGTTTAACATGCCGTCTAAGATGACTGGAGAGGACATCACCAGGAGTGGTGGCTCAGGCAGCTGAGACTCTTGAGCTGTTGATTTGAGGATTTGAGGAGGCAGGTTCAAGCCCTGCCGGGGGTGGGTTGCCACAGCCTGTACCACCCAGCCCCTGCATGCAGTGTTGGTCCCATTCCAGAGATTTTAGTTTAAAATTTTTAAATGTTAATGTTTGGAAAAAGTATAAAACAGCATAATCTGTTTCCTCTCACCAGTTTGTCATGCTCTTTTTTTTTTTTTTTATTCCAACATTGCATGTTTATAACACAAGTAAATCCAAGTATTTTAAAATCGTGATTAATGACGATTAATCGCAGATTATGACTGTTTAACTCGATTGACAACACTAACAAAAATAATACATGAGATGGGGGGGAAAAACATTCCCTGCTTTTTTTATCTTGTCCACATTTTTGTTATCCTAAGGCTTAAACAAGCCAATTAAATGTTCCCTGTGACCTCATGCAAGAAGGTACTCCTGGCTTGTTGCTCAGCTCCGCACTGCTGTGCAGTTCTCTGGTGGAGTGTGGTGGGGTGGATGCTCCGCTGTAGCTCATTTACATAAACCCTTAAATGGTGCACCTGCCGTCCAGAAGGCCCGGGTTCAATTCCCAGCCAATTCCCAAGTCCAGCCACAAAATGTAGGGCATCTGGCATAAAACTTAAAACTATGTGGATTGGATTGGTGGAGGTTTCTGAGTGTTTCTGAGACCCGGGTTAACTTGTTAGACCCCTCGTTATACTTGTAAGGGAAACCGGCCCACTCGTTATGCGAGAGAGTCAATAAGAGATGGGTGAGTTTTTTCGCCGGAGACTTCACACACTTTAAACCAGTGCTGGTTTGCCTACAGGCAAATCTCCCTCGAACTCTTTGCTGTTCCGAGGAAATATTTTGAATATTCAGTCATTAACTGGGTTTATAGATGTGTACGCATACGTTGGGAAATGTTGTCAGCTAAACTTTACCAGTAGTGACTCATCTGTTCATTCTGATTTCAGTCAGTGAGACCACTGGCAGTTGGACTTGAATCCCTCCCTCACAGACCTCATTGTTAACAGATATTCATGTGCTCGGAGTAGAAAAAAAAAGAAAAAAAAGTCTTGTAGTCTTCATGTGCTCTGACATTCTGTACGTTATAATTTTACATACCTCGTTATCTGTAGTTAAAGTATGAATGAGTTAAAGTCTTTGCTTAGTAAATTATCACTTCTTTATCCAAAAAGGGGAAATCCGTCCACCTTGTAGACTTGCCTTCTCTGTCCCCTGCTCATTAAAACTGGGTCATGTTTGTTCGTTCGATTGTTCAGCAGTGGATTACATCCAGCGACCCGAGCAGCTGTGAGTGGGAAATCCCTTCCCCGATATCCAGGGAAATTCACAAATTCTTCTGTTAGCCAGGAAGGAGGAAGATTTCGGTCCACCCTAATCTGTTTTTCAGAAAACACTGTCCCGGTCAATTCCAGCTGGTCCATCTGAGCATTTCAAGTTAAATAGTTTTGTAGGGAGATGTGGAAACCCGATCTTGGGAACAATATGACTACATATAGTACAACACTGTTCCTTTTATCCACTAACAGACAAGATATTCACTGTCTTATGCTCTATTAAACATCATTTCCTTTTTTTTTTTTGGTTCTGGGTTAAGTGAACAAGAATACCAGGCTTTCAAACTTCTAATAAAGCTATGAACAAGGTCACGGATGAATATCTGACTGGCTATTATTTAAGCGCTGCTTCTTTCAGGCTTTTATTCCATTAAGATGTCTGCAGACGTGTATGAGAAACTCAGCTGTGCTGTATCGCTGACCTGTGGTGTAGATGTTACAGTCTACACGGAAACCTGAGCACAACAACCTTGGGCTTTGTTGCTAGTCCATTACTGTGGGAACAGCACACACCTCGCTCACTCACTCGCTCACTCACTCACTCACTCACTTTGTGTTGAACCACATTATAAACCTCGTTCCCGGTTCCGGGCAGCTGAGATTTTAGTCTCCTTCGTGGGGTGTTCAACAGTTCATTATGGTTCATAACTGCTCTCATTGTTAATGATGGTAAATATCATTTGTTTTACTGTTTCCTCTGCTTACAGACCACAAGTCTGGCGAAACATCCTTGGACACGTTACTCGCATTGCTGCAGGCAGAAGGAGCCAAAATTGAGGAAGAAACCGAGGTAGCCACTTCCACCCACCACTTACCACACAAGCCTTGAGGGTTTTCATCAACAGTTCTAAATCGTTTTCTTATGATTTAGGGTTTGGCTGTAGAGCTATCACAGGAACAGTCCAAGACATTTTTTTCAGCCGTTAGATTCTTCTAAAAGGCAAGGGATTAATGCTGTTTTAGATAGACAGAAAATCAACGAACATGTACTTACTGCAATGTATTTCCTCTGGAGTACATTTCCACAGCTGCATGGAAAGATTATTCTGATCACTGAGGTCATTTATGCTCATGTATGATCCTGGCGTGATGCTTGCAAAGAACAACTGAGAATTAATTAAATAAATAAATAAGCTGATATTGGAATTGGTGGCTTATTGTTTGCCACATGGAAAGCTTGGGTTAGATTCCCAGCCAGTGGCCCAAAACCAGTCACTGGATGAAGGGTATCCCTTGTTTCGCTTCCAGGCCTGGGAGGGTTGCGCCAGAAAGGCCATCCTTCTGTGCCGAATTAAAATTATGCGGCTCTGCCGTGGCATACCCTTAACAGGAGCACCAGAAAGAACAAGAATTTGTTAGCTAAGGAAAATTACCTTAGCTAAAACAGTATAGGGCGGCACGGTGGCTTGGCGTTTAGCACTGTCGCCTAGCACATCTAGGTCCAGGGTCTGATTCCTGTGTCGGGTCTACATGCATGGAGTTTGCGTGTTCTCCCCGTGCTTGGTGGGTTTCCTCCGGGTGTTCCGGTTTCCTCCCACAGTCCAAAGACAGGCAGATTAGGCTAATTGGTGTTTCCAAATTGCCCGTAGTGTGAGAATGTGTGTGCCCTGCGATGGATTGGTACCCTGTCCAGGGTGTACCCTGCCTCATGCCCCATGTCTCCTGGGATAGGCTCCAGGCCCCCCACCCATGAATAACAGGATAAAATACAGGATAAAGCGGTATAGACAGTGAGTGAGTGTGAATGTGCGTGTGAGTGTTGACCAGCGGTCCTACCACGGTCCTACAAAATAAATACAAGGCTTACCACTGGCCTCCACAGTCCCTAGTTGGACTACAGAGGTTCATGGATGGATGGATGGATGGATGAATGGATGGAAAACAGTATATACTCAGATTTTCAGATTTTTTTTAATACAGTTCTGACTTGACTGATCAGTAAAAAAAAAAAACTAACTAGTGACGTATTGACCTTTACCTGATAACCTTCCTCTTTAAACAGAACATGGCCGACTCTTTCCTTGATGGCGCTGTAACCCTGGATGGCTTCATTGACGAGTATCAGAGCAAGCGCAAACTGGCTCATCTGCGGAGGGTGAAGATCGAGAAGCTCCAGGAACTGGTGCTGAAATTGCCGGCAGTTGTCCAGGTTCCTCGTTACGCTGAACCGGTCTCCCCGCCTGCTCTCATGCAGAGAGAGCCCGACAGTGCCCCAGTCCCGCAGCCCAGACGTGCCCCTCCGCTTCCCCCAATCGCAAATGCTCAGCCTCTGCCTCAACCAGCTCCAGTGCTGGGCAACCCTGCTGCCCCTTACCCACCAATCCCACCCCGGGTGAGTCAACCCCAGCCCGGGTATCCTTCTCTTTACATGCCAGAGTACGCCCCGCCAGTGCCACAGAGAGCTGCCCCTCGCCTGGCTCCTCAACCAGGCTTCATCCTGCAGTGATCTTTCGTCCACTCGAAAAAGGAACAATCTATGCACTGGATGTCCGGCTGTGCCTTTTTGGAGGTCCTCCTGCCTGGGAATATCATGAGCAGACATGCTGGATCTCTGTGTACCTGGGGATTGTTAAACAAAGATCGTCTAGACATTTCTACAGTTAAAAAAAAATATAGCATCAGCAATGGTACCTTTGTTTTTAAGTCGCACTTTAGACTTTTTGTTCTTCTGGCATTGAGATCTAATACAAGATGTCTGGCTACTCTCTCCTACGTGACCGTGTGCTTCCCTTGGCTGTGTTGGGTGTAAATTCGTCTCCTGTTGTTGTTGTCATCGTCGTCAACTCCAGTGTGATAAGAGCTCGCTGGAATTCAGACAGTCGAAGCTGAAAGCTGATTTGTGTATCCTGGCAATTTTATGTAACCTCTCACCTTTTTGTATCTTTAAACATTTCATACCTGGAAAAAAACAACTAATTAATCACTGGTAATAGTGATGAAGATGTCAATGTTTAAACTTTCTAAAAATGAAGAAAAGTTCACACCACTAATTAACCAGCTTCTTTGCATCTCAAGAGAATTTAGAAGAATCCCATCTGCTCATGTAGATTTTTTTGACTTGCCTGCAATATTTCCTCAATTCAGTTCCAGTCAAAGGGAAATTAGTAATGTAACAACAGTTAACCTGGAACCGAACTAGGAACTGCATACTGTTATGTAAATGAACATGGCGTTTCTTTGTCCTGTGACCTCAATTTCTTACCAGTAGGTGGAGCAGGACCTCACTGTGGTCTCTTCAACCTTTACTCCATAACTCAAGATATTTAAGTGAATTGCCTCTGCATGCAACCTGTAAGATTACAAGTGTCCTTATACATACTCGTCCCACTCAGTGCTGGTTTTGGTCATGTCCGCATTCACATGACAGATTGGTCCTGTTTGCAAATTTTAGTGTTTTCCCTCCTCTTAACATGCTCGCTTTAACATATAGGGTGCTGTTAATTAGGTCATGAGCTGAATCAGGTTTATCGGGAGCAGGAAAACACTAAAACGTGCCCAGGGTGGGGAACCTGTGCTATATGCAATACAGCGCTGAAGCATCTTAATGTGAATCCTGATCGGCTGTCTTGCCCGAAGGCATAGGAACCTGTACCCAGTTAAGTGCTGGATTTAAAGTGCCTATCGGTCTTAAATGTTTAAGATGTTAAACAGCACAATGTTTCATAACTACGTAGAGAGAAGAGCGAGCGAGAGAGAGAGAGTAGCTCTCGGTACATTTGTGATCATTCAGTTCCTCCAGAGCGACCTGGCTCAAGGTTTACATATCAGAACTTATGGGAATGTTGTTTAAGGTTGTCTGTTATACTTTATGCTTGGGAAGGATTGTTCAGTGGTGTCGAGTGCTGACAGAGCCACCTCACCAGCAGCCAGCATTTCCCCAGCATGTGTATTTTTGTACATGGTTATTTTTGATTAATGTCTCCGTGTAGAACTAACATACGGCTGTTAGACCACAGTACACTCCTTATGTAAAATATACTGATCATTTTATTGTATTAGAATGTTGTTGTATCGATCGTTTGGTCAAAGATCCTGGACCGACACATGTCTGTTTTAAGGATAATAAAGTATGTGGTTAAAAAAATTGGACGTGCCTCTTTAGATTCATAAACATTATCAGATCTTATTCATACGTCACTTTTATCACGGTCATTCAAAACAATGGCGTGCTAAAAATATCCAACTTGGCTATGACCACCTGCCCAAACAGGCTGAGCTGGTCAAACTGGTTAGACCATCTGTGCCAAAAAAAATGGTGTTTATTATTTTTTTTTATTGAATAGCAGAAGCAATTAATAATTTCTTTCTTACTAGCTGGCAAAGATGGTCTAACAGTTTGATTAGATCAGTCTGGCTGATGAATCTGAACCCAGGGGAGGGAATATGGCGCCCCCTTCTGGACTCAAATTCTATCTATCTATCTATCTATCTATCTATCTATCTAAACAAGAAGTTCCATATTAATGTTAAATCACACAGGGATTATAACATGTCAAGTTACATCCATCACATTTCTAAATGTTGCAAAAAGTATGAATATATGCTACTACACTGCCCTGATATACACAAATAATATATGAATTAAAAGGTAAATATGTTATACTTATCTGTATGTTTTATTGTATAAATTGTACTGTTTGTCTTATAAAAAATAAAAATAAGTGTTTACGAAACTAATAAGCTATAGTAAGCACTATCTGGGTGGATCCTTAGAACACTCAGGTAATTATTTTGCTCAGTATTGCCATTAAATTTCCCAGGTGTCTTTCTAAATAATCCATACATAAACGTCAATACGTAGGATTACTGCCTGAACGTGTAAGCAAGATTCGTTCCATGCTAGACGTAGGGTTAGATTAAGCTTCTCGATTGGATAGACACTTGGATAGAACATCTCTGGTTTTATTTGTGTGATGTTGCCTTTATTTAAGCAACATCACACAAATGAGACAGTTGTTGAGTCTAGATCTGTGAATCGTAGGAAGGCTGTCGAGTTTCAGGGGTTTTAATTGAGTTTTCGGTACTGAGATTTTCTAGTCAATTCAAAGGCCAATCAATCGTGGCTGATCAAGCTGAAAAACGGCCAATCCCGTCCACTTGCTGATCAACTGGTCCATCTCTGTTATAAATGTAATAAATAATTTTAACATTTTTAAGTCAACGTAAAATGTTGATAAGTGAGTCAATTTCTTCCACATCTTTACTATACACTGATGAGCCATAACATTATGGCCTAACTTTTGCCCCAAAACAGCTCTGCCCTTTCGAGGCCTGGACTCTACTAGAAGGTGTGTGTGGTATCTGACACCAAGCCATCAGTATGGTGGAGCCTCCATAGATCGCACTTGGAGTCAACACCTTGAACTCGTTATTGTTGTGTTCCTCAAACAAATTATGTCCGGGTGCACCATCCTGCAGAAAAGGGGCCACTCCAATCAGAGAATACCTTAACCATAAAGATTGTACAGCTACAATGTTTAGGTTTGTGGTACGTGTCAAAGTCCAGAGCGTCACACTGTCCTCCTTCAGCTCGTCTTCTTTCCATGGTGCATCCTGGTGCTGTCTTCCCTGGGTAAGTGACACACACACCAGGCCACCCACATGATGTAAAAAGAATTGTGCTTTATCAGACCAGACCATCTACAGTAGTTCTACTATTGCCTCGGACCGGCATGGGTCAGTCTTAGAAGTGAGCCTTGGCTTCCTTCCTTGGACCACTTTAGAGCTGATATTTTGGCATTGCTCTGATCCAGACATCACAATCTGGCCCAAAGTAGCTCAAAATCGTTATGCATTTCTACTTCCAACACATCGGATTGGTTGACCAAACAAGTGAAGAAAAAGCAAGTTATTGTGTGTTGCTTTGTTCTCATGTTAAAAATCAAACAGAATACTGCCTAGGCATTGCATTTCATATTTCCCCTAAGGTGTAAACTGTTTATGATGTTATCAATCCTGACTAAAATTTGAGGCAGAACACACCTCACCGGTTAAGGGTAAAAATATTTGCTCAAGAGCCAAACAGCACCAGGTGGATTTGAGTTTACAACCTTCTGATCAGTAACCTGATGACTTAACCACAGTGTTAGCTATTTTTCTTTTGTTCTCTTCTCCATAAACAAAGAAACTGTTTCTCCCACAGTCCAAAGTCATGCAGAGTGTATGAATGTTGACCGGAGGTCTAACCACAGTCGTGAAAAGGAAATAAATACAATGTTGATTACCACTGGTCTCCACGGTCCCTAGTTGGACCATAGAGGTTCCTAGATGAATGGATAGAAGCACAAATTATAAGTGCTAGCCAAAAAACTACAACTATAAACTACAAATACACAAGGTTTTTTTTTTTTTTTTTTTTTAAGAAAGCACTTTTGTCAGAAAAAAAATAATAATAATAATATAATTATTATAAAAATAGAAACGCCTATTTTGGAGAAATGCTTCTGCTTGTGACTTACCTCAAGACCGCCTGTCTGTGGCTGAGGTTAGAAAAAAAAAGGAAATGAAAGAATAAAGCTTTCTGCTGAATTCAAAAGGATTAAATATGTAAAACAAATCCATGTATGTGATTTAAATTGATGTAAATTGAATTTATTGTACAAACTGGACTAATTAGGTTATTACTAACATGTTAATATAGATATACTATATGTTGCATATGTACAAATTAAAAGTGCTAGCATAAAAAGCTAATTCCAGCAAATACACATATATAAATACACAGATTTGTCTTTTTTTTTTAATTATTTATCATTATTTATTATTATTATTATTATTATTATTATTATGAAAGTCAAAAATAAAGGAAAAAAAACAAATAATAATTTGTTTATGGGGAGAAAGACTTACCTCAAAACTGTCTGTCTGTGTATGGCTGAGGTAAAAAAGAAAAAGGGGAGGTCTTGACTGTACTATTCAGGTTATTATTATCATGGTAATATAGAAATATACGCCACTTGGTACAAAGGACAAATTCTAAGCACTAGCCTAAAAGTACACTAGAAGTACAAAGATATTTATTGAATTCAGGTGTTTTAATCCGGCCCCTTAACCCCAGTGAAGGCCAATCTGCATGCTTCAGCATACTAAGACATCTTGGACGATGCTATGCTTCCAACTTTGTGGCCAAGTTTGGGGAAGGTCCTTTTCTATTCCAACATGACTGTGCTCCAGTGCACAAAGCAAGGACAATAAAGACATGGTTTGATGATCAGTGTTGGGAGACGTTACTTTTTAAAGTAACTAATTACATTACAAAATTACTGGCATTAAAAAGTAATCAGTTACATTACAGTGTTACTTTCTGATAAAAGTCACTAGTTTGAGTACTTTTCCATTGCAGAAAATGAAAACTCCTTTGTGATTCCTCATGCATGTTGTTTTAGTCAAGAC
>JAOVVA010000029.1:16732073-16742186 GCA_028565275.1 Leiocassis micropogon | reverse complement strand
GGGGGGGGGGCGGGGGGGTTAACGGAGGCTTGTAGGACGACTTTCACACACACACACACACACACACACACACACACACTAACGGACTGGGAATGACTGCTGTCTGGCTCACGGATTACATAAATTGTCTGAATAACTGATTACATTTTTGAAAAAGTAACTAAATAACTGAGTACTTAAAAGGCGGACCCAAGGGGTTAGATTACTCATTACATCAAAAAAGTAATCCAAGTACTCTAACATGTTACTTTGTAACACATTACACCCAACACTGTTGATGAGTTCGGTGTGGAAGAACTTGATTGGCCCGCACGGAGCCCTGACCTCAACTCCATCGAGCACCTTTGGGACGAACTGGAACGGAGATTGCGAGCCAGGCCTTCTCGTCCAACATCAGTGCCTGACCTCATAAATGCTTTACAGAATGAATGGACATGAATATCCACTAATATCTTGCGGACAGCCTTCCAAGAAGAGTGGAAGCTGTTATAGCTCACTTCCCGTCACACATATACATACACTGACACGCTCAGTCACACTAAAGGCCAATTTGGGAATGCCACCTTACCTAGTCGGCATGTCTTTGGACTGTGGGAGGTAACCGGAGTACCCGGAGGAAACCGACCAAGCACCAGGGGAGAACACGCAAACACCATGCACACAGACCCCGAGGCGGGAATCTAACCCAAACCATATTGGAATGTACGTATTCGGATTCAGTGTCATTGCAGGTTCTGACAAATACTTTTTTTTTGTTATCCATATAGTGTATATACAAAAGCTTTTGCCTGTTTTTTTTTTTTCTTTCAGAAATAACGGATCATATTTTTTTTTCTGTAAGGAGAATCCCTTCTGCGGCTCAGGATTTACCTCAGGATTGTCTGTGGTTAAAAACCACCACAGTGTGTGTACGGAGTGCACTAGGCTGCGGGGTGTCCTGCTCTCAGTAGTGCGCATGTGTAGCCATAGAGACGCTCGAGAGAGCTCGGCGCGCGACGCGGTGACGTCATGACGTCGGGAGCTCCGACTCCGCCATGTTGAAGGAAATCTCAGAGATAAGCGGGGTTTTTTTTTGTTTTTTTTTTCAGAACTGGGAGGGACGAGCGAGCAGACGGACGGACGGTCAGCGCAGAGAGGGTGGTGTGGGTGGGAGGGTAGATAGAGCTGGAGACGCTGTTTACTGACCCGCAACCTGCACGTCTGACAAGCCGAGAGGATCGCGCAGGAGTTGGAGGTTCTGAAAAAAAGTGCGGAACCGGATTAACCGCCCAGAACCGCGTACCGAACCGAACCGTCTCCGTCCTGCTGGAGCTGGAGTTTAATACAGTATAACGCCGTCTTGTCCTGTCTCGTCTCGTCTTGTCTTTGCAGAGAACTGTACACGCATGACATCTTTGGACCCGCTTCCAGGGAGACCAGTTTTCCCGCGGGAACGCGACTCGTTACCATAGCAATAAGATCGCTAATTAATCTGTCTCCTAATTACAATGCTCCTGTCACTGGGGTTCTGGACTCGGTCGCTTTTCTGACTCGATAACCTTTTTTTTTTTTCTTCTTTTTTTCTGGGGGACAATCAGAGCACATCTGGATACCTGAGCACTCCTCACTTCGTGGGATAATTAATTTAATTAACAATTTATTAGTTCATTATCTAAAATCTCTAAGGGGGAAAAATATATATACATATCTATATATACAAGCGAAGATGTCGACCAAAGAAATGAAAGAAAAACAGTCGACCACTGAACGTATCGTTAAAAGTAAGTTTATTTGCCTTAAGGTTGAAATGAAAATAATAATAATAATAATAATAATAAAAAACATTTTTCTCAGTTTAACCTGTTGGATTGTCTGGCTCTACTAAAATACTTCAAATGTAACTTCTCTACCTGCATTAAAATAACTATGTATATATTATATCTAACATTTTGTGATACAGTAAAACCCATCATGTTCCCCCTGCATTACTTTTTTCTTGATTTGTTATCTGGTTCTATATGCGTGCCTTAATGACACCGACTCGCCATGTGTCACGCTTCTAGACACTCGGTGGACACCCCCTCAGACCTAACCTAGATTTCAGTTCGGTTGAGGACGCGTCTTGCCTCAGAGCCGCCGGAGCAAATCCAGGGAACGAGACGATCCGTGCTTAGTCTCTCTCTCTCTCTCTCTCTCTCTCTCTCTCTCTCTCTGACTCTCTGTGCCACTTTGAGAAACCCGAATTTAAAATCAAGTCCTCTGTATGTCTTGTGTGGACGTCCATCGTGTCTGATCAGATGAGTTGGGGTCTTGATCTTACACTCTGGTTCCCGTCTATCTGTAGTTTCGCAATTTTCTCTCTGTGTCTCCAGCTTTTTCCAGCCACCTTAAAAAAACTTCTTAGGAGCTGGACTGGATTTGCTGAATTGCCCCAGGGTGTGAATGTATACTATTATATTCATGGTGCTCTATGATAAGTGGTATTTCTACTTCAATATTTAGATCTATTCCTGAAAAGAACATAAGGGATCTACGAAAGCCTTCATCATGATGATGAATTACCTAAATAGCATATTCTCCATACCAAAGCCATATTCCCAATATGCAGCCCTCAACGTCAAGCATTTGGCGTTGCAGTTTATGACGTGCTATCCTTATATTAAGAAAAAAATCTGGAGAGGTAAAAACATTTAAAGTTTTTTTTTTTTTAAACACCCATATCCGACATCCTGAGTGAACGGTAAGTATTTCTGCCTGGTCCCGTGGGGCGGATGCCAGCTCTCACTCGGACCTCATTAAGTCCAGCTGGCTCCCAGGAGAACGGTTCCCAGAGCTCTCCTGGCTTCCTGGAAGATTTTCACCCTTTTAGTGCTTTGAAAACCAGAGGGCTGAGTCTTTCAATTACCGATAAAAGTAGAGAGAGAGGTAAGAAAAGGTGAGCAGAGAGGCAGATTTGGAAAGTCAGCCAAAGGAGCCTGGCACGGTGGGTACTCGCAGGAAAGAAAGAAAGAAGAGTGGAATTTATTTATTACTGCTGTTTTACAAGCCAGATCCACACACTCCAAATGTAGCATTCTTGGCTTATGGTTATCAGATGCCGCTAAAGGCGTAAGCTACATGAATGTTAGATTAACTGTCTGGATTTTTTGTTGTTGTGGCTAAGCAGAAACCGTGCATGCCTTAATTAACAGGTGAAATTAAGCACTTTGTATTCCACACACACCTGAGACGCCCCACCCCTCCCCCCCCAACCGCCATTAAGTGTGGTGCTGCTCTTGTTTTGCCCTCCTAGCCTTTTGTGACCTCGGTTTACATTCACACTGTTTATGTCCTGGTGGGGTGGGATTTAATATCTCAACTGTTTATGGATCTGTCTTACCAGATGGGTTTGCAGTTATGCTTATTTCATAAACAGTCAGTGTTGTGGTGCGACGTGCCAGTGTTCAGTTTGCCCTTTGGGCTAAAGCTTGTCTGACAGCTGAAGTAGTTGCAGGACGTCAGTTAAGAAGGACGGAGTGCTGCTGAAAGAGGCGCTGTCGCCCAACCACGAGTGTTTGCACTAATAACAGACCACGGTTAAACCTAGGTGACTGTTTCCCTTAAAATATCCAGAATTCAGGCTGGTTCTCCGAGCACATTGCCAGAAACTGGATCTGTGTAGTGTACATAAACGGTTATATGCTGGCAAGACAAAGTGTTCATGCAGAACCGTCTGCTTTGGATTTCTTCTAACGCATGCATATTCATGGCCAGACTTGTTCTTCCAGCCTTAGTGCATCTATTCTTGTGAACCTCAGCATAAGGATCCTGTTCACACAATGCGAGCCCTTAAAATAAACACACTGTACCTGGAATCCCCAGCTAATTGAGGCTTTGCCTAATCCCTGCTTAGAGTCCCTTTTTTCCCAGCCTGCTTTGTGGACCCAGGAGTGCTTAGTGTTTATTTTTTGCTCTCGTGCTCTCTGTGGAAGTTGAGGAGGTGGTGTGTTGGGGCAACTCTTATTTAGGCCACTTCCTGTTTAGGACGGATCGACTGATGCGATCGAGTGTGTGTGCGATAAATGGTATAAAGCTCCATACGCTGGCTCGAGCGGTCATCTCTGTGTCCGTGCCCTTAGAGGCGCACTTGGACGACGTGCTAAGCTGTGGGTATTTATGGAGCTTGGGACTAGGCCAGTGGATACACTTCCTGTTTACAGATTTGTCCTGGTGTCAGAAAGTGTTTAAAAAGTGCAATAAGGGTACTGCCCTTTGCTTTTTTTTATTTTATTTTTTTTTATTTCAGCAATAGCGGTCATTATGAAATTTTTGTTGCTAATACTGTATGTTGACTCCAAGGTTAGTGCTTTTTAACAGCTAAGATTTAGTTTTGCAGTGAAGACACGCACTCTCTGATTTATGTTCCCCCTCAATATTTTCCCCCTCCTCTCTTTGGGTTTGATCTTTCCTCAAACATTCCCGGATCAGATAACAAGAGTCTGCCGATGAACAGTTGTGAAACGTACATTGTTTCCGTAGTTAGTCACTTCATGAAAGCAGCTGTAGAGAATTAAGAATTTGGGTCGAACCGGAGACCCGAATGTCACGAAACGGTGATGAATTGGCTGATAAGTGTGTATCGGTGAGCTGTGAGGCTTGAACATGGTTTGTTGGGATGCGGTGGCATTTGGAAGATGACTTTAGGCTTTGAGTTGTGACATCGGTTTCAGATTCTGGCAACAAGTGTACACTTTGATCAGTTGCTGACTGTTTTGGAAAGATCTACATGCAAATACTTTGGCCTTCACTCGTGCTTGAAATTATTATTATTATTATCGTTTATGGTTCTCCGGTTTTTGGTAAGTTCCAGTACTAGAGCCTAGACGTAGACGTCCCTACCAAAAAAATAAAAAATAAAATAAAATTCTAGTATATTATATGAGAGTCTGGAATATCTGACCTCATATAGCAGACCAATCAGATTTGACCTGCTAATAACTCTTTTTAGATTTAAAATTTAGCATTTTATCTTTTCACACTTAACATGCACGCTGATATTCAGGAAAATCTCTGTTAAATCTCGAAACATAAACAGATATTAGACCGTCTGGGTTTAATTTGTTTAGTCTGGATCGGTGTGGAACACAAAGCCTGTTGTCGCTTCCACACGGCTCGCTGATTGACTGATTCACCAGATCGATCTTGCCTTGATGGGGACGGGAAGTACTGAGGAGTCTGACAGCGCTCGGGCGGCTTCTCCATCGGCCACGACTTCCCCTGTAATTTCCATCACGCTAGTGGAGACGGCTGACGGATCGAGGGAGTAGCTGTCAAGTGCCGTCTCCCGCGCGACTCTTGGGCATCACGAAGCCTACGAGGACGCCCTACGAATGTCAGCTGCTTCTGAAAGTCATCGGAAGAATGTCTGTAACTCTGGCACTCGTTACATCAAGCGATCAGGATGCGCAGTGCATCATTTATATTTACTAAAAAAAGGATTAAAGTCAGGTTTTGGCACAAGATTCTCTCGTTATAAAATTGGCTAGGAAGACGGGATGTTTGTGCTGTTTATTTTTATCCTTTTTTAAATTTTTTTATCCAAATGAATCTCAAAATTTGCCGTGCATGTTGATTTTTGGGTATGGTTCAGGTAAGAGGTTTTGGCAGAAAGCTCAGAGAGAGACCGTAACAGATAGCAAAACAATTTAGAAGGTAGTAAAATATAGCATTAGGGATTCTACAGCAGAATCCTATGCAGGAGCTTGTCTGGCTGATGCTGTACATATTTTGCCTGTAATACTTATTGGTTATGACAATTATTTCCAAGTGGTGGGCCAACCCAATCCAGCCAACATTTCTTCTGGCAATCTGCCTGCGGGGTTTACAACGGCAGGCAGGTGTTGTGTGTGGGAATCGCACACAATATGAGACAAAACGAGTCTGGAAAACAGTTTTATCTTTTCCCACTAATAAAAAAGAAAAGAGATTTGTGTTTGTCGGCCATCCAGTGGGGGCGGGACGTTCAAAGATGAGGCATTTTATCTCTGGATTAATCATGAAATAAATATTAAGTAAATTTACAAGATACATATCTAATATACATGAAATACGTTGACCAATTTAGAGTGCTAATGCCCCATGTTGTTAGTATTTTGTTAACTTTTAACTTATTTTGATTATCGACAGGGGGGAAAAATCCATTCAGGGATGGAAGCCATTCTTTTGGTTGGCGATTCACATATCTTAAAAACGATTTTTCAAAAAAACAATTTTTAAATGTATATTTGTCCGCTTTTGTGGTTAAATATTGCAGTTTGTCTATAATCCTACAGGTGGCGCTCTAAACTATTCGCAGATTGGCAGGCAGCACAGCGTCCTGTGTGGTGGGAGTGAATTATGTGTCAAGTTTGTTACAAAAACCAAAAAGCAACAAAAAAAAACAATTCCTACAATCGTCATGTAGGTATCGTGATAATATCGTATCGGGTGGTCCATGGTGATTTGCATCCTTGGTTTTAATGTCAGATTATGGTTTCCTTGAAGCTTGAAATTGGTAGAAAATTAGGTAGTTTTTTTTAATTATTTTATTTATCCAACACAGAGGTGTGAACGAGCTCCGATAGCAGAGTGACAGGTGGACAGCATGTAGAGAAAAAAATCTTGCTAAATGCACACAGCCTTTATTTTGTGCCCAGTTTTTCTTCATGTATAAAGCAGCGTTCCTTCTCTGTTCCCGCCGCAGGCGTGCCCCTCCCGCCTCACCAGCGGCTCACCATGAAGGAGCTGTTCGTGAACGGCAAGCCCAGCACCGAGCTGCTGAAGAGTCACCTGGTGAAAGAGGGCCGGGTGGAGGAAGAAGTCGCCTTGCGCATCATCAACGAGGGCGCCGGCATCCTGCGGCAGGAGAAGTGCATGCTGGAGGTGGAGGCGCCCATCACCGGTGAGAACGACCTCGACTTGTGGAAACTTCCAGTTGAATTAGAAATGAAATGAGTGACAAAGTTCTGATCAGGTTCCTACAGACCTGTAAGGTGATTAAAGTACATCTTAGATAGTTTTTAGTCATGTACAGTGGGAGTGTTTTTCGAAGTTTAGAACATTATAATAGTGTATATACTTTATTATTATTATTTTTTCGGGCGGGGATATTTACTGTTTGATGTCTCACATGTATGTTGCATCACACTAAATCCCGTGGATTTTCAGATTTTCTGCCTTTAAAGCCACAGTGTAGTCAAGCAGCCTCATTTAAAAAAAAAAATGTAATTATGGATAATAAATCGTATTTACGTTTTCATGGTTTTTTTTTGGAGACACTCTGGCCAGTGCTTTATCTTACAGAAAAATGAAAAACAACATTGTTAGTTCCTAGAAGTGAGCTGTGATCTCAGAAGTACCACAATTTCATGTTACTATTATTATTGTGAGGGATTGAGGTTACTTGGCAACCAGGATCAGTGTTTTAAATTGACATCAGTTATGAGTCCCCTGTTGGCTGTGCCTCTGAGCGCTCTTGCGTGCATGACTACAATTTTTTCTTTTTTTTTTACTGGATAAAGTTAAAAGCAATCTAGGATGTTCGCATGCTGCACAGAACCGCGATCCCGTCGAAGCCGAGATATGACACAACATGTCACAGAGAAGCAGACAGCTCTGGAGTCTCAGAAACATAACCGAGGTGTGGGTATTTATAACACCTAGCAGGTTCCTTACAATCCCGTTATGCATGTTCTCCCCCCCCCATACGATGTGCTGAGATTTCTCACTGACGTGCCACACGCTGGAATGTGAGACGCTTCAGATGTGATGCGCGTTCGCCCCCGGCACCTTTTGTTGCTAAGTGACAGCAGCCTCGTCAGTCTAGCCCTGATGTAAGAAGGTGTGCGGAGGTGTGAGTCTTCACCGATTCCTTTCGTCGAGCGTTTCTGTTTTTAATGCGCGCCTCAATTGACCTGTCTCGGTGATTTTTATTATTTCCCCCCACACACTGATCAGTGCAGATCTTCCCCCGATTTCTGGGAGTTTCGCTACAACAAAAGCGCCATTATGTACCATTGTTAAAAAATAAACAGCTTGATTGAAGTGTGTGTGTGTAGTTTACGAGTGTATATATTTATACCACAATGTAATCCGTATATTCAGTCTTGTTTTTTCTTTTATCATTTTCTATTTGTTTTTTAGTATGCGGTGATGTCCACGGCCAGTTCTTTGACCTCATGAAGCTTTTCGAGGTGGGAGGGTCACCAGACAACACGCGCTACCTCTTCCTCGGCGACTACGTTGACCGAGGCTACTTCAGCATCGAGGTGAGCGTCAGACGCTGTTGTGATTTCCTCGCACTGATATTTGTTAACCCGAATGAAACTACACAATCAATTATCGAGATTGTGTCCTATCTCTAACGAGAGAGAGTGCTGTTGTGATGGTGATCAGTTGTAGGCACGAGGGCACGGCCAGAATACTGAAGATATCACCGCCGTGCTGAAGTCCAGCACTACAGCACGACCTCGAGTGCGATACAACAGTTCCACAAACACCATTTAGTATCCACAAGTTTATGCATTGTTTGTTTATTTAACCAGGTATTTTGCTCCGCTAACACACATCCTTCCGCGACTCGCAGAACAACTAACCTAGCAGAACTGGCGACTGACAGTTAGTTTAATTAACATGGGTGAAACCAGTTTAAAAACTCGCAAAAAAAAAAAAAAATTGGGGGGATGTAAGATGACCAATAGAACACATCAAGATGATTTTTTGGAATTTTTGTCTGTCTGTTCATCTAAAAACTACTGAACGAATTTTGATGGGGTTTTCACAGGTGTATTTGGCCGAGCTTGAGGTAACATACAGACGATACATCGCAATCGACACTCGGGAAGAGAAGATATGCTAGCTTGAAATTTAAATGGAAAACACACTTCATGTTTAAAGTTTATGCATTTATTTATCATAAAACAAATGAACCTCGAAAAAAATTATTAGTTCATCTCAAAATTCAACAGATGGCGCTGTACATTGTTAAATACGCGCTTATGAGTGTGTGATTGAAATCTAATTAGTAAACGCGATCTCACACCTTCATTCAGGTAAACACGTAAAAGTTTACCCTCTAGAGATATGGATGTTGTCCATCTTTGCTGGAACCTTCTAGTACACAGATGGAGAAAAATGGTTCTCCATGCGAAAATTGTTAGAAATTGATTGTATTGTAAATTAATGGAATTTTTGTGAAAAAAAACATCATTTTTAAAAGACTATGTGATGCATGAAATATTTCGAGTAAATTGATTCCTGAGCTCTGGCTGTGGTGTACACCCTTGTCTTTCTAAACCATATATTAAAGACCAATCATTAAAGACCAGCTTGGCTGAACCATATTAAAACCATATAAACTAGGTGTTTTTTTTTTTTACATGGACCCTAATATTCTACTATTAACCAGAATAATAATTAGTCAGACTATAAGCGATCAGAACAGCCTGACCTGATTCTGCCCAATGAGAATGAGAGGGGTGGCATGTAAACCTTTGATAATCTGTTTAATAGGTTAATATTAGCCATATAAAAACCTGATCAGATAGATTCTCTATTATTGGTATAAATATATTATTCTTGTTCCACAAATCCTGATCAATAACCTCAGTGCGAACTCTCCCCCACCTGTCTGTACTTCTGATTTTCATCCACTGGCTGAGGTGGAAGCACTGATTGGTTCATTTTTCATACATAGTAAAGCATCTAACCAATCATAGACGAGACAGAATTTCTGTAACCAATCATAATGCAGAATCTGAGGTTTATTTCAATTCATTTTCATTTTATTTGTATAGAGCTTTACAGAATCAAATTATGGATGGAGTAAGAAATGTAAGAAATTGTAAATGTGTATGAATCAGAATGATCAGATAGTCTCTGATGAGCAAGCCGAGAGTGACGGTGGCAAGGAAAAACTCCCTGAGATGGCAATAGGAAGAAACCATGAGAGGAACCAGATTCAACAGGGAACCCATCCTCATCTGGGTGGTAACAGATAGCAGATATAACTAGAAGTTACAACAATATAACAGGAGAAGTCTTAATATGGAGTCCAGGTGGTTATTGGAGGTTCTGGTACAAAACTGTAGGAAATTCTATTCAGACTATTGAGTGACT
>JAOVVA010000029.1:16705717-16725929 GCA_028565275.1 Leiocassis micropogon | reverse complement strand
TATATATATATATATATATATATATATATATATATATATATTGCTCTGTGCAGCAAGCGTTACATCATGTACCGTTGTCATGAAGAACTGGAACTGAGGGAAACAAGATACAGTGTGTATGAATAGAAATAAGTGAATACAAATCAAGTTGGAGATGCTGGGTCGAGCTGAGCGCAAAAGTTCGGTGCTCATGTTTAGACAAAATAAAAAAAATACAACGTGGCGTAATTTCTCGAAAAAGAAAGTTGAGTTTAAGGTTGTCAGATTTTTTTTTTTGTTTGTTTTTTTGTACTGATTTACTTTCTTCCGCTTTGACCCACATTGCTAACGTACCCCCACCGCCCGCACAGCTGCTGTCCTGAAGTACGAAAACAACGTCATGAACATCCGTCAGTTCAACTGCTCACCTCATCCCTACTGGCTGCCCAACTTCATGGACGTCTTCACGTGGTCGCTGCCCTTTGTCGGCGAGAAAGGTACCGACATGTTTTTGATCTAAGTACGAGGGTACTCCGCATTTATTTAAACTTTTATATAAGTCAAATACATAATTTTTCAACATGATCCCCTTGCTTTGTCCATCCGCCAGCAAGCTTTCGTATTCCCACATTAAAAAATGGTTAAGGCTAAGAGGCGAGCCGCGAATGCATCGCTGTCTTCACCTTTTTACTCCCTAATTTAGTCGTGTCCAATTCCTCCCCGTCACTAGGGGGCTCCCACATCATGGCTACTACTACCACTCAGTCGGGACGGCCGAAGACTATCCCGTGTTTCCTCTGAACCACATGACGCCAGCCGACAGCATCTTTTTGAACTGCTTGCTCACGCACCGTTGGGGGCGGCGTAACACACTCGGAGGACAGTGCTATCTGCTGCTTCCGCTTGCGTGAGCTCACAGACGCCCCTGATCGGCTGTAGAGCCGTGATTAATGTGGGAGCACTGAGTACCTCTCATTCCTCCCCTTTGAGAGAGCTTGGCCAATCAGCTCTCTCTAGACCTCCGGCTGCGAGAGGTTACAGTATCACCCGGGAATCGAACTTGTGATCTCTGGATAATAGGACGAGCACTTTACCACGCTGTCTTCACTTCTTTATCAGAAGTGAATCTTTGTCCTGCTTTCAGGGGACCAAACAGTTGAAAGTCTGATAGAGAGAAATCAGGACTATGGGAGGATCCTTTAACATCTCAAAACTGAGTTTTTGCAGAGTGTGGGAAGAAGTGGATGGGCGTGCATCATTGTGCAAGATCACAACGCATTTGGATAGCAGTCCTCTGAGATTAATCCGAAGTTTAGGGTTCACCTCTTCAATAAGGAACACTAGGACCACTGGTAAAACCTTCCCTGGACCCACTACAGTTTGCCTACCAGTCTCATGTCGGAGTGGATGATGCAGTCGTATACCTATTGCAGCGTGCCCACTCTTTCCTGGATGGATGTAACAGTACAGTGAGAATCATGTCTTTTGATTTCTCCAGTGCCTTTACTACAATACAATCATTTCTACTGATTACTATTACTGCTGACTATCTGTTAGGGAAGCCCCAGCTTGTAGGGTTGGGGAATTCCCTGTCTGATGTGGTGGTCAGGAACACCATTCTCTGTCCATTTCTGTTCACTCTTGTCCTTAAGAATCCCAGAAAACTGTAAGCTTTGACGAATTTTCAAGCTAATGGTCGACTTGAACTTTTTCTCGGTCGGTGATTGAGGATGTTTCACTCCGCCGTTTATTCTCAGGCTCGTAGTGATGAATCCATGTTTCGTCACCACTAACGAATCTCTTTTAAAAAAGCTTTCACATTCCTTAGACTATCAGTTCAAATTTAGTTTGCAGATATTCAAACACTTCTGTTTATGTTCTTCAGTGAGTTATTTTCTCAGACCACAAAATCACTAAATCACTGCACGCTCCTCATCTTTCGTGCAAATTTCAAGCAGGACGTCCATTTTTGCTCAGTTACAAATGAAATGATGTACCACGTTCACACCTGCACCGCAGTGACTGGGGAGAAGACAAGAGCGTTGAAAAGAAAGAGCTGATGAGACAGAGCGGACAACAGGAGTTTTAATGTAACCGGAGTGCGGATAATTTTTTACTCAACCTTGTGTGTGGAGAGTTCAATATGAATTAGCTGTTACTACGGAAACGCAAACAACCTATCGACGTGCCGCGTCAGGTTTGAGAACGTGTGATGTGTTTTAAACATTCTGCACCAAGTGTCTTTGTGCCCTCAGTGACCGAGATGCTGGTCAACGTGCTGAACATCTGCTCGGATGACGAGCTCATGTCAGAGGGAGACGACCTGTACGAAGGTATCTGAGACACGTATACATATTCATACACACCCATGTTTATACACTCTGGGCAGTTTAGAAACAGCAATCAGACTACAATGCATGTCTTAGGACTGTGGACGGAAGTCCATCAAGCACTGGGAGAACATGCAAACTCCATACACACAAACCTGGTCACGCCCACTTTGAGTTTAAATCTGAATACAGATATAGTTAAACCCCTGGTTTGGACAGTAATATCATGTTTGCATGTATGTGCGTGTGTGTGTGTGATTTCAGGTGGCGCCCCAGCAGCTCGTAAGGAGGTGATCAGAAATAAAATCCGTGCCATCGGCAAGATGGCCAGAGTTTTCTCCGTGCTCAGGTTGGTCGCTAGTTTACAAAAAAGCTTTCCTTTCGGCGAGACGTGAATCGCCATGAGAGTTTCCTAACCGGTGTGGCGATGTTAACGGAATGAATTGGCTTTTAGAGGTCCTGTGTTTTAGTGTTTCTTAAGCAAGGTCTCATCCCTCAGACTCGTTAATTTCACTCCTCCTTCGAGCATGGCGTTTCAGTGTTTATGAAAGAACAACAGAGCTGAGCAACGAGCCGGGGGAGGGGCTGTTCCTGTATGAGGTCACACAAGGAGAGGGGGGTGTAATTGGCCCTGATCAATACAAAAAAAAAAAGGACAATTATTTTTTTTTTTATTCTTTTTGGCTCAAATGTCAACAGAAATGTGATTTTTGCATGAGAGGTTGCCTTTAATTTTCACTAATTTGTACCGTTTGAAGATCGTCTGCAATTTCACGATTACAGCCGCTCGTCCTCACATCAGCCATAACAGTCACATCTTGGACGTTGGGTTATGTTTCCCCCCCCTCGCTCTATCTGCTTCCCAAGGCGTTTCTGTGCTGCGTTTGCGATTTTGACCACCGTTTGGCGTCTGGACATCGTTCCCTCTCACTCAGCCGTCTGAGACGGGGCAGGCCTCGTTACCAAAATGGGACACGGAGTCGAAAATAGAATTTACTGTTTATAAAAGAAGAGAGCAGCATAGATATATACATACACACACACACACGCACACACACACACACACTGACATACACGGGTCTGTTAGGAATAATGAAGCAGCATTAGTGAGTCATGGCTGAAAGTAGGTGTATAATTAATTGCATTAGAATTTCGCTGCAGCCAGAAAAGAGGGGAGGAGTAGGGAAGAGCGGAGAGGAGAGGAGAGGAGCGGGGCGCCGGCCGCATTGCCAAACCTTTTGTCTCGTTTTTCGATAACGATATTCAGGATGTTCAGATTACCATTTAATCCCCCCTCCCCTTTTACTCCCATCATGCTAATTGATTCTGTTGGATTCTGTAAATGTAGTGCTAATGAGGCTCACGTGTGCATTTCTAATGTGTGTATGTGTTTCTGTGTGTGTGTGTGTGTGTGTGTGTGTGTGTGTGTGTGTGTGTGTGTGTGTGTATGTGTGAGATCTCTCAGAGAGGAAAGCGAGAGCGTTCTGACCCTTAAAGGACTGACCCCGACCGGGACCCTACCACTGGGAGTGCTGTCTGGAGGCAAACAGACTTTACAGAACGGTGAGTGTGTGTGTTTGTGTGTGTGTGTGTGTGTGTGTGTGTGTATGTGTGTGTTCATTGGTAAAATATGAATTCATTAAAACCTCGCATAATCTTGTGTTTTAACACTTGAACCATCGATGTTGTACAGAAATAAGCAATGAATTAGCAATTTCATCATATTTTTTATGATTTATTATTATCATTAGTTAATATTAAGAAAAAAAAACCTCTCCAATAATATAAAGCTCACTTTAGAAATCACCCTGTTTGGGTTTTAGTCCCAAGCAGCGTTGATGTTTTACTGGTAAGCTGCTTGATATACCTCATGCATCCACTAGAGGGCAGATTCGAGTCGGTCATTTTCAGATCATTAGTAATTCGTGATAAATGCTGAGTGATCTGGGTTTGGTTCTGGAACGCGTGCCGAGACTTCCACACATCAACTGCACTTCCTGGCATTTCCAAGATTGTTATTATCACAACAGTAACTCGCCATTTATGACCTCAAAAGTATTCTTCAAAATAATTTTCAATCAGTGACAAGTGTTTGGTTATTTATTTTATTTTTATATTTTTAAGCTCTCTTGGTATCAATGTCATAATTTTCTGCACATGTGACTAAGCCTTTCTTTTTTTTTTTTCTACACAAAGTGGCACATGGTTGTGAAGCGGACGGAATGGTTTTTTAAAACGTTTTACAATAAATATCTGAAAAGCGTGGCGTGCATTTGTTTTCAGGCCCCCTGAGTCAGTACTGTAGTTAAAGCTGAGATTTCTCTCTACCAGATCTAGAGAGTAAAATTTTGCCCATTCTTCTTTGCAAAATAGCTCAAGCTCAGTCAGATTGGACGGAGAGCGTAGGTGAACAGCAATTCACAGAGTCTTGCTGCAGATTCCCATCGATTTAGGTCTGGACTTTGACTCGACCATTCTAACACATGAATATGCTTTGATCTACACCATTCCATTGTAGCCCATTATAGCTCTGCTGGACCTTCGCCCCAGTCTCAAGTCTTTTGCAGACTGGAAAAGATTTTCTTCTAATATTACCCTGTATTTGGCTTAATCCGTCTTCCCATCAACTCTGACCTGCTGTCCTGCCTGTGCTGAGAAAAAGCATCTCCACAACATGATGCTGCCACCACCATGCACACTGTTAGTTTTCAGCCACACATAGCATTTTCCATTCATGCCAAAAAGTTACATTAAGTTACATCATCTGACGAGAGCATCTTCTTCCATGTTTGCTTTGCCCACCACATGGCTCGTCACAAGCAAAAAACAAGACTTCTTATAGCTTTTTTTCAATAATGGCTTTCTTTCCTGTCACGCCTACATAAAGGCCAGATTTGTGAAATGCGCGACTAATACAGTAGTTGTCCTGTGGACGGATTCTCCCACCTGAGCTGTGAATCTCTGCAGCTCCTCCAGAGTTACCACAGGCCTCTTGGCTGATTCTCTGATTAATGCTTTCCTTGCCCGGCCTGTCAGTTTAGGTGGACGTCCATGTCTCGGTAGGTGTGCAATTGTGCCAGATTCACAATTAAACAAAGCTCTGTGAGGTGTTCAAAGCTTGAGATATTTTTTTACAACCTAACCCTGCTTTATACTTCTCTTCAACTTTATCCCTGACCTGTCTGCTGTGTTCCTTGGGCTTCTTGATGCTGTTTGTTCACTAATGTTCTCTAAGAAACCTCTGAGGACTTCACAGAACAGCTGTATTCATACTGAGATTAAATTACACACAGCTGGACTCTATTTACTAATTAGGAAAATTGGTTCCACTGGATTTTAGTTAGGGGTGTCAGAGTAAAGAGGGCTGAATACAAATGCACACCACACTTTTCAGATTTTTATTTGTAAAAAAAAATTGAAAACTGTTTATTATTTCCCTTCCACTTTATAATGATGTTCCACTTTGTGTTGATCTATCATATAAAATCCCTATAAAATACATTATTTTGTGGTTGTAACATGACAAAATGTGGGAAAGTTCAGGGGGTGTGAATACTTTTGCAAGGCGCTGTTCTAGTTGTTGTTTAGTTATAGTGTATGAAGTTTTAGTATGTTTAAGTTAAATCTAAACCTGCATGGACACAGCCCTGTGAAATATCCCTCCACGTTTCCTCATATAATTTGAGTCTTGCTCTTGCACACGAACCTGACACACGCTGGCTTTGTTTCCCAACTACCAGCCGCTGTTGCAGTAACCTGGCTGTTCCTGAGTGTGTAAATGTTCTGCTTTGTGCACCGAACGATTCTGCATGTCTGATGTAATGTTGTGTGCGTGCGTGTGCGTGCGTGCGTGCGCATGCGTGTGTGTGTGTGTGTGTGCGTGCGTGTGTGTGTGCAGTCAGACCAATGATTTTATGTTAGTGTTGTAAAATTAGTCTTTCTTTCTTCATGACGCAAGACCTGTATTAAAAACAGTTTGTTCAGGAAGAGAAAGATTAGTGATGGTGACAGATTTTCTCCGAGTGTGTACTGTAGGTTGTGTGACGAGAGGGGAAAAGACACAGACTGAGACTACTCCTGGGAGTCACGTTCGGATTCCATCTTTTGCTGATTACAAAAATTTCTTTTTTTTTTCCATATGCAACATTGAACAACTGTTGAATATCATAAATGTGCAGAGATTAGACCAGGATCAAATCATTTATCACCAACATGAAGCTGAATTTATCCGTTTTATATTTCATACAATGGCATTGGTGTTAATTTTATGTGTGTGTGTGTATTTCTTCCTGATATTTATACTATAGAAATATTGCTACTTTATGCATGAAGTATTTCCTGATTTAATTGTAAGAAGAGGTTTTTAAAAGGGGGCGTGACCAAACAGCCCTGGTGTAAAACAAAACACCATGGAGAGAGAGATGAATGACATGTAGTGATGTACTGTATGATACTGATCTGCTTATCTGCGCCATGTTCCTGTAACCTTTTTCATTTCCTCAATTGAAATCTTTGGCTTTGTGCTGAGATCTAACCTCAACCACTTGCTCTTTCTCCTGTCCACTCCGGGCTTGTCGCTAACGCAGCCACGCTGTTGGCGAAGGAGGGCAAAGGTAACCTCTCTGTCCGTGGACTTGCCTGTGGTGTTTCATGTTCCTGTGTGTTTGCATGTCGTGCTGTTTTTGTCGCCTTTCCTTGTGCTGTGTTATCTGTTCATGCACATAAATGTACATCTTTAAAAAAGAAAGGAAAACTAAAATGGCTTTGCCATCTCATAATTAATCCCAGGAAAAGAAAATTTATTTGCCCATCTTTGTATTTCAGTACTGTTTTAACTCCTCCACATCTACACAAAGTCATACAGTAAATCTACACACTAACTGTTGCTGCTGTTGTTACTTACAGTAATTACCAAATGTCATATGTGTTATTTCATAGTATTGAAAAAAATCCAGTATTGTTGCATCATGTAGAAAATACATCATAAATCAAAAGACATGGAATTAGAAGATTTGTCCAAACAGTTGCGTCGGTCCCAACGAACAACAACATGTCCCAACTTTTTTCACTGTGCTGGTATTTAATTAACAAAAATGATGCCATTTTTTTTTAAATGCAGGCAATACTAAGTATATCCTTAATGCCTTCACAAGGATTTAAGAAAGTAATTTTTGGCAGTTTGCTGGCCTGGAGCTTTCAGGTCTGTTTAAACGCAATGCCAAGTGGGAAAGACATAACCAATGGCCTTAGATAAGTAACTGTTGCTGCATGTCAATATGGAAATTGTTATATAAGCATTTCCAAACTATTTGCAGTTCAGCATTCTACAATGTGAAAGACTTTTCACAAGTGAAAAGCATTCAAGAGCATTGCCAGTCTTCCTATTAATGGACGTCCCAGCACATTCACCCCAAGGTCAGACTGTACAATGCGCAGAGAAATACAAAAAACAAAACAAAAAACAACGAGCTACATCTCAGACCCTACAGGCCTGACTGAGCATGTTTAATGTTCATGTCCATGACAGCACAATTAGAAGAAGACTGAACAAGTACAGTTTGTGTGGAAGGGTTGTCAGGAGAAAGTCTCCTCTGTCTAAAATGAACACAGAAGCACGACTGAGGTTTGCAAACTGCATCTGAACAAACCACAAGACTTCTAAAACAATGTCTTATGGACAGATGAGACTAAGCTGGAGTTGTTTGGCCTTAATGCCAGGTCAATGTTTGGCAAAAACCAAACAGCATTTCAGCAGAAACACCTCATACACTAGGTCAAGCACGGTGGTGGAGGGGGGACAATTTGGGCTTGTTTTTGCAGCCACAGACTTGAGGCACCTTACAATCATTGAGTCAACCATGAACTCCTCCGTATACCAGAGTATTCTAGAGTCAAATGGCATCCCATCTGTCCAACAGCTAAAGCTTGGTTGAAATTCGGTCATGCAACAGGACAATGATCTGAAGCAGACCAGAAACTCCACATCAGTATGGCTGAAAAATAAAAGATTTGAGGTTTTGGATTGGCCTAAGTCCAGACCTCAACCCAATATGAATGCTCTGGCGGGACCTTAACAGAGCTGTGTATAAGTGAATGCCCAAAAACATCAATGAGAGACCGATGAAGTCACACAGGAGATGATTACATCATTGCTGCTGAAGGTTGATGTACAAGCTATTGAATCATGGGGGTATTGTATTGCATTGTATTTTCCTAATACTGATACTTGCTACAGGGCGGCATGGTAGTGTAGTGTTTAGCACTGTAGCCTTGCACTTTCAGAGTCTGGGTTCGATTCCCGACCAGGCTCAATTCCTGTCTCTATGTGGATGGAGTTTGCATGTTCCTCCCCGTGCTTGGTGGGTTTCCTCCGGGTTCTTCGGTTTCCTCCCACAGTCCAAAGATCTGCAGATTAGGTTAATTGCCTGTTCAGAAAGTGCCCGTAGTGTGTGGGTGAGTGTGTGTGTGTGTGTGTGTGTGCCCTGCGATGGATTGGCACTCTGTCCAGGGTGTACCCTGCCTTGTGCCCTAAGTTTCCTGGGATAGGCTCCAGGCCCCCTGCAACCGTCAATACAGAATAAAGCGTTATAGACGACGAGTGAGTGATACCTGCTACGATCAGATGATGATTCTAATGAAAGAAAATCAGTTATAGTATGAAATTTTCAGAAAAAAAGAAAATCTGTATTGTGACATCACAGTATAAACATTGCCTAGCCCTCTTAGTCAGTTCGTCTTTCCCCAGTCAGGAATGTGGGATTTACATACAGGAAATGACTTTGGTGTGTTAAGGACGGTACTGAGATGGAGGGAGTTCTTGGCTCTCTTTTACATCCTCTTCAGACTTATTCAACATATGCAACCGTCTGCTCGAGCCAGCTAATTCCCACGCTGCGCTCGGATTGGTCGAGGTGCGGCGTCCTCTCTGCGCTGGTTATTTTCAGCCTGTAATCTCGTTACGTCAGCGATCCACCAGAACATGCACACACTTATCACCCATATCACACACACTGCAGACACGGAGTGTTAAGAGTGCCGCAGCAGGAAGCTCCTGACTCATCGAGCTTCTTTCTGCTTGCGCAAAGTGTCTGTGTCTGTATGTGAGTGAAGATTGAAGCCACTCTTTTACATCTCCTTTTTATACTGGACTGCATTTCATTCTTCTCAGCTATAGTCCAGAGTATTTTTCATTTATTTATTAATTCTACAAACAATACACCATAACGACAACGTGAAAGAAGTTTGTTTGAAATCTTTACAAATTTATTAAAAATAAGAAGACATAAAAAAAAATCTCATGTACATAAGTATAAACAGGCTTTGCCATGACACTCAAAAATGAGCTCAGGTGCATCCTCCCTCCACTGATCATCCCTGAGATGTTTAGACAACTCGATTGGAGTCCATCTGTGGTGAATTCAGTTGATTGGTCATGATTTCAAAAGAAACACACCTGTTTAAATACAGTCCAACAGTTAACAGTGCATGTCAGAGCACAAACCAAGCCAGGTCCAAGGAATTGTCTGTAGACCTCCAAGACAGGGTCAAGGCAGAGATCTGGCGAAGGGTAAATTTCTGGAGCATTGAAGGTCCAGATGAGCACAGTGGCCTCCATCATCAGTAAATGGAAGAAGTTAGGAACCACCAGGACTCTTCCTAGAGCTGGCCGGCCATCTAAACTGAGCGATTGGGGGAGAAGGTATTTAGTCAGGGATGTGACCAGGAACCCGATGGTTAGTCTGAACGAGCTCCAGTGTTTCTCTGTGGAGAGAGAACCTTCCAGAAGAAAAACCATCTTGTAGCATCATGCTCAAAAAGACTTGAGGCTATAATTGGTGATATATTATTTAAATATAGAGTTATATTCATTATAAGTTATACTTATTTATATATATATATATGTATAATAATAGTAATAATAAATGTATATTAACTTAATTTATTAAATTACATTCATGCAGCCCTACTCGCTAATATGATCCATAAGACATAGCACTGGGTGGCACCGAAGGTTTAACTTGCTAAGAAATGCTAATAAGTTAATTAAGTGATGTGTCCACCATGCTGATTTGTTTTTGTGCTTTGTGTTAGCTGTTGTTGCATGCTGCTTTTAAAACGGGTAGTTGCTGAAGTCAGATTAGTTTTTTGAGGTTATACGATGCTCTTATCTTGTAGTTAATGTCAGGAACTGTTGCATTCTAGCTGAATAATACTGCAGCCGTTACAAAAGGTTTGTCAGATATCAGTATCGGAACATTGTCAGTACGTCATGCAGCAATATCTCCTTCTTTAAGTATGCAGGACGCGTCTTAAACATCTTTCTTGTTGTTTGTCCTTTTCCTCCTTTCAGCTATCCAAGGCTTCTCCCCAACACGGAAGATCCGCAACTTCGAGGAGGCGCGTGGCCTCGACCGGATAAATGAGCGCATGCCGCCACGGAAGGACGGCCAGCGCGGTCCAGGCACGCTCGTGATGGAGAAGAACGGCACAGACGTGACGGTGTAAGGAGCGCCGCGCTCCACCTCCTTCTCCATCGCAGTGTTCAATATCTCTCTCTGTTAAGCTCTACTGTAGAGACAGAACCAGGACACCTCCTATCATACTGGAGAAGCCAGGACTCCATGAGTCCATAGAGTGAGGATAATTCACTCACCACTACGAGATTGTAATTGTTCAAACGACATGTATTGAATATTATGTGTACGTGCTAGCAGTGTTTTCAACCATGGACGAGTCTTCAAGACGCCTCCGGACCTCTTTCCGTTCCCCCATCCCCCCGCAGGGGCGAGACATTTACAGGGTTGCCTGTTTAACCCCAAATACCTTTTCTTTTTATTATTTTTTTTACCTTGGTCATGTAGGAAGGGTGGAAACAAAATGATGAAGGCTTTGAAAGTGTCTCATGTTTACAGCTGCTTGGCCAGGGGTCATGGGAGTCCAAACAGATAAAGTCATCTTAAAATCAAACCGGGTTCTGTTAAATGAACTAAAAAGTTTTAATATAAATTTTGTTCACCCACACTTGACTACAAACGAACTATGTTTTTAACTACGAATCTACAAAACGTAGATTGATGACGTCTTTACGACATAAGATTTTAAGTAACACGTTCGTTTCTATTTATTAATTTATCAGTTGGCACCCTCTGATTGTTTTGCTATGTATTAAAGGAAGTACCTGTCGTGTTTCATATTGTGTTATTGGAAAGTAAAGCCCTCCAAAACCAAAGATTGCAGATAAGACATGTTTGGATGGCTTTGCATTGGGTGAAGCTTTGTAACCATGTGGACTGTGCTAAACATTGACCATGGCTGAGGCGTCCCTTTAAGGAGGAAAAAAAAAATATTCGAGAGTATCCCCAGAGCCAAAACCTTTCCTTGAAGTATTTTACATTGTGAGATTGTGCGAACGTGAGCAGTTACAATCTTGTGTGTTTGTGTAAAACTTTAAGAAAGCCGGTTCGTCTTTAACTCTACACGAGGCTCGCCGTGCGGTGTCGAGCCTCACCGTGTCCTCTCTTTAACACTTGCTTTCAAAGATTGTGATATTTTATACGTGTTTGTTGGTTGTAATTCTGGAAAACTTTTGTAAGACCGAAGGAAAAATTGAAACTCCTCCAAGCGTTCATTCTTTAAGGGGATAATATAGATATATATATCCTGGAGGATTTTTTTGAGATATTATATACTTAATTAACGTTGATGGTACTGTATCTTAAAATATTCACATATTTGTGATACCTGCTGTCGTGCTGTGCTGAAGAGAATTGTGTATGTTTTGAATTTTATCTGATTTACCAGAACGGTCTTTAAGCAGGAGCGCGCCAATCAGCACACTATACCTCCATGTTCCCAAGTGTCTGATGGGAAAACGCGTGATTTTATTCAAGCTTGAAGATGTCGTCTAGCTTTATCGGAGTATCGTCTTTCAGCTTTTATAGTGGACTTTTTAACTTTGCTACATGAATTGCTGAAAAGCTGCGTACGTCTTGTGTCTGAATGAAGGAAACGGCTTTGTAGATTAAAAAAAAATAATCATGAGGAAAAACCGAGGAGTTGAAACCCGGATTAGTTCCGCTTTTTGATTATTTGGTTTATATATAGAAATCAGCAAAAACTAAATTCCACCGTCTGCTGCACTACACACAACACCCAACCTGATCTGGTAGATTATTTAGCATGCATTCTTTCCAGAACTCGCTGGGGAAACTGATTTAAACTATATCGATGTTTGTCAGTACGTTTGTACTGTATAACATACGGTTAGATACTACTTTTCAGGTTTAAAATAAACAAGCAAACAGAAGAGAAAAAAAACAAGGTTGTGGGCGGGAACACTCACTCACTCACTCATCTTCTATACCACTTTATCCTGTATTCAGGGTCGCGGGGACCTGGAGCCTATCCCAGGAGGCTTAGGGCACGAGGCAGGGTACACCCTGGACAGGGTGCCAATCCATCGCAGACACACATACACTCACACACCCATTCATACAACACGGGCAATTTGGGAATGCCAATTAGCCTAACATGCATATCTTTAGACTGTGGGAGGAAACCGGAGCACCTGGAGGAAACCTACCAAGCATGGGGAGAACATGCAAACTCCATGCACACAGAGACGGGAATCGAGCCTTGCCGGGGAATCGAACCCAGAACCTGGAGGTGCAAGGCGACAGTGCTAACACGATATGTGAAAATTTATGATCTGTCTGCTCCTGTTTGTGTATTAATTACATACTGTATACCCTAGTAGTCAGAATTATGGACAAACCTAACTAAATGGAAGTGTTTCTTTGTCTTAAAGACATATTGGTGAAAATGGGTGATGTTTGAAAAAAAAAGTGACTGTGTAGGAGTTAATTTTTACAAAAGAAAATGTAATTGTTTACGCCAAAAAAGTATCAGTGGGGAGTAGTTTGTTCGTTTTTCCCCAACAGGTATTCTTAATGTATAAATGGGAGGAGCTCCTCATGATGCTGGCAGAGATAATGTCAGGGTGTGGTGTGCACCTTGTTGTTCAGAAATGGTACCTTGTCTGAGCAGCGGCTTTCTAACTTTCAGTTGGTAGCGCCTTTGTTTGCTTAGGGAATGCCCTCAATTCTCCACAGGTCCATAATGAAGCAGCTTCGGGTTTTAATCACAGCTTCTTATTATAATTCTTAACGAGGAAAGGAAGTAAATATATGAATTGCGGTGGAGTACCTCAGAGTTCACTTCGTGGCCCTTTAAAGATTCACGCACATCCACTTATAAGTCAGAGCAGCCATGCCACTATGTAACTTAGTCGTTTTCTTTTGTTTCGTTTTTTGTCGCTTACACCTTGCTTTTTTATGAAGGAAATGATAGACCTGTGCACTGCTTTACCCGAACAATACAGATTAAAGCGTCGGGGCCCGAGTTTCAGTGGCCCTGATTTCACTCATGATACGAGCAACTTAGAGAATCTGTTTTTAAAGGTAGATGAGGGAAATGAGTCACGTTGTGAAGGACATATTGCACACTACGACAACAGGTCATTAAAGAATGAGCGAAAACTTTGCTCAAATATTTACAAGGTGGCGGCATCAGTTTATTCTTGATTTTATCTAGATGTTCCACTGAAGAGAGGAAAAAAAAGAGAAATAAAATGTGTTACACTGTGTAAGTGTGGTCATATTTGGTTTGTTTCATTTTGTTCTGGGTTTAAAAAAAACAGCAACTGTTTTATCATTTGAAGTGAATATAATTTAAATTGTGCTTAAAATAAAACAATTTATAAAATAAACATAAACCATTGAAATAGTCTTTAATTTTTTTTGTACTTTATCATTACTTTGACACACTTGATGCTTCGGTGATTGTTGAACATTTCATTCAGAATATATATATATATATATATATATATATATATATATATATAATATGTAGCACCTGAGGAAGAACTTTAGGCACCCCATTCACCCCGCCCCCTTTTATTGTTTTATTATTTTCTTTTAAGAAATAATTTTTCATTTTGGCCTAAGTGCTTGTATCCTGAATGCTTATCATTTTCTAGTGCATATTTTTTAAATGTCGTGTTCAGCAAAACTATATGCACCCCAGCAACCAATATTAATTTTAGTGTTTTTCTTTATTTAGTTTTTTTAATGAGTACAATTTTTACAATTCTTTCATAATGGTAATTTGATGTTTTCTGTAATGCAAAATATCTTTTTTTTTTATTGTTGCAAGTGCTTTTTAATTTTTTATTTTTTTTAATCTTACTTTGACACTCCTTGGGTGTTGTTGAACATCTTATAATGCTATTTCGCTCATCAACTATTCTCTTTGAGAATGAACCTGGTCAAAATCATCAAGCCAGCCAAACAAGGAATGGTTTTATTTATTACCCATACTTAGTTCCCAGATTTGTGACTGGCATTTTGGCTTGACGTTATAGTGGTAAATGTAAAAGCAGTCATATTAAAGCTGAGAATAGAAGAGTAAAATGCTTAGAAATGGCTTTTTAATATAAAATATACATTTTATTTAGAAAGTATTAATATCATTAGGCAGCAAATATAAATGTTTTATTCAGTAAACACTTTATTTACTGCTACATTTTGTAAATAAATTGGTAAAAAAAGATTATTGAATACAGCCTAATTTATTGCACATGTACAGTGTTTTATAACAGTATATCTAAAGTGACTCCTTTTCACAGTCATGGCACTCTAGTAGGAAAATAAATAATTTGTTTATAAAATATTTACAAGAAACGATTTGATTGAAGATACCGTGCTATTAAAGGTGGTTTTGTTTGCCCTGAGTAAAAGTATCAGAAAATAAATGGGCAATTCACCCTGGACATGCCACGTCAAAACCTTATTCAGTTCCAGGGGTTTCATCCACAAACGTTCCGAAAGGACTGCAGTGAAGGCACATGAAACTTAAAACAGAGATCTATTTAAATAAAAAATTGGTTTCCCAGTGGAGAGAGCTGTTATCCTTTTTGTTATTCACATGCGTCACATGGGTGAGATTTTTTTGCAGTGGGATTCTGTGGGCTTCTGAAATATTAATAATTACATATTAAAGAGTCTTCTAAAATATTTTTTTTTAAAAATATGACAGATAGGACACTTAACCTGATTGCAACTAATAATCGAATGCTGGGGTTCCCAAAATAGAAACACTGGACCGTTGTTGGACTTGATGTGAGATTTGACGCAACCAATTGTACGGCGTGAAACCAGGATTACAGGCAAAATTCCTACAAAATATTCCTCGAACACAATCAGTCCTTGAAAAACAATCAGTAGTTTTGCTACTTTTCCAGCCATTGGCTGTAGAACCAAGGTGCAAGGTGTCAGATTTCAGTAACGTGTTTGTGGAAGGATCCAAACTTCCTGTGTTGGCCTCTAGAGGGTGCAACTTAGACCCACTTGGACATCTTCCAGGCCCTACAAGGTTTAGGTCATGTGTAAACCAGATATTTCTGGTAAAAGGCAGAGCTCCGGGGTATTAGCCAATCACTTTGCTCAATCAGTTATTTTAGGTTTTTATGGTCTGGTGGAAACCACACCCAAATCATACTCTAGTGCTGGATTTGTTCCGTATAACCATCTCAAGTTGGGACGATTTCTTTTTTTTGTTTTTACACCCTCGGTGGAGGTGGAACTGGTCTAAGAGCCTGGAAGAGAAGAATGAAGGTTCTTCAGGTGCTTATCTTACAACCAAAAGTCAACAACTTATGTCAAGCATATTTCCACGTTAGATGTTTATCAAGTTAATAACTGAGCAACACATGTTTAATCATGGAAATCATTAACAAACTGCCCGGTACCTTTTGTGCCGCTCTGAAGTCTGTGTGCAGGGTCAAGGGTGGAGCAGATGGCTTAGTTGGAGGGGGTGGTGGAGGGCCTTTTGGACGAATTGCCTAAAATTAAACATGCAAATACAGATTTATGCATCACAATCATATTTTGCCTAAATGCTAGAGTGCATAATAAAAATAAAAGTGAGATGTTACACACTACCGTGGATTGGAGCTGATGAGGAAAGGGCGCTCTTGGTTGGTTTGAGTGCATATTGTCTGCCCTGTTGATCACTACGACCTGCGCACTAGTGGAAGATGACGACTATCATTTAGATACATATAGACACATACAAACACATTTATGTGAATTTATGGTTTGGACAGATTCCTACTCACCCTGTCTGACGTTGACAACTATTTCTGTGTTTCAGAAATCCTATAGCCAGCCCAATTAAAACGGCCACCAGCACGATACAGCCTATCAAGGCGATGGCAATACGCATGCCTGTTTGTCCATTTTTATCTAAAATAGGACAAAGGGTATTGGTTTATCCATTTCAGCTTTGTTTTCAAGGACACTATTTATATTATAAAATGTAGGACATACCATCACTGGTCTTGTTGCAGTTGGGTGGCAGCCACCCGGGGTCACAGCTGCATTCTCGCTTGTGATTACAAACCTGTAAGACAGACATTTATTCTTATTATAACAGTATCTTTTTTGTTATGTATGTACGTTATCACATATTTGACCAAACTTACCCCATGGCCTAGGCATTTGTCTGAGCAGTTGGTTGCCATGTAGGCGACTTCTAAGCTCACGCACTGATTCTGGCTACATACCTGATACACAGAAATGGGTAAAAGGAAATGTTCATTATTAAAATCTTTATATTTTTGTGACTTACATCATGTTTTCAAAAACATTGTTTCAAAAAAAATTTAAACATCAAAAAAATCTGTCACTTTTTAACCGCTTACCAAGAATAGATAAAAAAAATGCTGAATTGCATTTAAACTTTTGGAAGTGTGGACGTATCAAATAGTATAATGTTTAGCTGTGATATGTCTTCCATACATCTTCTATAAAACATTGTTACAACCGATAACAATCAATGACTCCATATATTTGAGGTTTTTCTATTGTTACCTTCTCATCACCGCATTTTGTCCCAGTGTCCACTTGGCCAAAGTCACTGTCACGGTCACCGTAGAAAGTAGCTTTGCAGGAGGCGAACTGGACCAACCGGCCATAGTTTGGGTCGCCCTGGCCTTGTTCACAAAAAAGCTTTCCACACTTGATATCTCTAGAAGCACAAACGTTTGCAGGCGTGAGCTTTTTAGGACAAAATTTAACCAGGTTACAGCTTAGTAAGGCATATGGTAATTTTCATGGGAAGCAAATGTGGGGTAGAGATTCCTTTATTAAATCTGTTAAAACTAGCAAACATGCAAGAGTGTAAACATATGCTTCTTGCACTCACTGTCTCTGGCATCCTATATACTGGTCGTTGGCAGGCCGTGTACAGTAAGCATAGTATACTCCCCTTGTGTTCTGATTGTAGCAGAAATCCCCTCCTACCACAGCATCTGAGAAAGAATAAAACAATAACATGGAGCAAGACATATCATAATCTTCTTAATTTGCTATGCTTTGTAATAAGCAAACTACTTACTTGACCCCCACATTTTGATGCACTGGTTTTCCCGTTGCGGGCACTGCCCGTTGTAGCAATAGCCATTGTCATTGTTGCATGGAAGACCATTTACAGCAAAGTCATCCTCAGGGCATAAGCTCGAATCACCCGTGCAATATTCAGGAAGGTCACACTCATCACGCTTGGCACGACAGATTCGATGGTCATCAACAATCTGCTCATTGGGAATAAACAAAGGATTTTATGATGTGATTTTGTGATGATTTGAAAAGTAAATAATTCCAGCACAAGACAGGTAGCTAAATTTTTGCCCAGGTGGCATAGCCAATTCCCTCCCAAGACAGAAAGCCAATTATTGCATAGCCAGTTTCCCTAGGAAAGGTTGCTAATTATTTGCCTTGACAGTTATCCAATTCCCATGTACTGTATATGTACATGTATATGTGCTAAAGAAGGCGCTCGCAGGCTACAGCTACGACGTCAAGAAGAACAAGCCGCACGTCTGCTCGCCAGATGTAGTTCTACAGTACCCCACCCACCTCTACAAGTAACTAGTTTCATTTCAATACATGTAGACTAGTCCTGCCCAGGACAATTTTTACAATGCAGCCCAAGACAGTGGTCTATTCCCTTCCTAAACAGGTAGGCAATTCCCATGTAGACATGTAGACGGGTAGCTATTCCCCTCCATAGACAGGATACTTCTCTTAGGACAAGTTTTAAATTCCAGCTCAAGACAGGTAGCCAAGACTGGTAGAGCATTCCCTGCTTTGATTGGTAGGACATTTCCTGCAAATACGGGTGGGTCATTCCCTGCCAAGAGGCACAGGTAATTTCCCACCCAGACGGGTATGCTATTCCCTGCCCAGACGGGTAGGCTATTCCCTGCCCAGACGGGTAGGCTATTCCCTGCCCAGACGGGTAGGCTATTCCCTGCCCAGACGGGTAGGCTATTCCCTGCCAAGACTGGTAGAACACTCCCTGCTCAAGACTGGTAGGGCACTCCCCGCCATGATGGGTGGCCATTTACTCCCAGAACATGCAGGCAATATTCGCCTAACAAATGACTTGTTGCCACAAGTCTTGAAGCCACATGGTGTGTTAAGCTTTTAAGTGTTTCCCCCTAAACCTACACACTATTTTTGAATTCTGTTCTGAAAATCTACACATATTATTAACATATTAGGCTAAGGATCTAAAGTTTCATTTAATAATTCTGTCAAATATTATAAAACATTTTAGCACATTTTAGTCATGACTATTACCCAGGGGGTTAAATCAGAGAGTACAAATCAGAGAGCTGGGGGAAAAAATCGGTTTATACAACCTAACATCCTCACACCCCTCGCTAAGTAGCAGTATGCTGGTTTAAAACACACCAACACAGGATTTTCCACACTGCATTGGTTAATATTCTTACCTTACAGTCATTACAGCACTCTCCATCCGCACACATGGATCCCGCCGTAAGTGTACATGAGGTGGCATTGCAGCACGGGTTTTTGCACTCCTGCACACACAAACACACATATACACTTGGATTTGGAGACAACATCTAATAAACTATCAAGCTCCTATTGTTGGGCCTTTTACATTTGTCTGCTTAAATGAACAAATGTAATAACACTCTAATAAGCTTGTCTGGTGAGTCAGACAGTAACCTGAGCTATTCAAGCTAGACTAACCAGTTGAACTGTATTTTTCTTATCTAAAATGATTAAGAACAGATTTAAAACATGCCCTATCAAATTTTACTAGTAAGAACCTGTTTATAAAGTATTAGTAATAAAAAAAGTATTATTAGTGTTTAAAAAACGATCATTTACTACACATAATAGTCTGTAGGGGTCATGCACTAAGGTGTTACGACATCCAGCAGACCTCATAGATCAATGCAGAATGGCCAAATTGGTTTAAGCTGACAGAAAAACTATGGGAAATGAAATAGCCACTTGTTACAACCATGGTGAGCAGATAATCAACACATCAAAGCTTGAGGTAGATGGGAACTCCCAATTATGTTTTTCAAAAATGCAAAAATTTACAAAAATGCACAGAACATGAACATGTATAGGAAAATGTATACAGTACACAGTACCGGTCAAAAGTTTGGACACAAGTATATCTTATACTGTATATTATTATATCTTATATATTTTCTACTGTCTAGAACAATACTGGATTTTTTTTTTTTTTTCAAAACTATGAAATAATACATATGGAATTAGGTAATTAAGTAACAGCAACAGTCAGTGTTGCGTTAAGACATGAAGCTCAGTTGTTCTGGAACAGTTCCTGCAAGAACAGTATTGTCAAGTGCATTTGCAAAACCCATCAAGCACCATGATGAACCTGTCTCTCATGAAGACCTTCCCAGGAAAGCAAGAACAAAACGTACCTCTGCTGCAGAGGAGAAGTTCATTTAGAGTCACCAGCCTCAGAAATCACCAATTAACAACCAGCAC